>CAUYUJ010010113.1:1086894-1246894 GCA_963575745.1 Prorocentrum cordatum
TAAGGATGAGGGAAGAGAGGAGGGAGAGAGAAGGGAGGAGAGGAGGGAGGAGGGAGGAGGGAGAGGGAGGAAGAGCAGGAAGGTAAGAGCGTGAACGTTCGAGGAAATCCTAGGCGAAAGCGCCGTTCCTGAAGGAAGTCTCGGGCGGGAGCCCACGACGGGCGGGCGCTCCCCTGACGGGCGGGTCGGGCGAGTGGGACATCCAAGCGGGCTGCCTGAGTATGGCGAGAGCGTGATTACTAAGTAGATTGTAGCGGCATCCTTGGCGCAACGTGTATCCTGAGCGTCGAAAGCGCGACTCTCTGAATTAATTGCATGGGAGTCACAGGCGAGAGCGCAATTCCGGAATGAATGTGAAGGGTTCTTCGGCGGGAGCGGGGGTCGTGATTAGATTGCGCAAGATCTCGATTCAGTTGTGGGGAAGTCTCAAGCGGGAGCGCCGTTCCTGAGTAAATTGTGAGGACGTTTCCGACGGGAGCGGGGGTCCTGATTAGATTGCGAGGAAGTCAAATGCTGGAGCACCGTTCCTGAGTAACTTGTGAGCAAGTCTCAGGAGCGGGGGTCCTGAGTAAATTTGGAGGAAGTTTCAGGCGGGAGCCGTTGTTGTAATCCGGGCGGCCAGGGGCACAGTTTGAGCACGACGACTTTTCCTTTCAAAATAGCCTGGCGACGGACCCAGCCGTATGAAGTTCTGAGTACTTTCTTTGTGAGCAACGCATTCGGTGGTGCTCCCAATGGGGCCACGAAGTGCTGTCCTGGGCGGGGGAGACGCATGTGAATGCAGCCACTGGGGCCTTCGGTGGAGCTCCCCATGGGGCCACGAAGCGCTGTATTGGGTGGCGCGGGCGCATGCGAACCCTGCCGCTGGGGCCTTCGGTGGAGCTCCCGATGGGGCCACGAAGCGCTGTCCCGGGTGGGGTAGACGCATGCGACCCCCCCATGGGATTCCCAGCCGAGAGCTTGGGGGGGGTGCAGCATTGAATACTTCTCTGCTGTCATAAGGAGGGAACGTGGACGAGGAGGAGGAGGAGGAGGAGGAGGACGAGGAGGAGCCCTCGGCCATGTTGGCCTTTTACGCTCACCCCTTCCGCCCTCGTCCCTCCCGATGACCTCCCTTCGCCTCTCCTGGCCGGACGTTTCCCCTCCCAGACTCCTCCGCTCCTTCCTTCTTCCTCTTCTCTTACGCGGCGCCTCCCTTCCTCCCCTGCCTCTCCTCGCCTGCCTTCTTCGGGAGGGGTGCACGGGGATGAAGGGCGGGTGGAGAGAGGGGGAGGGAGGGGAAGAGGAGCGGAAGAGGAGGAGGGAAGGGAAGAAACCCCCCTCACTCCTCCGCTCCCTCCTCCCCTCCCCCTCCCATTCCCTTCCTCCCCTCCCCCTCCTCCCCCCCCCTTTTTCCTCCCTTCTCTCCTTCTCCCCACGCGGCACGCCAGCGACCCGCAGGAGGCAGAAGTCGCTTCAGGACGAGCCGGAGCCCATCCCCGGGGACAACGCTTCCGGCAGCACGCGCGGCGCTCGGAGCTGCCGGGGGGGAGCGGGGAGGCAGCGCGGGATCCAGGCCTCCGGCGGTTTCGGAGGGAGGAGGAGCGACACCAACACCACCAGGGGCCCCACCTCCAGCGAGGAGGTCCACGAGGCCTCCCCGAGCTGGATGCTGGGGATGTCTCGAGCGAGAGGGGGGGGCCACACCGCCAGGGAGACTCCCCTTGCCTCCTCGCACCTCCTCGCCCTGCTGGTGCTGGTGTCGCCTTTCCCTGTTCCCACGGGTCTCCTCGAAGAACCAAAAGCGACAGAAGCATGGATCTGCGCTCCGCTCGGATTTCTTGGATCTTCGCTGGGACGCCCGGGCGGCGCCTCCAGCGCCGCCCCTGGCGCGGTCCGCGGGGTCCAGCGCGGATCCAAGAGATGTGTGCGGACCCCCAACAGTTAATGCTTTTGCTTTTTTGTTCTTCCATTTCCGTCATTTCGTTTTTTCTTCAGTTCGGTTTCATTGGGGTTTCGCCTTCGACTTTTGTTTCCCTCTTCCCAGACCTCCGACGATATGCATCTCAAAATTTACCAAGTCCTAATTTGTCAGTGCTCCCCAGGGCTCCTGTGCTTTTAATGATCTCGACCTCCAGGCCCTCCTTTTCAAGCCCGAGGCCACCAGCAGGGACAACGCTCGGGGGGGGGGGGGGGGGGGGGGGGCAAACTCAGGAGGGTTTGCATCGATAACCGTGCGATCGCCCATGGCCCAGCCCGATAGCCGCTAGCCTACCCCGCCTAGGGATGTTCGGTTTCGCTATCAGCATGTCGCCGATCTATCGGCGATGCATCGCTGCTTCCTGCTTGATGGTCCCCCCTGAGCCAGTCCCTCCTAACGTTCTCCCTCACATCACAGATGTGTCCAGGATGCAGAGCGACCCCCGTGTAAAGCGGTCGGGAGTTCTGGGGGTGCAGATTGACAACGTCGCATTTGCCGGAGTATTTCTGGGGGGGTAGGCAGCGAGGGGAAAGGACGAGGAGGCGAATGATGATGGTGATGATTACGATGGTGATGTTGTTGCTGATGATGATGGTGTTGATGATGATGCCGATGCTGATGTTGATGCTGCTGCTGCTGCTGATGATACTGCTCATGCTGATTATGTTGCTGAACATGGTACATGTGGTAAATGTGATTGGATGATGATGATGATGATGATGATGATGATGATGATGATGCTGATGATGCTGATGCTGATGCTGATGCTGATGCTGGTACTGATGCTGATGCTGATGCTGATGCTGATGCTGATGTTGATGCTGCTGCTGATGCTGATGATGATGATGATGCTGATGATGATGATGATGATGATGATGATGATGATGATGATGATGATGATGATGATCCACGCGTCTGAAGAGGTCAGGAGCTCCTAGCTCGTGCTGCCCCTCGGACCGAAGCGTTTCCATCTGGCCCTGCGGCGGCAACGCTCGGACTCGTGCGCCTCAGCGAATCCTCGCAGATTCACCTGAGTGCCAAGAGGCCGCCCACCGCCCCAGTCGAAGCAAAAGGTAGTACGGCATCCGAGCAGTCACGGCGACTCAGCCCACACAGCAGCACACACGCCGAGGGGAACTGCTGCTCATCGGGCTGCTCGGAGTCGCGCTGCTGGTTGACGTCGGACTGCTGCTCGGAGACCGCCTGGGTGTCCACGCGCATCGGCGTCTCGGCGAGAGCGGGCTCCGATGCAGCCTTGTCCTGGGCCTCCGACTCCTGCTCCTGGACCCGCTGGGAGTCCGCCCACGTGCACTCCTCCTCGAAGTGCACCTCCCTCGTGGGGCCCGCGGAGCCGATCCCGACCTTCTCCTGGAGGTCCTGCTGTGCAACACCTGGCTGCATGCGCCCGTTGTGCTTGACAGCGTACTCCGACGGGTCGCTGCCAAGAGGCTCATCATCTGCAGCCTCATCATCATCATCATCATCATCATCATCATCATCATCATCATCATCATCATCATCATCATCATCATCATCATCATCATCGTCATCATCATCGGCCGAGTCCCTCTCGCACTCCACCCCCTTCACCGCCGTGGTCGGCGGGCAGGCGCTGGATGCCTTCGGGCCGCCATCCCGCCCGAGCTCCTCGAGTCTCCACTGCCACCACTGCGCGCCAGAGGTGAGGGGTGGAGGAACCGCCTCAGGCGCCGAACGCACACGATCCGCCAGGACGAAGGCAGTGCCGCGGGTCGCGGCCCTCCCCCGCCTCGCAGCCATTCTCCATGCTGTGCACGTGGCGGGCTCGGCTGCCTCCGTCGCCTTGAGTGCCCGTGCGCTCGCCGGTACGGCCGCCGACGCCGTCGGTCCTTCCCGCGTGGGCCGACGGCCGCGCCAACGCCAGCGCCCAGGTTCGCGACCTCCCTCTGCACATCGCTCGGCTCGTCGTGCTGGGTGCCGAGGGGCGCCTGCACCTCGCCCGAGCTGAGACCGTCCTCGCCCGTGCAGGCGTCGCCGAGGGTGTCGTCGTCGACGTGCCTGGAATCATCGTCCTGCGCTCCGTCGCCAGCGCACTCGCCGAGCTCGGGCTTGGACTCGAACCTGACCCCATCGGGCCCGCGATCGCTGTCGTAGCCCTCGAGCTCGTCGTCGCCGACGCCGTACTTGATCTCGTACTGGTTGTGCAGCTGCACGTGCTGCTGCTCGTCCACGTGCTGCTGGTGCCCGTCATCGTCGTTCTTCGCATCGCCCATGTAGCCGCACTCGTCTGTGGGCGGCGCCATGCTGCGGCGCCTCGCCTCCAGGCTGGGTGGCCATCCCGCCTCAGGGGGAGGACGGCTGAGAGCCCCCAGATCCGTTGGGGCGAGGGCGCCAGACCGCCCACGGCGCTGGCTGGCCTGCGGCCGCTCGAGCGCGGCCTCGAGGACCTCGGCGCCTTTACCGAGGAAGGCGTGGGCCCCGAGGTTCCGAGTCGCCGAGCTCGGCGCCCGAAGCCCTCTCGCCGCGGATCAGGCCCGCCAGGGCTGGCCTGATGGCCCGAAGCCGCAGGGCGAGCTCGGCGTCCTCCTCATCGCCAGCTCCATCTGCAGCCCAGCCCCCGATCAGCTCAGCAACGACGCGCGCCGCGGCGGCCACGGCGGCCGCGATGCCGTGCCTCGCAGCGCCCCCCGCTGCCGCGCCTTCGGTTGCCGCTCGAACCAGCGGCGCCAGGGCGGCAGCAGCGTCCAGCGCCGCGACTGCCATGAATGCCCGAACAGCGCGGGACTCGAGGGGGCCAATTGAGGAGGAAATTGCCCGAACAGCGAAGCTCGAACGGGGAAACCGCTGCCACACCGGCGTGGTTCCTTGAGCCAAAATGGCTACGGATGTTGATGATGATGCTGCTGCTGCTGCTGATGATGATGATGATGGTGATGGTGATGGTGATGATGGTAATGGTGATTGTGATGATGATTATGCTGATGCGGATGCTGATGCTGATGCTGATGCTGATGCTGATCCTGATGCTGGTGATGATGATGATGATGATGATGATGATGATGATGATGATGATGACGATGACGATGACCATGACGATGTCGAGGACGAGGGTGATGATGATGATGATGATGATGATGATGATGATGATGATGACGATGCTGATGCTGATGCTGATGCTGGTGATGAGCTGATGCTGATGATGATGATGCTGATGCTGATGATGATGCGGATGCTGCTGGTGGTGCTGCTGCTGATGCTGATGACGATGATGATGGTTGTGGAGGTGATGTCGATGGTGATGATGCTGATGATGATGGCGATGGTGATGGTGATGACGATGATGATGATGATAATAATGAAGTTGCTGATGCTGATGAGTGATGATGATGATGATTATGATGTAAATGATGGTGATGACGATGACGATGACGATGACGATGATGATGATGATGATGATGATGATGATGATCATGATGATGATGATGATGCTGATGCTGATGATGATGATGATGATGATGATGATGATGATGATGATGATGATGATGATGATGATGATGATGATATGATGGTGGTGGTGGTGGTGGTGGTGGTTGTGGTGGTGATGATGATAATGATGATAATGATGATGATTGTGATGGCCAGTGTGATGGTGATGGTGAACATTGCACTCCGCTAGAAGAAGCCCAAACAGCATTCCGTATCGGCTACAGCCGTTTTGGCTCCAGCAGTTCCGGGCGCAGGCGTTCTCTCTCTCTCCAGCGGCCAGCGCCTCTTCGCGGCCAGCGCCATGGCTTTCTGGCGCTCCGGAGGCCACGGCGGGGGCCTCCGCGGCGTGGGCGCCAACTATAGCGCCTACGGCGGCCCCGGGATCCTCAGAGGCTACGCCGGGGGCCTCGGCGGCGCGGTCGGCGCCCACGGCGCGGGCGGCGCGCTCGGCGGGGGCGGCGCCCCGGGGTGCTGCGCCGAGGCCAGCGCGTGCATGGGCTGCGGCCCCGCCTGCGGCGCCGCCTGCGCTGAGGCCTCGGGGTGCGGGGCGGGCGGCACCACCGTGCTGGGCTACGTGGGCCCGGGGGGCGACTTCGTCCAGGAGACCACCTACAGGCATCGGGAGCGTGATATATCCGTCCTCGTGCCACACCTCCAGAGAGGTCTTAGAGGTCGCCGTGGCGATCGCGGCGGCCACCCATGGGGGCAAGGTTTTTGTCGAGGAGCGACAGGGCCCATCCCAGCCTTCTCCCTCTCTGCGATGTAGACGTGGTGCATAATTAACATCAGTCCAGGAGACCACCCACAGGTACTTTGGTTGCAGCTCATGGGAGCCTTGCGTGTCCTCGTAGTTCTGTCTCTAGAGTGCACTAGCGTGCGCTAGCGTCTGGTAGTCGATGCGATAGCGCCGATTTAGCGTCGATTAGCGTCGTTATAGCATCGATTTGTCTCGGTAAGCGTCGACTCGCAAGAGCCAGCAAGACAGTATGGGAGGCTTCCATGAGTTGCCACCACAAGGTACGTGGGTGCCGGCGCAGGCGAGTTCGGCGTGGTTCGCATCCCCGGGAGCGGGCCCAGCTGCTTCTTGTGCCTGGTGCTGTCCCTGGGGCTGGCGCTGCTCCTGCTGCCCCTCCTGCTCTTCGGGATGGCGCCAGGCTCGACGACGACGACGACTACGACGACGACCACCCCTCCGTTTTTGCCGCCAAGCACGACGCCGCCGCCTGACGTGGCCGCCACCACCACAGCCGAGGAGACGACCGCCGAGCCGCCGTCGCCGCCCCCGCCGCCTCCGCCGCGTCCGCCACCGCCGCCTCCGCCGCCTCCGCCTCCGCCAACGACGACGGTGAAGAGGATCGACTGCGGGGAGGGCGACGCCATGAATTGGGACGTGCCGAAGAAGGTCTACTGCTGCCTGCGTGAGGGCAGGGGGTGCCCAACGACGCCGCCCCCGCCTCCGCCCCCGCCTCCGCCTCCGCCTCTGCCTCCGCCGCCCCCGCCCCCGCCCAGAACTATACCTGCGCCAGTGCCAGTGGTCACCACCTCCCCCTGTCCGATCGACTGTAGCGCTGGTTACAACGACCTGGATCCCTTGCAGTGGGTCCGCGGCTGGTCTGGCGCGAAGAAGTTATATTGCTGCAGGACTGCGAACAGGGGCTGCCCCTCAGAACTGCCTCCGCCCTCGGGGCTTCCGCCGTCCAACGCCCCCGCTCAACCGGACAACAGAGCGTACGATTGCAGCGCCGGCTACCACCACTGCATGCATTGCTTGGAGCTCTCGTGGTCGCCGAGTAAGATCCAGCACTGCTGCGCAATTGAGCACAAGGGCTGCAGGGGCGAGGAGCCAGCGTGAGGAGTCTGCTGCTGGCCAGGCCCCGCTTCGGAGGTCAGCGCTAGTGCCCCCAGAAGGGCCTCGCGTGGTGTGGAGGGGCAGAGGAGGCTGAGGTTGAGGCAGGATGGCCAGGTTGAGCCGCAGCAGTCAAGCCCGCGCGGTTCCGAAGGGGCGCACCACGCCGCGAGAGGTCAGGATGCAGAGTATATCATGCTTTTTGTTTGTTTTGTTGTCGGTGCGGCTTTGGCCTCATCGGCGGGTGGGTGTGGGAAGGATGAGCACGTTGCTGCCATTATTTTCGCTCGTATGCGAGCGCTTAGTGACCAGCATGTTTGTCAAGCTCAAGTATTTTACCTTCACAGAGAGCGCGCTCCTTCCTTCAACATGTTTGAGTTGAGGTTGCCCACCCAGTGTAGCCAGGCCCTGTCAGTTGTCCGCAGCTGTGTTCTTTCTTTCATCATTGTATTCATCTTCATGCTTTCTCGCCCTCCTCCAAGTGCCTTGCCCTGCAGGAGTCCTACAGGAGATGCGCCTGCGCCCGCTCCTAGACGCCTGGCACCCTGAGCCTGCCCAGGTGCCCCCATGCCGCCCCCAACAAAAATTAGTTGGCGCAGGTTGCGCAATAGGTTGCGCCACCCTCCCGCTTTCAGCATCCCGCGTTCAACCAAATCGTCCGCTGCCTCAGGGAACGTATCATTGCACCAAACGTTGCGTCAGACACCCCGCGTTCAACACAATCGTCCGCTGCCTCAGGGAATGTACCATTGCGCCATAGGTTGCGCCAGACACTCCACGTTCAAACAAAACGTACGCTGCTTCAGTGAGTGCACCATTGTGACAGAGCTTTCGCAATAGCTTGCAAGATTCCCAGAGCAGTCCGTTTTCAACCAAACCGCCCGCTGCCCGAGTGAAACCGTGCATCAGCATTGCGCCAAAAGTTGTGCCAGGCACCCCCGCCTTTCAACCAAATCGCCCGTTAACTCAGTGGGTGTGCATTCTTATCTTGTAGCGGACCCTTCCGAGTCGCTCCGCTCCGCTGGCCCATATTGCATCGCTGCTGGAAGTAGGTTACGTGATATAGGGGCCATTTGGAGGCCTCGGGCAGAAGCCCATGGGAAGCGAAAAGGTGAGACGGACCAACCGGTTGGCATATCGGAGGATTGTTGAAGTATTTGGGATCTTGGAGGTGTCTTGGGCGGCGTAGGACCGTGATGGACCACCTTGAGGCTTCCTTGGGTTCTCTTGAGGCTGTCGGCTCAAGCCATTGTCATGCAAGCGGGAAGCGGGCCAGCCTTCGAGGGACCCTCGCCCTCCTTGCGGGGCCCCAGCTGGTGCGCCGCGCAGGCATGGGCTCGGGCGCCTCCTCCTCGAAGGCCCCGGCGACGCCACAATGGCGGTCCGCTGGCCGGCGGTCGCGCTTGGCGGGCGCCGCCACGGACTCCGTCATTGCGCTGGCGGAGTCGTCTGCCGGCCCTCCGGAGCCGGTGGATCCCAGCAGGTCGGTGTCCCTTGCCGGCGAGCTCGGGCCCCGCACGTGCCAGATGTGCGGGGAGGTGCGGAGGACTGCGCGCCTGGACGCCAGCGGGTCGTGCTGCGCGGCCTGCATGCTCATCACCAACCAGCCGAGGGCTTCGACCAGGAGATCGCGGAGCCTGCCCGTCGACGTCCACAAGACGAGGCAGGGCGAGCTCTCGAAGCGCTGACGCGGCCCTTAGCGCAATTCCTCGGCAGCTTCGGGCGCCATGGCCGCCGCTTGCTGCCTGCCGCCTACAGCTGTCTTGGTGTACTGTTTAAGGCTTAGTGAGCGCGATTTGCGTAGCATTGCGGAGTTCAACATGCACTAGTTGCTGATTGTTATTTGCCAACTGGTCTGACATCGGGGGTCGGAGAGATCGGGCAGAGGGGAGGAAAGTGAGGAGGAGAGAAGAGGAGGACGACAACCAGGAGGAGAAGCTAGACACAGGCTGCACTGATGGTGCGACATCACATCATGTAATTATTTTGACCGTTGTCCAGGTGTCGGGCTTCAGGCCGCCCCGGCAGCAGCGGGAACGAGCGCTCACGTGATTGCCTGGCGCGGGCTTTGGTGGCGCACCGCAGAGGCAAAGGTCATACTTCCGCCGAGTGGGGAGCAGCTCGGATCGGTTCCAAATCAGAAGCAAGAGCGGCCCACCAGCGGCTCGAAATTCTCTAGGACGCCTCACGGGGCGAGTCTCCGTCGAGTCTCTGTGTGCACGCGACCTTTTTGCAACGCACTCTTTTGGTTCTCATGAAGAGCTAGCTGCCCAGTGCGCGCTCTTCTGCCTTCAGCCCACGCTCTGTCTGCTTCGCCCAGTGGTGGTGTGGTGGATCACGGAGCTGGCTCCAACGGTCCTCCATGGGTGGACGACGAGCTTCGGGAGACCCCCCCCCGGAAACACACCGTTGGCTGTCCGACGGTCTTTTGCATTTTAACACATGTACTGTCTTGTCCGCCCCTGCGGGCGCCCACGACGGGCTGCTCCGCCTGCCTGCCTGCCTGGGGTGACGCGTCATCCATCAACAAAAAAATGCCTGCGATGAGGCCGCTGTGGCGGCCTCTTGGGCCCACCGTAAGCCATACTGGGCGATCTTGGAGCCGTCTGGAGGAAGCGAAAGCGTGAGGAAATCCAGCATCTTTTAAGATCGAGTGGTAGATTCATTGGCTCACGGTGCCCCGCCGACCCCAGGAGTGCCTTGGATGCTTCTCCTCCGGGGGGGCGTTGTCGTAGCAACGTTTTGGCGCCGTGCGTCCATCTGGGAAGCCCATAACCGTGCTCAAAAGAGGGTCCCTGTCGGGTTATTTCGCAGCCTCATGGCGTTCTTGTTGGGGCCTCTTGGAGCTATCTTCGGTGCGTGCTGAGGTCCTTGCGGCCATCTGGTAGGGGAGGCCCCAGGGGCCCCTTCACTTGGGCTCCTACTTGCCTCATGGAGGTTTCGTGGGCAGTCTCGGGTGCCTTTTGGGTTATGTTGGGGCTCTCTTGGACACCTGTTGGGCTGTCTTGGGGTGATCTTTCGGACCCCTTGGGTTGTCTCAGACACCCTGGAGATCGAAAAGTCGAGCACGTCAAACATCTACATTGAAGCCAACGAAAAGTCAACGACATGTGCCACTCGGCGCCTTCTTGGGGTTCCTCCTGGGGCTCTCTTTGGCGCTGTCTTCTGAGCCTCTGGGGCTGTGTTGAGGCCACATTGGGCCCTGTTGGACCTACTTTTGGGCCAGCTCAGAGCACTGGCAGACCGTCATGCAGCGCTCTCTGGCAATTTTGGCGCGGGCCACTCCCCGGCCAGACGAGTCCACCAGGACGTTTGACCCCGCCCCCTCCAGATCGGCCGCGCCGGTCTGCCGGGTGAGGGGTTTGACTGGGAGTTTTGAGGCGGGGGTGAGTTCAAACAGGGGTCAGCCAGGGTGCCGGACCTTGCAGGATCTTGCAGATCCATGGCTGCATTGACCCGGGCTAGCTCGCAGGATCTTGCAGGATCTTTCAAGTTCCTGCAATGCCTGACTGACCCAGGTTCGCATTGACCTGGGTGCGTCGCCGATGTGGGAAGGGGCAATTAGTTCAAGGGATCGGTTAAATTTTGAAGGATTCATCCCTGGGCTATCTTGGGGCCTCCTGGGGCTGTCTTGGGGGCCACCCATTGATCCGCTCTCCTGGGTCATTATTGAGCTCTCTTGGAGGTCCTTTGGGGCGATCTTTAGCTGTGGTGACGATCCTAAGGTCCGCGCCCAGAAGTAAGGCCATCTCTGATACGACTTGCCCTGGAGTTGGCCGGGTCGGGTGTTGCCAGGGGGATATCTCCTTCTGGTTTTCCAGTGGGGGGCCCAGTGGCCACCACGCGCGCTCCAAGCACTCATTACCTGGCGATTCTAGCACGCCTCTGGCCCGTTGGGCCTGCGAATTGTGCCTGCTGTTTTGAGGATGAGGGTGGTCATGGTGATGTGGTGATGATGGTGATCCTCGAACTCGCCTCTTCTCGTGCTGGAGGAGCTGGAGAGGGCGAAGGGAGAGGGGGACTTCATTATCGGGATTAAGACTTGGTCGACATCGCTGCTTTGAAGGAAGTAGGTGCATGAAGGGGGGGTGTACAGTTTCGTGTCTTGCCAACGCCGTTTCCACTTATGGAGTGCGTGCGGCCTCCGTGCGCGACCAGACCTGCCTGGAGGAGGTGGACGTGGACGTGGAGGAGGGCCCGGCGAGCTCTCGTCGGTGGAGGTCTCCCAGATGTGGCCAGAGCAGATCGTCCGAGCAGGATTTCTGTCCGCATCCAGTGCCTTGGCATAGTTCGGACGTGTGTGCTGTTTTTCGCGGCTAGGGCCATCGAGAATCATCCTGGATCATCTTGCGAATACATTCGCGACTTAACTTGAGCAATACACTCGGAATGGACGTCCGTGCGATGGTGAGGTGCGTTTTGGACGTTTTTGGAAAAGGGCGCCGCAAGGCCGTGGCGCACTAGAAATTGGTGAAGATCAAGCCTCTAGGGGCCAGATTGTCATTCCTATCCACTGCGCCTCGGTTTTCTGTGGGAGGGAGCCCGAAACTCCAAGCTACGGTGGATATGGACACAAGTCTTGCCCGCAGATAGGGTCCGAGGATCGCACCGTGCCGCCGATGCATTGGCGATGCATCGGCGTCGGCGGGACGGAGGAGAACGGGCTCAGATCTCAGGAGGAAAACAGCAAAGACACAATGGAAGATGTGGGAAGTGGAGGGGAAGACGAACATCCAGGAAATAGGGAAAATATGGGAATTCCTGGGATTAGTGATTACTTTTTTGTGTGTCCCTGGGCCCCTTCACAGATAGGGTCCGAGGATCGTGCCGCGCCGCCATTGCATCGGCGATGCATCGGCGTCGGCGGGATGGAGCAGAACGGGCTCCAGATCGTGCCGCACCGCCGACGCATCGTGCTCCAGCCCCACTGGGAAGGCCCTGAGTCCAGGACGTCCCAAGCAGGGCTCGTTTCGATTCGATTATATCTCGGTGGCTTCCGATTCCGATTCGATTCGACTTCGGATTCCGACTTGGATGCCGATTTCTCAATGGAGGCCTGCTAGACTTCGGATTGCCGCCGATTCGACTTCTCCCAACTCGGCTGCCGATTTCCGACGATGTGAATTATTTCGATCGTCGATCCGACTCACGATTCGATTCTGGGCTCTCCTGCCCAAGATGTCCTCAAGCCTCCGCCCTTGCAAACTTCGGAGCTACATGGCGTCCATGGTTGTCCGATTCCACATGCATGTCGGGGAGCACAACGTTGTAAAAACATTCAGGATCGTCGCTCCCATACTGCCCACCACTAAACATAACTTGCTGGGCGGTGAAGGAGAATTTGGTTCGTTGAAGCCGTCCCTTTAGGGAAGCCAGCATTGCCGACAGTAATACGATGCTGTTTAACTCGACCTGTAAGGGCTCCCCAGAGACCGGCCAGGGTCACCTGCTATCTCACTGTGGCCCTGCCCGCACCTGTGCGCTGTGTGGTGCTTACAGCTCGCATCATATCGGTAAGCACGGCAAGATGGCAAGACAGGGACGGAGGATTCGTAAGGGGCCGCCGGCCCAGAGAAAGCCCTTGGGCCACTGTCCGATCCGATGCTGACGTTGAGACGTGAGCCCAAGAGCGGGCGCCCCATCCCTCCCTGAGCCTGGGCTCCTCCCCCCCCTGTGGTTCGGTTGTCCGTAGCCCTTCTGGCTCAAGCCCGCGTGGCTCCGCTCCGCCCGCGGGCGGCGGCCGCCCCACGGAGGCGCAAACAATGCCGGAGCCGCGCCAGACGCCCGCGGCGGGCCTGCGCGCCGAGGTGGAGGCGCTGCGCCAGGGGCTCGAGGCCCTGCGGCTGGAGGTTGCCGAGCTCCGGGCGGCCGCCGCGCCGGGCGCGGCCGGGGCGGGCTCCCTGCCTCGGGGGGCGGCCGCCGACCGCCGGCTCCCCGCGCCCGCCCCGGGCCCGGGAGCGGTGCCTGCGCCTCCTGGGCCAGGCGGCCAGCGTCCGCCCTGCAGCCGCGTCAGGGGTGGCATCGAATTTCAGAAATGTGGCAAATCCCTATGTTTTTGGACCCTGACCCCGCGGATCTGCGTGAGGGGTGGCGCCGAATTTCAGAAATGTTGCAAATCCCATGTGTTTTTGGACCCTGACCCCGCGGATCTGCGTGAGGGGTGGCACCGAATTTCAGAAATGTGGCAAATCCCATGTGTTTTTGGACCCTGACCCCGCGGATCTGCGTGAGGGGTGGCACCGAATTTCAGAAATGTGGCAAATCCCCTGTGTTTTTGGACCCTGACCCCGCGGATCTGCGTGAGGGGTGGCACCGAATTTCAGAAATGTGGCAAATCCCATGTGTTTTTGGACCCTGACCCCGCGGATCTGCGTGAGGGGTGGCACCGAATTTCAGAAATGTGGCAAATCCCATGTGTTTTTGGACCCTGACCCCGCGGATCTGCGTGAGGGGTGGCACCGAATTTCAGAAATGTGGCAAATCCCTGTGTTTTTGGACCCTGACCCCGCGGATCTGCGTGAGGGGTGGCACCGAATTTCAGAAATGTGGCAAATCCCTGTGTTTTTGGACCCTGACCCCGCGGATCTGCGTGAGGGGTGGCACCGAATTTCAGAAATGTGGCAAATCCCCTGTGTTTTTGGACCCTGACCCCGCGGATCTGCGTGAGGGGTGGCACCGAATTTCAGAAATGTGGCAAATCCCTGTGTTTTTGGACCCTGACCCCGCGGATCTGCGTGAGGGGTGGCACCGAATTTCAGAAATGTGGCAAATCCCTTGTGTTTTTGGACCCTGACCCCGCGGATCTGCGTGAGGGGTGGCACCGAATTTCAGAAATGTGGCAAATCCCATGTGTTTTTGGACCCTGACCCCGCGGATCTGCGTGAGGGGTGGCACCGAATTTCAGAAATGTGGCAAATCCCTGTGTTTTTGGACCCTGACCCCGCGGATCTGCGTGAGGGGTGGCACCGCGGATCTGACCCCGCGGATCGTGAGGGGTGTCGATTTCGAGCCCCCCCAGCAATTCAGACAACGCGCCCAGGGGGTGCTAAAAAATCCCGTCTGGGCCTCCCCCCCCCTCGCGCGGTCAATCAACTAGTTACAGTAATCAGCAAGAAGCAGAACTGTAACACTGGAAACTACAAGCTACAACTGGCACAGGAAACTGCGAACCCGCGCCTACAGCCTGGTGGCCCCACAAGGGGGCCGGCGGATTTTTTAAACACGCGCCCCCCACGGATTTGTTAATCACAAGCTGATATTACTGGAGATCGCTGGATTTGGGGTTTGCCTTCGCTTTTTGATGGGACCGTGTTGACTCTGACGGGCCAGTTTTCGTGCGATGTGGGCAGCGGGAGGTCGCGTCAAATTCCATATTGGGTTTCGCCATTTTCCAGACGGCCGTCGCCAACCCGAGCCCCCCCGAACCCGAGTCTTACGTCTCCCCGAGCCATGCAATGGAAGTTGTGCCAGGCCCCATGCAATGGAAGTTGTGCCAGCGTTTTTCCCCCCATGGCGCCCGATTTTTGCTCGTAGGAGCGTTCACTTGGGCAGTCTCGTGACGCAGGGGCGTCGGGGGCCCGCCTTTGGACCGGGCCGCGCGGGAAGGGGTCGTGGGCCATGTGGGGACCGACGTTCGTCAAACGACGCGAAGATCGGGACACAATCGGATCGGGATAATTCGAAATCTCTGAGAATCGGCGGGTTTGGAGGATGTATTGGGCGCCGCGGCCGCTCCAGAGCGTTCCGGAACGCTCTGAGAGCGCTCCGGAACGCTCTGGGGCGATTCATCCCGATCCTAGCCTTGTTTTAGTTCGGGCAGAGACGTTGCAGAAAACGCCATCAGGAACGCCCCAATGCAACACAGAAATGGGACAGTCAGGACGACCCTCCTGGGATAAGTTTTGGGAGGCGGGAAAGCATGGGCAAACAGGAACACATGGTTCCGGATAGAAGGTGTCAGAACGGATTTGGGCGCGCATCTTTTGCGGGACTACAAGTGGGGGGGTGAGCTGTGCCTTTTTCGGGCTCTGGAAAAATGGACCCTGAAGGGTCCCTGTTCTGCCGCCCTCGCTGCCCCCCCCATTTATCGCAGCCTGGAGAGTCGAAAGTCACATCTGGAATAATTTCCCGACAACACGAGTCAGGCTTTACGGACAAATATCAGACATTCGAGCTCAAGTGCAGACATTTGATGTATATAGATGTTTGTGTATATATAGCCAGCGTGGGCCCCAATCGGCGCGTTCTTGCACAGTGGTGAAAACTGTACGGTGCAAATTACGTGGTAAAAACCGCGTCGTGCAATATCTATATCTATATGTGTATATATCTATATGTATATATATATATATATACATGTGCTGCGAGCTGATGGGGCGACTCAGATGCAGCGCGGTGTACGCTATGCCGTGTTTTCTAGGTGGTGTGAGATGGAGGTGAAGGCTATGTGACGTAAGCTATGTTGTGCATATATGTACGGAGAGAAAGAGAGAGAGAGAGAGAGAGAGAGAGAGAAAAAAAAGAGAGAGAGAGAGAGAGAGAAAAACACAAAAAAAAAAAGAGAAAGAGAGAGAGAGAGAGAAAAGCAACAAAACACATAGTGCGGTGTAAGCTAGGTGGTTCAAGCTGTGTCGTGTCGGCTCACGGGGCGCCCAAGAGGCGGCACGGGTGGCAGCGCATTCGAAACCTCGGCACGCCCCCACAGCGAAAGGGGCGCCCAAGAGGCGACCCTGGCGGACCGTGGCGCAATCTCGGCATTCCCCTCGAGCGCGGGGCGGCCACGAGTCGCCCACGAGGCGGCACGGGCGGCAGCGTGGCGCAGCCTCGGCACGCCCCCACGGCGCACGGGGCGCCCATGAGGCGGCACGGGCGGAACGCGGTGCAACCTCAGTGAACCTCCGAGGGGCGGGGCGCCCACGAACCGTCATGTGCCGCAGCGTGGCAACAGTTTCGAGTACCGACCAAATGCCTTGGAAGATGAATCTGAGCCCCTATGCGCAAGCATTGTTCATGGGACGATTGAGAGTGCTGCCAGGCAAATTAAGAAACAATGTCAGAACATGCTGGAAGAGTTGCACCGGCTCGTGCAATGACAACAGGGTTCACTATGGGGAAAGCCCAACAGTACGGAAGACATGCTGGAAAGCCGAAGAGGAATGTTCGGGACACCAGTACTTCCGGGACGCATTTTCAGACAGCCGAAGCGCGTGTTCCAGATCGGTTTCCAAACGCAGTCTTCTATGGCGGCGGGAAATGTGTCGGGTAGTGCCTTGGGACTGTTGTTGGGATTGTTTCCTTGGTTCCAGGAGCCCAGCCCCGTCCGGCTCCGTGGTCATTACAGGCCACGGGCTCTGCAGGGTCTGACGGCAGGCCGTGCCAGCAGGGTTTGCCAAGGGGGGAACGCTGATTCATTGCTTTAGTATTCTTTGTCGAAAGACATTCGTCCCTCATTGGGCTCATTCTTTCCGCCCTGGTTTACACGATCTTCCCCTCCTATTCGGTCTTCCTCTTAATTTTTTTCATGCTCCTTCCCCTCCTCCTGCTACCTTCTCATCGCCGTCCCTCTCCTGCTCCCTCCCCCTCATCCCCTGAACGTCTGTCGCTGTTCTCCTGCTGTTCTCCTCTTCGTTCTTATCCCTTCCAGCGCCCTGGCCTGAATCAGTCCTGGCCTCGGGCCAGGTGATGAATTTCACTTCGGTCTGTTCAGCTGTTCAGCCTCTGGTGCGCCAGGGAGAATCCTCCTCGTCGTCCTCCATACTCCCTGTCCTGTCCCTGTTTTCCTTCTCCCTTGTTGCCCTATTCACCTCGCCCTGTTCTTCCTCAAGCTCATATCCCCCCGCTCCCCCCAATCCTGTCGCTTCTTCCTGCTGCTCCTCAATGCTGTGCTTGTTGCTCCCTGCCCCGCGCCTGTCGCTGCAGATGCGGTGCCTCCAGCGGCGCCGGCTGGTTGAGCGGAGAGGCGCCGCGGCCGCGAAGTGTCCTCCTCCTGTGCAGAGAGCGTCGTCTCTGCGTCTCTCTTTGTATATGGTTTCGCCCCTCTAGCTCTCAGATCGTGTGTTTAGTTTGTTTGCTGTTGTTTCACTACCCCTCTCTCTCTCGTTTGTTCGTCCTCTTCCTTTGCCGATATGTATCGTTATCCCTTTTTCTCCATCTGTTCGTGAGTTTGTTTTTCTGTCTCTCTCTCTCTCTCTTTCTCTGTTTTCGTTTTTGATGTTATCTGTTTCTCTCTCGCTCTCTCTCTCTCTCTCGATCTCTTCTGTTCACTTTATCAATCTCTCTCTCTCTCTCTCGCTCTCCCTCTCTCTCTCGCTGTCTCCCTCACAGGTCATTACCCCCTCTTCAATCATAATATTAGTTGTATGTTGGCTTTGTCGTATATCTGTGTATTCATTCGAATTTACGTTTAAAGTATGGAAATGTCAATGCGTTCCCAAAATTATGCTTGCTTTTAGGGGCGATTTCTGTGCTTCCAAGGATTTTGATGGGTCTGGCTAGGTTTCGCCACGTCGCCGCGTGTTGCAGCCTAGTTGCCGCCTCGTTGCCGCCTCGTGCGCTGAGTTGGTCTGGCGAGGCTTCGCCACGTTGCCGCCTCATGCGCTGGGTGTCGCCACGTTGCCGCCCGATGCCGCCTATTACCGCCTCGTTGCTGCCTCGTCTAGCGAAGTTTCGCCGTGTTGCCGCCTCGTTGCTACCTCGTGCGCTGGGTGGGTCCGGCGAGATTTCGCCACGTTGTTGCCGGTTGCCGCTTCGCTGCCACCTCTCGCGCTGGGTGGGTCCTGCGAGGTTTGCCACGTTGCCGCCCGTTGTGGTCTGGTTGCCGCCTTGTTGCGCGAGGTTCCGCCACGTTGCGGCGCGTTGGCTGCCGCCTGGTTACCTCCTCGTTGCCGGCTCGTGCGCTGGGGGCGACCGCTGGTTTCGCCGACGGCTGGTTTCGCCGCCCGGCGAAATCAGCTCCGTCGGCGAAACCAGCTCCATCGACGAAACCAGCTGCCGTCGGCGAAACCAGCTAGCGTCGGCGAAACCAGCTGCCGTCGGCGAAATTGCCCGACCCGACCCGCCCGCTAGGATCCGCCCGCCCGACCCGACCTCGCGCGTGCTCGGTCGAGCGCGCCCCACATTTTCATGTCCCGCCCGACCCGACCCGCCCGTTAGTGTCCGCACGCCAGACCCGACCCGACCCGCCCGCTAGGGTCCGCCCGTCCGACCCGACCCACCCGTTAGGGTTCGCGCGTGCTCGGTCGAGCGCGCCCCGCGCTTTAATGTTCCGCCCGCCCGACCCGACCCTCCCGTCAGGGTCCGCCCGCCCGACCCGGCCCGACCAGCCCGCTAGGGTCCGCCCGCCCGACCCGACCCACCTGTTAGGGCTCGCGTCAGCGAAACCAGCGCCGGCGAAACCAGCGCCAGCGAAACCAGCCGCCGGCGAAACCAGCCGCCGGCGAAACCAGCGGGGCGAAACCAGCGTCGGCGAAACCAGCTCATGCCGCGCTGGGTGGGTCTGGCGAGGTTTCGCCACGGTGCCGTCCATTGCCGCCTCGTGGTTGCCGCATGACTGGCTGGGTGGGTCTGGCGAGTTTTCGCCACGTTGCCGCCTGGTTACCGCCTCGTTGCCGCTTCGTTACTGCCTCGTTGCCGCCTCGTACCTTGCGCGGGTCCGGCGAGGTTTCGCCACCTTGCCACGCGTCGCCGCTCTTTGCCGCCTCGTGCGTTGGGCGGGCCCAGCGAGGTTTCGACACGTGGTCTCCCGTTGCCGCCTTAGAGGGCGGTTCCTTTTCAAAACGTGGCTCTCGCCTTCACGCCGCGCATATTCGTTTCAAAAGCATCCAGTGGTTTCAAGTATCCGTATAGTTGAAGTTCCAGGAATGGTTTTCTGGCACAGTGCAGATTGCCACGACGCAACAGTTACGCTGGATCGTTGTAGAGAAGTCCCCAAAATAGTGTGCGCGGTCACCGTGGTGGATCTCAGATGGTTGTCTTCCAAAGGGGCACCTCCGCAATGAAAAACATTTGGTATGGCTTTTGAAGGTGGAATTGTTGACGCTTCGCGTATCCCCACCAGCCCATCCAGAAACGATGCTCAGGGGAGTTGAGGTGATCAGGGAAGTCGGGGAGCATGCAGAATAACAAAGGGCGGGGGAAGCTGTCACAGACCCCGAGAGGGGGAGGATGGAAGAGGAGTCGTCGTCGTCGTCGTCGTCGGAGGAGGAGGAGGAGGAGGAGGAGGGGGAAGAGGAGGAGGAGGAGGAGGAGGAGGAGGACGGAGAAGGAGGAAGAATCGGAGGAGGAGGAGGAGGAGGGGAAGGAGCTTCTTGGGGGTCTTTTGAGGGCCTCTTGGAGGGCTTTTTGGGCGCCTTGGGGCATCTTGGGCGCCTCTTGGGACCCTCTTGAGGCGCTCTGGGGAGCCTTCGGGGCGCTTTTGGGGCCATCTTGGAGGGAGTCGATCAAACAAGAGGGGGGGTTTAATTAGCGTCCCCCCTCGGAAGCCCCTAAAATCGCCTCTTGGACCCCTCTTGGAACGCTCTTGGAGTGCTCTTGGGCGCTCTTGGGGCCGTCTTGGGGCTCTTTTGGGGCTCTCTTGGGGCCCTCTTGGGCCATCTTGGAGCCATCTCCAGGCCTCGGATGGCCATCGGAAGCGAAAAGGCGAGAAAGCAAAAATCATTGATTTTCCTTAGGTTTTGGGACGATTTTGGCCTCTTCGGGGCCTCCTTGGGGAGCTGTTTGGCCACTTGGAGTTATCTTGGGGCCGTCTTTGGGCTTCTTGGAACCATCTTAGGAGCCATCGTGAGCGATCTTGCGCTATCTTGAGCCATCTTGGAGCTCATCTTGGGTTCTCTGAGGCGCTCTTGGAGCCGTCTTGGGCCATCTTGGACGCTCTAACTACCCGCGGCCCCCCCCGTCCAGGTCCAGGGGAGGGGGTAGGGGGAGGGGTAAACCCCTCCCCAAGGGGGAAGAGGGAGGGGTGGAAGAGGATCTGCTCTAGACCACCTACGCCCAGAGGGCTGGTGGGATTTGGAGGGAGGATTTAGCGCAACTTCTTGAATGCGTCTTGGGTTTACATTGGATACCCGTCTCCTCCTCTTCCTCCTACTCCTCCTTGGAAAGTACATCAATGCCGTCCTCGCCTCGGCGCCGGCGCAGTTGCCCAGACGCGCTCGGAAAGGGATGTTCTGCAAGCCTTTCCCGCCACCTCCAACCTCCTCCCTCCTCCCCCCTCCTCCGTGCTCTCACCCCTGATGCAAGTCTACGGAGGCTTAATTCAGCATTGGCGCTGGTATATCCGTGGTCGACAACTGGCCGACTGCCACTGAGCCCCGGCTAGTCACGATGGAGCCGGTGTGTTGTTTGATCTGGTTTCATATTGGGTTTTATCCGGCCTTGTCGGGCCTATTGGTCCCCTCACCGGGCTCAGGCGAGCCCCTAATGGTTCTCGCGAAGATCGCCCAGGAGCTGCCTCTCGACTTCCTTGCCTCCCTCTCTGCCTGGTCCTCGTGCGGTCCCCATCGTCGTGTCTGCAAGGGGGCCGAGGCTGGACGACAGCCCACGTCCGAGGGAATCCTGCCTGCCTCGCCTCTGCCGCGAGACGCGGCCCGCTGCCCCCCCCTTTGCAGGCCGCGGGCGCCAGCGCCGGCGCCGCTGTGTCGGGGACCCAGCAGCTGCCGCGCCAGGGCGAGCTCGGAGGGGGTACCTCTCCCCTGCCTCCTCATCCCAAACTCCTCCTTCTCCTCCTTCTCCTCCTGCTCCTGCTGCTCTTCTCCTCCTCCTCCTCCTCCTCCTCCTCCTTCCCTCCTTCTCTCCAGCACCTCCCCAACTCCTCCTCCTCCTCCTCCTCCTCTTCCTCCTCCTCTTCCTCCTCATCCCTCTTCTCCTCCTCCCCCTTCCCGTCTCCTTCTTCCCCACTCCCCCTTCCCAAACTTCTCTCCCTCCTCCTGCTCCTCCTCCTCCATCGCCCCCTCCTGCTCCTCCCACGGGCTGGCCGTGACCGCGCGAGGGTTGATTGACGGATCTCTTCTTCACGCCGGAGGGGGCGATGTTTCGAGGTTTTGGGTTTTCGGGCGTTTTCAGGCGTTTTCGTCGATGTTCAGCGATTCTCGGGATGCCTTCCGGCGGCTGTGCCTCGCCGAGAGCGTCCTGGGGGTGCCCAGGATCGTCCCGAACGGCCGCCAGAGACCCGAGCGATGGCTCGAGAGCCAATGGGGGCAGCGTGATTGCCGCTCTTTCTCGCGGGGCTTCCGACGGCGACCGCGCGAGGGGGCAGAGCGAGGGCGCCGAGGGCGATGCGTGTTTACGTTCGATCCTGGCAGTGCTTCGTCGAGTTTGGCCCTCGTGAGTCCGTTTCCCGGGCTCCGGGTCCATCAGTTCGGATGCAGTTCCTGGGAGGTCAAATTCTGATTTAGCCCCGGTCCGAAATCCCGTGTTTCAGCCGGCTTAATCCCGCTTATTCCCGCATCAGACATGAGCTTGGGACGGAAGAAGAACCTTCATGGGAAGCGGTCGGAGCCTCGAGCCTCTGAGGCCTTTGGGGCCCTGACCGCGCGAAGGTTGACGGAACGATCCGTTCGCCGCGGGGGAGGCCAGGACTCGAGGGGGGAGGGACGGTGACTCCGTGGTTGACGTAAGGTGGTCGTCCTCTTGTGGGTGCGGTAGGTTCGCGTCGTGTCGACGCGGCGGCGAAGCCTCCGCGGGCGTTGACGATTGAACGCCGCCGGTGGCCCAAAATTGCCCAACATGGAACGGTTTGACGATCGAGAAGCCGCGATCGATCAAGGGTGAACGATCCACGCGGTGCCAGAAACCAATGCCTGGATCGTCACTGCACGAAGCCACCGTACGCGGGAGGCCAGGGCTGGAGGGGGGAGGGAGAACTTCGTCTGGGTCTCTTGCTGGCAACGCGCTTGGCGATTTTGTGTTTTTGCTGGCGTTCAGTCGCGTGATGCCTGCTGTTGATGAGCGTCTTAGCGCTGAAGGCCTCCTGCATGAGATTTCGGCCGAACCGTCGCTGCCACGGTTTGGCAAAATTGAAAGTGAAAAGGCCAACATCGGCAGTGCCATGGTCGTACTGGGGCCGGCTGAATACGTCGACGATGTCGTTCAGCCTAGATTGGCACCAGCTCGCCAAATCAATGCGAAGATGAGCGCGTGTGCGAGTGTGTACAATGAAGTATTCACCAGTTCTGCGCTCATCATCAATTTCAAAAAGGGCAAGACAGAGGCGCTCTTCAGGTTCGCAGGGCCCGGCGCTGCCGAGGTGAAGCGTCAGTTGTTCGCTAACAGCGGTGCTCCGATCCCCTTTACATCCATAGGCTCTGAGTGCCAACTCGTGGGTACGTCGCAGTACAAGCAAGTGGGTACCATCACAGTTGCACAAACAATGGAACTTGAGCTCACTGCGAAGATGAATGCAATGAGGGGGGCTTTTGAGCAGATCCGCCCAAGCATGCTGAACCGCGCTTCGGTGGATGTCGAGAAGCGCATCATTGTATGCCAAGGGCTTCTGTTTACTGAGGTTTTTCACCAGACAAGGACATAGCCATCGTTATGTTCCGGTGAAGTGGTTCGGGTACACACTTCCATCATGCAGGTGTATTCTTCGATTTTTCGTGACGATTGCGAGGGTGCAACATCACCTGCTCACGATTACACTGCCTCGCGCGATTCTGTTGTCGCCCAGCGATTATGATACTGTATATGCGGCTGTGTCTTCTTGTGAGGGTCTGCGTTGGAGGCACCCATGACTTGCGCGTTGCGTTCGCCCACACTGTTGGTCTGCGGAAGTCGTGGTTGCAGGCTGTTGTTGACGACGTAATGATGTTGTCATCCACGTCGGAGGGTTTTGCCTCTTTCAGTGCCGCGTCGTTCGAAGATTGGATCGCCGTGGTTCGGGACAACCCGCTACGCTTCAAGAGCGCCCTCCGGAATGCTAGGCCGGAAAGGTATGTCAATGATGTGTCCGCGTGGGCTAAGACGAAACGGGCTACTGAGGTGGACGCGACGTTCGCGTGCACCAGGTGCGATTGTTCTTTCAATTCTCGACAATTGGCCCAACATGTGTTTAATGTGCATGGGGTCGGACAGGCAATCCGGGAATATATTGAGACGGATGATTGCACCGTATGTCTGCAATGTTATCATCCCAGAACGCGTGTGACCAAGCATGTCGAAGAGAAATTCAGGCGTTGCCGTCATGTTCTTGTGGGAATGTTCGCGAGGATGCCACCGCGCGTGGCAGCTGGGCTCGACCTGCAGGGCGCCGATAGAGCGCGCAAAATGGCCAGCCAAGGGCGCAGGCGACACCATGTTGACACTGGCGTCGAGCGGCTGAGTGGGCCGCTGATCAGGAAAGCTTACGAGGCTGGCATCAGCCACAGATCCTCCCTTTCCTGTCCTCTTTTCCCAGCCGAACAGGGGCCCGTGCAACTCGTGACTGTGAGCGAACAGGCGCCTCTCTGACAGGTGATGCCGAGCCGTCGTGGCTACAGGTGGCACCGTTTTCACACGCATGTGTCGCCCAATCGTACTGGCTGGCTTTTCCTTGATGCATCTCTGGCTCCAGACGCTCCCTTGAAGCAGTGCAAACGAAACGAAACGATAGGCGAGCCAGCTCGGAAGTAGATGGCCAGACAGCCTCGACATCCCCGCCAGGCAGGCACGAATGCCAGTAACCTTCGCCATGCAGCCGTTACCGAGCGACGGCATCGGGATAAAGGGGGGATGAGGGCATGTGAGTGGGGTGACTTTGGGGGCGAGCGGGGTCCCGCGACATAATCTAGCACTGCTCGGACGCATGCGTTTGTTTCCGGAAGAAATGCAAATGAGCATGTTGGATCATTCTGCGAAGCAGTAAGCATGATACCTAACAGAGCACGAGAAATTGATGGATTTCCGAGCGAGTGCAAGGTCAGCAGATGGAAGTGCCCAGAGCCCGTCGGCCACCGAGGTCACGCGACGAGCGGGTTGGGCCAGTATCCAGGTGAACGTTGGGTCGTTACTTCTCAGGGGGATGTTTGGCTCGCTCGCTTTTTCTGTTCTAGTAATAGGCAGGGCGGACAAACACCTGTTGACATCGTTGCGGGCACATCCCAGTTTGAATGTAGTGAATATTTGGTTTGCGTTCCCTGGGCCAGGAAAGGTTCCCTTGGGACCCCGAGTTGGCCTGTGGGATGAAGGACTACGCTGGAGTCGGAATGTCTGTCTTTGCGCAGGTCTCCTTTAAGCGTGCCTATTCCCCCCCGCTCCGAGCTTCGTTCGGGCCTCTGCTCACCCGGCGGTTAGAGGAGACCCCGGAGCACGGATGTTTTTCCGTAGCGTGGCTCATGAATTCTTGGGTTGATCTGTTTGCAGAGGTGTCATCGAGGCGGGTCATGATAGCACGTTCCATGAATCAGGCTGTAGCGGGTGAGTCGCTGGTGTTCCATAGCTGTACCTTGGAGTGTCTGGCATGGCCTTCGGCCCGCTTCGCCAGGCTCTGACGTTGGACGGACGTGCCACCTCCCCTTCCTGTGCCCCAACATCCTCCAGCCCCTCTGCTCAGCGTGCACGGGCACGACTTCGTGCTGGATTGGCGTGGCCCACGGGCACGACTTCGTCGCGTGCATATCACCCCCCCCCACTGGGGGGATGGTGAGATGCAGGCGACATTGGCTCAGTCATGACATGGCCCCGACCGAGAGGCTCTGCAAGCTCAGCCTTCTGTCCGGCCCAGGCTGGGGTGTCTCAAGCTGGAGAGGCCGCCCAGGGCATAAGAGCGGATGCTGCGGAGGTCGTTGACCCCGACTCTGGTGATGCGACCCTTCAGGAATTCACTTCAGGGGGCGCCTGGTGCAGCTGTGCGATCGTGTCTGCGTCTCTTTTTCGTGTGCTGGTTTCCTGATATTGCCCCCCTTTGGCGTGGGCCTCCAGGATCAGTGTCGCGGGCCTTCGACAGTCCCTCGAACCCACGATGAGCAGGTTAGGAAATTGGCTACAGCCGCTCGTGGACTGCATATGTCCACGGGCGAGACTCTTGTAGGCTACTAATTCGTTTTGCGCTGCCGTTTCCAAATGGTCTCGGCGGCTCTTATGGAAAATGCCCGATAGGTATGTAGTGGCGTAGGCGGTTCGGAAAGATACGCCACCCGCCTTTGCCCTTGTTTGCATTTGTTAGCCTGAAGGCGTTCGTCCCCCTGCGGACGCCCTTTAGTCGTCGCCCGCCTCCCTCGCCTCCTCCCTCGCCTTCCCCCCCCCCTCCTCCTCCTCCTCCTCCTCCTCCTCCTCCTCCTCCTCCTCCTCCTCCCTCCTCCTCCTCCTCCTCCTCCTCCTCCTCCTCCTCCCCCAGCCGAGGCCTCAGCTCGAGGGCGCGTCAGCGGCGGCCGTGAGTGGCAGCGCCTCTTCGGCCTCACCGGCGGAGGGTCGGCGCCCCGCGCCCGCCCCCGCGGCCGCTGCGCGTCTCTGGCGCCTGCCGCCGGCGCGTCCTCCTCCAGCGGAGGACCTCTCCGCTGGAGGAGGACGCGTCCAGGGACAAATGGGCGGAGGAGCCTCCTCCTCCTCCTCCTCCTCCTCCTCCTCTTCCTCCTCCTTCAGAGGAGGAGGAGGAGGAGGAGGAGGAGGAGGAGGAGGAGGAGGCTCCTCCGCCTGCAGTTGGCGCGTCCTCCTCCAGCGTCCAGGGACAAATGGGTGGACCTCTCCTCCCGGGCGGCTTTCGGGTCATACCTCTGCTCTCCGGCGGCCTCCCAGGACAATCTGGGCAACCTCGGAACGCTCTCGGCAAGGCGCACTTGATGGCACGCATCCCGATGTTCCATCAGGCCTGATGTTGCACAGAAAATGAATCACATCTCGCAAAATCGCGCACGGAGTCCTACACCCCATCTTTCAGCATCATTTCTTGAGTTGGATCGATCTGTGAGGGTCCCATGGCTCCAAACTTGGCGAACACCCCCGTGGTGAAAAAAATGCAACGCCACGATCCGAGGGTTGAAACACTGCCGGGAACAGACGAAAATGACGAGGACGAGGAGACTCTTTTGCCTCACCTGTCCCCTCCTTGCTTGTTGTTTCCGCAAAGAAAAAAAAGGGTTGATCCGAAATGGCACCCAGTCGAAAGGGACAACCCCTATGGAGTCCTGAGCGTATTTGGCATGACGAAGTACAAGCACCAGGCCTCATAGATGAGCTTGAAACCTGGCCTATGCTGAGGAATAGCTCAAACTCGAGGCAATCAAGGCCGACCTCACGCGCTTGGGAATCCAGTGCTTGCCGATCTTGCCCTCCGCGAGCTGCGAAGTCGTGCGTGCAGCGGTCCACAGCAACAGCATTCCTACTCCCCTCCCCCTGGTCATCATCTTCCTCTTTCTCTCTCTCTTCTCTTCTTCCCCTTTCATCCCGCCTTTCCTGTTGACGGAGTCGCGCCTCTCGCCCTTGTCCTCCTCCTGGACCGCGCCTGCTTCAATGAGAGGGGTGAGGGAGGAGTAGGGAGGGACTTCGTGGAAGAGGGAGGAGGCTTAGCTGTGGTCTCTTCATGGACAGCCGTACCCAGCCGTAGATGTCTTAGCTTCCTCCTGCGTCCTTTTCATGATCCCCATGCTCAAATTCCCTACCCATCTTATGTTGCTTCACGTCTGCCTCATTATTCTCCCCACTCCTCCTGTTGCTCCTTCTCCATCTGCTGCTGTTGGCTTCCCCTCGTCATCCGCTCTGTCCGAACCCTCCTCGGCAAGTCAGCGCAGGTCTCGGACATGTGTCGAATGGCAAGATTCAGTTCTAGATTTCTTCCCGACCTCCCCACGGAAGGCAGAGCTTGTGGGGGTGGAGGTGTCAGCTTCCCTTGTTGGGTGGCCTACTCCTCCCACCAATACCCTCCCTGTTCACTCTCCTTCCTTCCCTCTTCTCATGGTGACGACGATGATGATGATGCTGCTGATACTGATGATGATGCTGGTAATGCTGATGACGGTGATGTTGATGCTGCTGCTGCTGATGATGATGAGGCTGGTGATGGTGATGCTGATGATCATCCTCCTCCTCCTCCTCCTCCTCCTTCTTCGCCTTTCCCCCTCCTCACCAGCATCACCACCACGCTCATCAAACTCAGATTCACCACCATCATCGTCATCATCATTCACAATATCAACAGCAACATCAACATCATCGCCATCGTCAGACTCAGCATCACTCGCCATCATCATCACCACCATCATCATCACACTCAACAACACCAGCAATCGCATCGGCATCATCCTCATCATCATTCACCATCACCATCAACAACCTCATTAGCAGCATCATCATTACCATCACTCATCATCTTCATCACTAACCATCACCATCTACCGCATCACTATCACACCCAGTATCACCATCCACAGCATCACCGCATTCAACATCAACCGCATCAGCAGCATTAGCATCACAACCACCAACAGCAGCATCATCAGTGTCAACTTCATCATGATCATCATCATCATCATCATCATCATCATCATCATCATCATCATATTCATAATCATCATCGTAGCAATCAGTATCAGCACAATCAGCAGCATTATCATCACAGTCATCTTCATCAGCATCACTCGTCATCCGCATCACACTGATCCCCACGATCACCATCATCATCATCACGATCACCGTCATCAGCATCATCATCAACAACAACACCATCATCATCGTCATCAGCACCGCCACCATCGTCGCCATCATGGGCATCATCATCACCATCACCACAATCAGCATCACCAACCCCACCACCACCACCACTATCATCAGGATCAGCACCAGCATCGGCACCATCGTCACCAGCATGACGTTCAGTGGAGGCAGGACGTTTTCAGGGAATCCAGAGGGCCATTTACCAATGTTCTGATTGGTGGGGCGTTCGCGCCTAGGTCGTTTGGCATTGACATTGCCGCAGACATTTGCTCCATGCTCATTGTTCTGTTCCCCCTTCCTCCTCGGCCATTATGTCCGTCCTTATCCTTCTTCTCATCTTCCTTTCTCTTTCGCCCTCCCCCATCCCCCCCCTTCTATTTCTCTTTCTCTCCTCTGTTTCCTGCCCCTCTGAAATGGATGGCGGTTCCCGGGGCCGTTTGTTGGCTTGAACGTGTCCCAGCGCTGTCCCGCAGCAGAGGTCTGTTTGGCAAGACGACCGTGATGCTGCGCCACGTCCCGTGCGCCGTTTGCAGTTGCTCCCCTCAGCGTTGGTCAGGGTAGACAGTGTGAACGGCAGCCGCTCCCAAGAAGGAGCGAAGGAGAGGGTGGCATCAGGCCTTCCAGATGGCGGCTCGATCCTGAGCCAGAGGTTCTCCATACCGACGGCTCCGATGCAATTCTGGCGTCGCCGATGCGTCGCCGACGCATCGGTAATGCACAGGCGATGGGGCCCGATCCTCCGACCCCATATACTTGGACCCTAGGTTGGAGGCGGCCTTCAGTGGTGGCGCTCCCCATACTATCGCAGTGCCAAGGACGCGTTGCCTGGCACACGTCAAGCACAGCACGCCACCGATTGCACGGATGCCATTGCTCGCTATTTTTGACGTGTCATTATCTTTTCGTTGTGCACGCCTTAGGCTGAGCTACCCTCATGAGGAGGAGGTGGACTTGTTGTCATGGCGATTCTCGGTTTCGATCCTGTTTTGTCTGCCCTTGTTGCGTGTAGTTGCGCTGTCATCCTCTTCAGTTCTCCCCTCCATCCCCACCCTCTCTCTCCTTTTGCTCTTTGTCCCGCTCCTTATCCTATTGTCCTCCTAGTTTCTTCACTTCTCCGATTATCGTCGTCTGGAATTCAAGCGAGCGCGACGAGCAGTCATTGCGCCGGGGTGGGAAGTCCAGTGATGTTCTACATGTGCGCGGAGGGGATGGTCATTCAGACCAGAAGGAGGCGGAGAAAGGCGAGGAGGTGAGGAAAATGATGCGGATGAGAGATAGCAGTGAACAGGGGAAACGGAGAGGAAGGGAAAAGGGGATGGGCAGGGGGAGACACGAAGAACAGAGACATTGCGCATCTTCCTCTCTCTCCCTCTCTCTCTCCCCTCACTCCCTCCTCTCCTCCCTGTCCCCTCCTCCCTTCCCCTGCTCCCTCCCCCTCCTCCCCGTCACCGGCACCTTTTCTCTCTCTTGGCCGAGACCACGGCGGTGCCGGCCTGCTTAGAGCGACTGGCAAGAGAGAGCCGCCCCGGCGCTCAGGGTGAAGCTTACGCAGAGGAAGTTGATGCGGGAGATTAATAGTGCCGCCCCCGCGCCTCGAGAGGAAGTGGAGAAAGGGAGATGAGGGGAAGAAGGCGGAGGAGCGAATGGGCGGATCTCTGCGCAGGAGGTGGTGGAGGATCTCACGAGGTATTTGGTAGGTCGTTGTTGTTTCTGGCTTCCGCCTGGGCCAGGCCTGTCCGCCATCCCTGATCCTTGCGTGCTTGCTACTGGGCCGTCGCTTCAGCAGATGCTTACATGTACATATATAGATGTGTGTATATATATATATGTATGTACATCTGTATGTCTATGTATATATGTATATACATATGTGTGTTGTTGACCCCCCCCACTACTGATGTGTTTGTTGTCGCCTGCGTCTATGAACGGTTGGAAGGCCCTCTAGCCATCCAACCTGTTTTGGGTTTGCAGGCGCCAGAATTGTCATTGTTACCGAAAATGAGCAGTTGTGCAATCAAACCATTGGTAGTCAGGAGTCACTTGTTGGCTTCCATTATTGTTGGCCATTCATTTTTGGTGCTCTCCAGTACTGTCTCATGCACTCGGACTGTGGCTGGCGGAAGCGGGATCAGGCAGGGCTCGGCAGCTGTGCAGCACGCTTCAGTGCTGTAGATGTTATGGCAAGCGTGCACGAAACACCTGCATTAGGTTTCATTGTAGGCTAAGACGGCTGAGGTAAGACAGCATTCGGGCATAGCCGAATCGAAACCATGTATGTATGTATGTGTGTATACGGATACGTATATGTTTTATACACATGTCTGCATGTACTGATAGTCGTAATGATGTCATACAAATAACAACCACAGTAATCTTGTTATTACGAGTTATAAAAGTATTACGCATCATATTAGTCGTAGCACTGGTAGTAGTAGTAGTAGTAGTAGTAGTAGTAGTAGTAGTAGCAGTAGCAGTAATAATAGTAGTAGTAGTAGTAGTAGTAGTAGTAGTAGTAGTAGTAGTAGTAGTATAGTAGTGGTAGCAATCGTAGTGGCAATATTATTAGTAGTAGTAGTAGTAGTAGTAGTAGTAGTAGTAGTTGCAATAGTAGTGGTAGTAGTAGTAGTAGTAGTAGTAGTAGTAATAATAGTAGTAGTAGTAGTAGTAGTAGTAGTAGTAGTAGTAGTAGTAGTAGAAGCAGCAGCAGCAGCAGTAGTAGTAGTAGTAGTAGTAGTAGTAATAGTAGTAGTAGTAGTAGTAGTAGTAGTAGTAGTAGTAGTAGTAGTCGTGGTAGTAGTAGCAGCAGTAGTAGTAGCAGCAGCAGTAGTAGCAGTAGCAGCAGTAGTAGTAGCAGCAGCAGCAGCAGCAGCAGCAGTAGTAGTAGTAGTAACAAACCGACACCAACAACACGAACACGCATACTGATCTTAAAATATATGCGACTGCGACTGACAATACTGATACAACATGCGAATGACAATACTAACATCACACATGCTTAATAATTGTAGTAATGCAATGAACCGGGGTTCCCGGGTCCCTGGCCAGGCCCCCAGCACGCAGGCAAAATATCCGATGCACGGTTGCATTACCACCCTCCTAGGCGTGCAAGACGGCCCGAGACGGGCCCAGAAGGTTGCGACAAGTTGAAGAGTTCCCGATGATCTCCGCAGGACAAGCCAAGAACGCCTACGACTGCCCCACGACATCCAAGGGTGCCTACGGGAGGTCAAAATCCTTGAGAGATGTTCACGTCGACCCAGGGCTTCCCAAGGACACCTCCGAGGGTTTCACACAGTAACAAAACAGTGAGTGTGTGTCTCTATGTTTGTGCCTCTCTCGCCGTTTCGGTTCTGGTGGGGTATTGGAGGCCTCCAGCTGTTTCAGTCTCCAAGGTCGCCCAGCAAAGCTCCAGGAGAAGCCCCACACGGGCCCAAGACGCTCCAAGAGGACTCCCAGATGGCCCCAGGACGGCTCAGAACCCTCCAAGGGGCGCCCACGACGCCCCAAGAGAGCCAGGTAAGCCCCCAAGATGCCCCCGAAGCGCTCTCCGAGCGGCTCTCCGATCACTCTCGGTGCCAAAGTGGTCCCTGGAGCACCCAGGAAACCCCCAATAGGCTCCCAAGAGGCCCCCAAGAGGATTCCAAGGAGCCCCCAAGAGGCTCCCAAGAGGCCACCAACAGACGCCCAACTGGCCCCCAAGAGTCCCCCGAAAGCCTTCCTGGGGCTTCTTGGGGGTCTCTTGGGCTGTCTGGAGGCTACCTTGGGCGTCTTGGGGCGATCTTGCGGCGAGCCGAGGCTCTCTCGGACCGTTTTTGGGCCCTCTTGGGGCCCTCTTGGCCCGCTTTGTGCCCCTCCTCGCTACGCACGCTCTGTTGGAAGACCAGGGATTTTTGGGGCTGTGGACGCTTGACAGAATCTCTAGGATTGAGGACTGGGGACTCTTGAGGGACATGAGGACGCACAACGCGCGCGCCTCCAGAGGAAAGGCCACGGGCGTTGTGCCCAGCACGCCTACCTCTTTGCAGTCTTCACATGAGGACGCACCAACTCGTGCCTCAGGGCACGGGGGCGAATATACATTATATGGATGAGAACCAGTTTCCGGGCCCCATGGCCCGGACGAGTGGCCAAGAGGCCCCCGAGACGGCCCGCGAGGGCTCCAAGACGGCCCACGATGGCCTCAAGATTGCCCAGGAGGCCCTCAAGACCTCCTGAGAAAACTCCCAGTGGACCCCAGAGTGCCTGTAGAGGCGACTACATCCATTAAAAACGCAGATGTTCAGTACACTCGCTTTGTCAGCGTCGAAGGCGGCCCAAGAGGCCGAAGGTACCTCCGCGAGGCCCCCAAGAGGGTGCCCCAGACGTCCCAAGAGGGGCCCCATGTGAGGGAGCTCGAACTGATTGTTCTAGCCCTCTGCCTCAAGAAGGCTTCAAGAGCCCTAAAGACGTCCCCTGAAACGGAATCGCCAATCCTCTGCCCCAGGAGGGCCCCAAGAGACCGCAAAAGGCCCCCTAAGCTCTTTCATTCCTCACTTCCTTCTTCCTGCTCCCTTGACCACCCTCCTGCCCCCAACAGAGAATTGTGACTCTACCTCCTGCCTGCGCTTCCTCCTCCTTCCCCTCCTCGCGGCTGCGGCCGAGGAACAAAAACCGTCGCAGGATAAACATATCAAGAGACTTTAAGTGCGAGGATACCTTTCTACGTGGCGTCGCACCTGTTCTTGAACTGTTGTGTCGGTTTGTCCACATGTACAGTTGTGTTGTTGTTGCTGGTGTTGTTGTTGCTGTTGTTGTTGTTGGTGTTGTTGTTGTTGTTGTGGTTGTTGTTGTTGTTGTTGTTGTTGAGGGCAGCGGCGCGCTAGAACCCAAGCGGTGCGCGTAGCATTGGCGCGTGTCTCTAGTAACATTGACTACGTGGCCAAGCCTAACTACATGCATCGAGATGTATATAGATGTGTGTAGTGCTAGGCTGGCGTGGCGCCAGTCGCAAATGGAACATTGCAGCCCCCCCCCCAATCAAAAAGGCATGTCCTTACCATTAAACTTATGGGCTTATCGGCCGGGGGATGGAGGGCGGCGGGGTGTAACAGCCTTCCCAACCAGTGCGGAAGTGCCGTGGAAAAAAAGGCCTGGTTTTATCGTCGTCTTCCTCTTTCGTGTCCTCCTCCCATTCCTTACGCTCTTCAGCTTCAATCCTCGCTTCTCGTTGTTCCTCCCGTTCCTCCCCATCTTTCTCATCCAGCCTTGCTGTGCCGCTCGGGCGCTCCCCTCTGCCCAGCTGACCACAGGTGCGGGCTTCCTCGGGCGCTACGACTTCATTTACTTGCCGATGGAAGGGAGGGCGGTCTGGCTCAGCAGTGGCGGAGCATCATTGGGGGAGGGGAGCGGAAGGGACGATATCGAGAAACGAATCTGAGCGTGGGCGCGCGCGCGTCAGTCCATCTCGGCCAGAAACGTCGAGGGAAGTTGTTGAGCATCGTTTGCATCGAGTGCTGCATGAACTGGTGTTGGCACCCCGGGAGCCCTACAAGCATGCAGTAATTTGGAGGTGCAGCTTCTCAGCTGGCTGCGCGATCGCTTCGCAGAGCAGCCAGTGCGCAATACATGCTCGATTGAGGTACCATTGGGGCTTGGGCAGAGTGGCCGACCCCGCCGTTGGGCACCTGTCGGAAATCACGGAGGACGCGCCTTGTTGGCAAGAGGCCTCGGACAGGCAGCTCGATCGGTCTTGAAAGCCCCGCGATCATGCGAGGGCCAGGTGTCTGAATCGGAGTGAGCGGTTCCGAGCGGTGTTACAGTGGTTGAAGAAGAGTTCTGTAGCGCGGGTTGCTGTCTTCGCCGCCCCGCGACCTTCCCGCGACCTCTCCTTCACATTCCGCGACACATCGAGGGTGTTAGCGTGCGCCCGAATAGTAGAGGAGGAGGAGGACGACGAGGAGGAGGAAGATGGCGAGGACGGGGAGATGAAGTATGCGAAGGTGGAAGAGGAGGAATGGGGAGGAGAAGGAGGATGACAACTGACGATGGAGGTGGCCAGGGCGAGGGAAGGGGAGGACCAGCGCAGCCGGGCGAACCGTGGCTTCGCGTTCTGCAACTTCGAGACCCCGGGGACCGCGATGCTGTGGCCCCGCCAGATTTGCGCCGCGCGCGCGCCGCCGCCCTCCCCTCGTCGTCTCGCACACGCCCCTCCACGTCCCCCCCGCCAACGCGGCATCGGCGTCTGCGTCGGCGTCGTCGTTGTTGTCGTCGTTGTCGTCGACGTCGGTGTCGACGTCGGGCGTCGTCGTCGGCGTCGACGTCGTCGTCGCCGTCGTCGGCTTCGTCGTCGGCGTCGTCGTCGGCGTCGGCGGCGTCGTCGTCATCGTCGGCGTCGTCATCCTCTGGCCCCCCCTCTCTGCCCCTTCTATCGGAGGAGGAAAAGGTACCCGTCCCGCTACCATAGCTTCGTTCTCCCCTATCTAGGGCTCCTTGGAGGTGGTCGTCGCCACCGCTTGATTCGCTTCAAAATCTTGGTCGGTACGCACCCCGGGAGAGGTCTGGAGAGTAGTGGTATCGGTATCTTTTGGTTTCCCCACCCTAGCCCCTTCTTCCCCACTCCCGACCCGATCCCCGGTTCGTTTTGGTTCGTTTTTGACCCTCTCGCCCAGTGGACCAGCCAGTTTGTTAGTTGAATGTTCGTACACGCCATGCCCAGAGGGGCACAGAAGGTGCGACTCTGGGGCTTGTCTCGTCTTCTCCTGTTGTTTCCCCTCCATCGTTCTCAACACCGCTCTCGTTTCTAGTTCTAATTCGTCTTCTTCCCCCAGCCGCAGTTGCACCGCTCCAATACAATACATATTCATGCCTCGACTGACCTGGAACCACCTTGAGCCTCGCTTCGTGTCACATCAATTACCTCGCCAAGCTGCCTTCCACTGAGGGTTCTGCACAGAGGATCATCCACTCTCCGCGACTTTGGTTCCGAGGCTTACGTCATTCCATCGACCCCCAGCAGAGCGGTTGCCTGGTGGTCAGTCACGAAGCCAGTACGGTCTCGTGCCACTCTGGCACGGCCTCGGGGCAGTTCTGGAAGCCAAAGGCCGTATTGAGGTCTTCCGGGCGCCCTTGAGATTTTTGTTCTGTATCTTTTGGTGTTTCACAGTCGCTACCGATGCAAACACCCCCTCGTCTTGGGTGACGGTGCCGATCGTACGTGGATGGGGGGAGTTGGACCCCCCCATCCCACATGCTGGTGCTCGCGCGCATGCTACGGCGAGCAGCTCACCCCCGACCGGACGTGCCCCGCCCCGCCCAAGCGTCACTGTTTCAGCACCCGGTTTCCCCACCTCCCCCCTGGGTAATGACCGCTCCAGAAATAATAATAATAAGATTTTCTTTGAGGGATATCGGGCAATCCTGGAGAGTATCAGGTGCGTCTGGAAGCGTCAGTGGGCCGTTTTGGAACGATCGAGTGCCAACTTGGAGTTGCCTTGGAGCCGTCTCGGAGGCCAGGTGCGGGCTGGCCTCTGTGCTAGTTTTGTCGCAATTATCAGGCCATACCGGTGGCCTCGGGGGCAGTCTGGGTGCCTCTTTGAAGTCTCGCGGAAATTATGTTGTTGTTTGTAGCAGTTGTTGGAACCATTCGGACCCGAAACGAACGGCACCCACATAAAAATTTACTCATAGGGCTCCCTGCGGGGTCACATTAGAAGTTGTTGCGCCCACTGTGGATGTGATCTTGGGCAATTACGGGTAGTCTTCGAGACAACCTCGGGTTAGCCCCCCGTGGTCATGTTTTAGCAATACTGGGCAGTGGGTGTGGGGGGAGTGGGGCTCTGGGGCCATCGTCCTCCCCGCCCTCCCCGCCGCCCTTCAATCGGACTCTGGACCCCTGGGGAGGGAGCAGGGGGAAGGGGAGAGCCACACATCTGACACGCCTCTTCCCCTCAGAATTCTTGACCGTCCCTTTCACGGTCGCCGAGCTGTACGCAGTCAAGGCGTAGATGCATTGGTTCTACCCCCGATGGAGGTTAAGAAGACGTTGGTTGCGTCGATCACCGACGCAACCAAAGTGGAGACACTACGCGAGCATATTATGCCAGGCCCCTCGATATACTTGCCGTAAGCATTTGCAATCCGAGCAGACTGTCACTGGGAAGACCGACGTCAGGGTCAGTGACATTAGCATTCAGCTTGGCGTCCTACAAGGCGGCACGATCAGTCCATACTGGCTCAATGTAATTCTCGACGTCGTGTTCCGACATAGTGTGCTTCCTTTTGGACGCAAGGAGCACGGCATGCATTATGGATTTGTTCACCGACTTGCGTATTGTTTGAGAAAGGGCCTCTTCTAGCGCTCAACCTGCGACAGGTACCTGGAACAAGACGCTGGACGGGGCTAAGCGTCGCACATAATGAACTCGATTGCGGCAATGCCGAAACTCTTAGCGCTGACTAGAGTTGTAGAGACCTCGGCCACAAGTTGGTGTCCCACGACTGTCATGGGACAGAGCTCCTAAGCATTATCGCGTCGTGAAGGCGCAGATCAAGCAAGTCACGCGACGAGTTCGCAAGACAACGGCACGCACCAGTTTCACACACGCAGCAGGCTCAGGTTGGACAGTTGTGTAGGTTCGGGTGCGCTCTCCAAGGACCTACTTAAGAGCGTTCGACGCACCCAGCGGCGAACGCAACGACTCATTCTGAACACCAACGGCCATCGAGCCAACCAAAAGCACATCAATGCAAACGAGAACGTCATTAGTTATGCCATTGATTTGCGATCAGATAGGGAACCGCAAGCGACGCCAGAGGACGGCATCAACTAGCAGTTGGATGTTGATAGCGTCCACAATCAGGGGAGGGCATAGCCTTCTAGATGGATCCCTGAGCCTTGCGGCTGGAACATATCCCTCCCCCAGTTTTTCTGATTGTTCGTGCTCCCGTGCGCAACATATTCCTTGCCCCGCCTGCCGACTATTTGCGTTCTCGTGCGTTTTGGTGTCTCTCTCTGCTCTTATAGTTGTATTGGTTCTCGGTAGTTATCTGCCTGTTTATCTCTCCCTCTCAGTCTCTCTCTCTCTCTCTCTCTCTCCTTCCCAGGAGAGAAGCAGGAGGAAGGTGAGGAGCAAGACGAGGGAATACACTTTCTCTCTCTCTCTCTCTGTCTTCTCTGCCTCTCTTTCTCTCTCCCTCTCTCTTTCCTTCTGTGTCCATGCTCTTCTCTCTCTTCCTGTCTCTCGCTCTCTCTCTCTCTGTATCTCTGTGTCTGCCTGCCTGTCCGTGTCTGTCTGCCGGTGTTTGTATGTCTACGTGTTTCTCCTTTTTTGTTGTTGTTCTCTCTCTCTCTGTCTCTCTCTCTCCCTCTCTCCTTCTCTCCCCCATACCACGTTGCGGTTGATGTGTCTGTCGTGCCAGTTTTTTCGACGTCTTCCACGGCAAGAAGTTTCGCTTCTGCGAGAAAGACAAGGGAAATGGAGAGGAGCACCCCGCCAGCTTCGCGTTTCCTTGGTGGTTCCATCAGTGATTGGGGACGAGAAAAGGGGGAGGATGGAAGAGGAGGAAACACATGGGATGACAATCGGTGATGAGATGCGAAGAGTGGCATCTGAGTGTTCGGGTCTAGCTCCAGCTAGCCAGCGGGACGGCGGCGCAGTGGCGTCGGAGGGATGCTTCCGCGCGAGTGGCGATTTGGTGTACATGGTGTCAGTGTTGAGATTACGTGCGTGCTCGGCTTTCATTTATTACGGGGATGTAGGAGGAGAAGGAGCAGGAAAAGGTTGATCTCGCCCATTTCTATGTGATACTAGGACCACCCTTCGGGTGATATTGTAAGGAGGTTGGGGGGAAAGGAACGAACTGATTGCAACCTTGGTGGTTGTGATGCGGACGATGCTGGAGATGCGCCCTCGGGTTGGCGACGATCGATCTCACAACATATTGCCCTATCGATCTCCCAGTCGATCTCACCGTCGATCTGACAATCGAACTCACGATCGATCTCACATGTGAACTCACTATCGATATCACAACAGTTCTCACTATCAGTCTCACCATCGATCTCCAAATCGATATCACAATCGATCTCATGATCGATTTCACTGTCGATCCCACGTTAGATCTCACAAGCGATCTCACCATCGATCTCACAACAGATCCCACTATCGATCTCACAACGGATCTCACTATCGATCTCCCAAACGATATCACTATCGATCTCGCCGCCCTGCTTCGGGACACTGACTCGCGCCGCCCTGCTCCGGGACACGGAATACCGACGGGACACCGACGGGTTTTTGGGGGCCATTGCGCCCCGGGGGGGGGGAGGGGCGGGCAACCGGCTCCACAGCGCCTAGCCACGGCAGCGACACAGACGGAACACCGACAGGACATCGACGCGCCACCGACAGGACATCTCTGGCCACCGCGCACCCGGGGGGGGAGGGGCGGACAACCGGCTCCACAACCCTCAGCCACGGCGGCGTCGTTCCTCTCGTCGCACGCCCACGCAGCTTCGCCTCGCCCGCACGCGCGACACGAACACGAGACCACCGAAACCGATATCCCGGGGGGGGGCTTTCCGTTCCACTGGCATCTCACCTTCAACCTCCGATTTCAGGGACAGCGTTAGGGGGGGATGAATTGACCCCGAATCGCCCACTCATCGTCGATAGGGGCCTCATAGTCCACCTCGCCCAGCACCGTTTGGATTCGCTAGTTATGTGGAGCAGGCAAGCTAGTCTGGAAGAAACTCCGATACGGCTCCAAGATGGCCCCAAGAAGGCGCCAACAAGGCCTTAACATGTGTGTGTCTCCGACGGGGCCGTGCTCGATGGCCTCCAAGATGGCCTGCACGAGGGCCCCAAAGGCCTTGAAAGTTGTCCTAGGAGGGCCCAGACATGTTTCAACTAAGCTGCCAAGAGACTCCTGTATCGAAAAATCCGCGAAGGCATGTATGGTTGACTCCTGGGTCTGTTTAGGCTGATCCCGAGCTTCGGCGGCCTGACGGCTCTCCACTTCTTTGTCACTTTTGGCCAGGAGCACCTTTAGCAACCGCCGACTAGAAGCTCAACCGAATGCCCAGGTGGCAAAGTCCGCATTGCCCAATGTGGTCTCATACGTGGAGCTCCAACCACACGGCGCCACTCCACCCGGTTCGGCAGACCCTTGTCACGTTTCGTTGCTTGGGGAGCTCCTCTCAAAGCCCCAGTGTGTAAGTCTGCACGCTGCCGCGCCCAGGCGCTCCGCGCGGCTTTCTCGGATCCGCGCTGGGGCTCCTCTGTCGCCGCCCCTGGCGCGCTTCGCGCGCCAGGGAGGGGGTTTCAGCGCAGATCCAAGAAATCCGCGCGGAGCGCCAACAGTTTATGTTTTTGTAGTCTTTCTTATTTCACACATGGAGATCCACCGAAGGCCCCAGTGGCGGCGGTCGCACGCCACCCCGCCCACTTCGGCGCACTCCTCTCACGTGTCTGTGACCCCATGGGAGGCTCCATCGAAGCCCGCAGTGGCGACGTGCGCATGCTGCCCCGCGCCGAGTTCGGCACACCGCTCACACCTTTCGTGGCCCCGCAGCTCCACTGGAAGCCCCATGGAGTTCGTCAAGCTACCCCCCCGAAGGACGGCCGTCCCGCTCACTCCCCCCCGCCCTCTGGTCGCATCAGTAGCACCCAAGTCTCAGTAAAGGCAGGGGCCGCCATCGCCAACCACCAGGAATTAATGCTAACGCCAGCCAGGTGCGCGACGCCAGTGGGGTGCGTAGCGCGTGTCAGAGCCCCCCGCTGTTCATCCCTGTCAAATAGCAATGCAGAAAGATCGTCGGCCGCCTGCGCATGGTACAAAATTTTGTCGCAACGTGTGCTTTGCATTTTTTTGACAGGGGAAGCGGGTCTGCACGCAATACTTCGGCAAGATGCTGGCACCTCCGCCATCCATGCCGACAGACACACTGTAAAGTGATCGCCCGCGCCCGAACATCATCCAGACTTCTGCCGCAAAGCACACATCTTGGGGGGGGGGCGATGGCTCGGGGTAGGGGCCGGTAGAGTGAAACATGGGATGTTCACTAAGACAGAGCAGCGGTGAGTTGTAAGGCCATTCCCGAAGGGGCAGAAGGGGGGTTGTAAGATATTCGTTAAGCGCCCTACGCCCAAAGGGTTGTTGGGGCCCATGGTTCCAGCAACATATCTATACATATATGTATGTAGTGGAATGTCATGAGTGGGTTTCTCTGGGCCCTCATGTGAACCTCCCCAGTGTTCCTTGGGGTCCTCTCATGAGCATACCAGGGAGGCCGTTGTGGGTCTGATGAAAGGTGTTTGGGCCATCTGGTGTGGTCTGCGAGAGGGGGAGCAGCATGATGAGGAAGAGGCGTCCTCCTTCTCGGCCTCCTCCTCTTCCTCGCCCCTGCCCCCCTCGGCGTCCGTGCCCGCATCCGCGTGCGCCTGATCGGCGCCCTCTTGCTGCCATCCGCAGCTCAGAAGTATCCCCCTTCCCCGTCCTGGAGGTCGCTGGCCCATCCCAAGCTCCAAGAAGAAACAATTGCATGACCACAAACTGTCGGAGGTCCTCGCGGACTTCTTGGATCGGCGCTGGGCCCCGTTTGGCGGTGCCCCCCAGGCCGCCCCTGGCACGCTCCGCGCGCCAGGAAGGGGGGTCCAGCGCCGATCCAAGACATCCGCACGGACCTCAAGAAGTTCACGTAGCACCCCGCAATTGCGGATAAGAGTGATGAGGGCGGGCGGGTGGGTCGTTGGGTGTTTCGAGGGGGTGGGTCGCGGCTTGGTCGTGGGAGACGGCGACAACAGCCACGCAACAGCGCAAAAACAACATAACAACACCACCATCAACAACAACATGAATTGTAAGATTGTTCGCTCTTCTCTGATCGTGTGCCATTCGACGACGTGTATTTCCCAAACCCTCGATGCCCGCCCTCTTCGTCTTCGATCGTCCCCGTTTCGGGGGGTAACTCTTTCTTCCCTGCAGGCTGGGCCCTGGCAAGCGGCGGGGCGGTCGCGGATCGTCGGCCTGGACAGCGGCACCGCTGATCGGCGGCAGCCCGACCCCAAGAGGGACGGACAGGGGACCGATCACGACGACGATGACGACGACAACGGCGGCGGCGACGACGACGAAGACTACGAACGCGACAGCGGGGCCACGAAGGGCAGCGAGGGGGCCACGAAGGGCGACAGCGGGGCCACGGAGGGCATGCGCACGGGGACACGAAGGGCGCGAACGAGCGGGGGCCACGAAGGGCTGATAATGCGGGGCCACAGAGGGCATCGACGGGGCCGCTGAGGGTGACAATGTGGCCACGAAGGCAAGCGAGGGGGCCGCGAAGGGCGACAGCGGGGCCACGAAGTGCGCGAGCGAGCGGGGGCCACGATGGGAATGCATATATGGGGCCACGGAGGGCATGCGCACGGGGACACGAAGGGCTGCAACGGGGCCGCGAAGGGCAGCGAGGGGGCCACGAAGGGCTGCAGCAGGGCCACGAAGGGCAGCGAGGAGGCCACGAAGAGATGCGACAGGGCCACGAAGGGCAGCGAAGGGGCCGCGAACGGCTGCAACGGGGCTTCGAAGGGCAACGAGGGGGCCGCGAAGGGCTGCAGCGGAGGCACCGAGGGCAGCGAGGGGGCCACGAAGGGCTACAACGGGCCCATTTAGGGCAGCGAGGGGGCCACGAAGGGTTGCAACGGGTCAACCAAGGGCAGGGAGGGTGGCCACGAAGGGCTGCAACGGGCCCACCAGGGGCAGCGAGGGGGCCACGAAAGGGCTGCAACGGGGCCACGAAAGGCAGCGATGTCCCGATTCCTAAGTATGCTGCGAGGGAATCCCAAGCGTGAGCGCGACTCCTGGGTGCCTGAATGTCGGGAGCGCGGCGCTTGAGTAATTGATTCGGAATTCCAACGCAGGAGTGCGAGTTTTGGGTTAATGCATTCAGGTCTCCAGCGAAAACGCCACTCCAGAGCACCGAGAGAGCGATTCTTGAATAATTGTTCGGAACACCCAAGCGAGAGTGCGATTCATGAGTAAACTGCGAGAGAGTCTGAGATGGGAGCGGGGGTCCTGCCTAATTTGTGAGGAAGTTTCAGGCGGGATCTGTTATTGTTGTTATTGTTATTGTGTTCCGGGGGCCAACAACCCAGTTTGAGCGCAGTGACTTTTCCCGATAGATAAGCAGGGTGCGAGAGCCCCGGGGGAAGCACTTCAATTGAAACGACGCAGCGGTCACCGGAGGGGGGAGCAACAATAATAGTTCGTTTTCAGTAATGAGCGATTAACAACAGCATAAACCACAACAACAACAACGACGACGACGACGATATCACCAATGACGCCAACGCCAACGTAAACGCCAACGTCATCAATAGCAACCGTACCAATACCGAAAGCACGACCAATACGAACAGCAATGGCAACATTAGCCACAACAACAACCATCATGTTCAAACAGTTCGCTCTCATCTGGTCAAGGGCCACAATACGTTTATCCCGAGCATTTCATACCCGCCATCTTCGTTTTCGATCGAACCCCTGTGGGGTGTGTATATATATATATATGTATATATATATATATATATATATATATATACATATATACATATAACGGCGATGGCCTCCAGACGTCCAAGGACGCCCCCAAGACGCCCCAAGAAGCCCCAACATGCGTCCTAGACGCAAACGCCCATTCCCTTCGTAAAACTACAAGATGCTGAAGATGGCCTCCAGACGTCCAAGGACGCCCCCAAGACGCCCCAAGAAGCCCCCAACATGCGTCCCAAGAGGGCCCCTAGACGCAAACATTGGCCCATTCCCTTCGTAAAACGTGCACTTGTCACAAAGTTGCTTTTTGGGCTTTCTGACGTTACAGGACGGCCCACGAGGCGCCCAAGACCGCCCCAAGACGGCCCAAGAAGCTTCCAAGAGGGCCCAAGGACAGCCCAAGAGGGCCCCAAGACGGCCCAAGAGGCGCCCAAGATGGCCCAAGAGGGCCCCAAGACGGACCCAAGAGGGGGCCCAGAGGGGGACCACGAACCGCACGCTCGAGCCTTCCGCCCCAAGAGGCCGCCAGGAGGCCCCAAGGAGGCCCCTCAAGAGGCCCCAGGAGACCCCCAAGAGGCCCAAAGGAGGCCCCGAAAAGCCCCAAATCGGCCCCAAAAATGCTTCGAACCTGCTTCCAGGAGGCCCCCGACAGGTTCAGAGGCTCCCGAGAAGCTACGTCAAACTCCCAGCGAGAATGATCCTAGCTAGAACCTAAGCGCGCGCGAAGCGCGCGCGTGGTTCTAGTACATATATATATATATACAAACATACAGTTCTTACCCGCAGCGCGTATGTCGTGCCATCCTTGAGGCAGGAAAAGAAATGACGGATGGAAGAAAGGTGGATGCGGGAAGGGACAAGATGGAACACGAAAGTAGGAGAGGGGGATAGGAACATAAAACACGTGACAGAACAAGACGGGCAGATCGGGCGGATAGGGTGTAACGGGCGGGTCGGGAAGGCGGGCCTGGGCGGCCAGGTCGAGCAGGCGGATTGCTGAGCCGTGCGTCGTGCATGAATCGCGAGGATGCCTAGAGCGATGCCGCGATTCCCAAATACACCGTAGGGAAAACCACAACGATCGCGTGATTCATGAGTGTTGAGGGCGCGGCGTCTGAATACATGGCGAAGAGGTCCCGCGCGAGGGCGCGATTTGGGATATTTTGTGCGGGCGCATCAGGCGGAAACCGTTGTTGCGGCAGTTACTTGTGGGGCCAGGCGCCCAGCTTGGTGCCCCCCTAACTTTCTTCTTTTTGTTTAACATACAAATAGTTGTGTGTATGTGTAGATGTGCATAGATATTTATACACAAACATTTTACATGCACAAGAAAAGACTGGGTGCGAGCCCGGGCAACAATGACACTTCAATTCAACAAACACAGTGTGGCCCGGGTGGTGTACAACATGTATTCTTCAGTAGGGGGAGTTCAGCAACATCATGACCAACCACAACAACAACCACAACAACGCCAGCACATTCATCAACGCCGATAGTGAACATGCGACATCCACGCGCCATACGTCTACATGCCATATGCGCCCATCATGAAGCCACCCCCTCCTGGGGGACCTCTATGAAAAATGGAGGGCTGGTATTCTTTTGTCCTGATCTCCCGCCCAGAGAAGTCGAGCTAACATTTCCACCGATGCATTTTCCCACTTTGAGTTCGCACGTTGCATCGAGTCAAGCCGTCTGGGGGGCGAAGGGGCCCGAAGCACAAAAGGTTTGAGCCCCAGGACAGGGGCAATGCATCGGAGGTTGGGAGGGTGATATCGAAACGGGACGGAGAGCCCCCCAGGACATCGGGTTCAGTTTCGTGTTCGTGTCGTGCGTGCGGGCGAGGCGAAATTGCGCTGGTGGGCGAGAGGGACGGTAGGGCGGGTCAAGACAAACAACCCCTTTTCCAGTGGGTCGGCGTGGCCAGGGGTGTCCCGCCGTGGTGTCCCGCCGTGGTGCCCCGTGGGTGTCCCATCGGTGCCCGCGGGCGGTGGCCAGGGGTGTCCCGCCGTGGTGTCGTGTCGGTGTCCCGTCGATGCCGCGTCCTTGGTTTTTTCCTTCCGCCACCCCCTTGTCACCCGGGGGGTGGTCTTCTAGGTAGGAGCAAATGTAAAACATGAAGGCTTCGAGCCCCAGGCGAGGGGCAGTCTGCAGGAACATACGTAAACCACCAAGGAGCCAAACCTGGAAGGGCAATCTACAGGAAGCTACGCGAAACACATGAGAGTCGAGCTCCCAGGAGAAGGGCAATGCATAGGAGCATCGGTAAACACACCGAATTCGAGCCCCAGGAGAGGGGCCGCGTAGCCTGTGTGGGGTGGGGGGTGGGGGGGGGGGCGAAACTTAATGGGGCCCGAACGACACTCCCCGAACATGTATACTTATACAGAAACATGTTTCCTGGGCCTTCCTGGGTCTCCTGAGGGGGCAGGGTAGCAGAAAAGAGCTCTCCGATCACACATCCCACTACAGGATGGTGTCTCGTGTCTCCTGGGGCTTCCCGAGGGCAGAAGGGCCACAATGCGTTCGTTGAGCACTCATCCCAATACACATTATCCCGGCAAAGCAACCTAACAGCGATGTGTAGGAGCATATCTGGAAGCATTCCCCTTAAGATTCAGATGAGAATCCAGTTGTAGAATTCTGCCGTTCTCGCAGTCGCAGCCGCATTCTCAATGACAGTCGCAGTGGCAACGGCAGTTGCAGTCACAGCCTCAGCCTCAGCTTGCCTCAGCCTCAGCCTGCCTCAGCCTCAGCCTCAGCCTGCCTCAGCCTCAGCCTCAGCCTGCTTCAGCCTCAGCCTTAGTCTGCCTTCAGCCTCGGCCTCAGCCTCAGCCTGCCTCAGCCTCAGCCTGCATCAGCCTCAGCCTCAGCCTCAGCCTGCCTCAGCATCAGCCTGCCTCAGCCTCAGCCTCAGCCTGCCTCAGCCTCAGCCTCAGCCTGCTTCAGCCTCAGCCTCAGTCTGCCTTCAGCCTCGGCCTCAGCCTCAGCCTGCCTCAGCCTCAGCCTGCATCAGCCTCAGCCTCAGCCTCAGCCTGCCTCAGCATCAGCCCTCAGCCTCAGCCTCAGCCTCAGCCTGCCTCAGCCTCAGCCTCAGCCTGCTTCAGCCTCAGCCTCAGTCTGCCTTCAGCCTCGGCCTCAGCCTCAGCCTGCCTCAGCCTCAGCCTGCCTCAGCCTCAGCCTCAGCCTGCCTCAGCATTCAAAATGTGGCCCGGGAATGGAGTTCTGGAAACTCGAAGAACACGAAATGGCTTACAGTTGGCTCCGGGCATTCAAAATGTGGCCCAGGAATGGAGTTCTGGGAACTCGAAGACCACGAAGTGGCCTACAGTTGGCTCCGGGCAGTCAAAATCATGCCCAGGAATGGAGTTCTGGGACCTCGAAGACCATGAAGTGGCCTACGGTTGGCTCCGGGCATTCAGAATGTGGCCCGGGAATGGAGTTCTGGGACCTCGAAGACCACGAAGTGGCCTACGGTTGGCTCCGGGCATTCAAAATGTGGCCCGGGAATGGAGTTCTGGGAACTCGAAGAGCACGAAGTGGCCTACAGTTTGCTCCGGGCATTCTAAATGTGGCCCGGGAATGGAGTTCTGGGAACTCGAAGAGCACGAAGTGGCCTACAGTTTGCTCCGGGCATTCAGAATGTGGCCCGGGAATGGAGTTCTGGGACCTCGAAGACCTCGAAGTATGTAACCGTTTGGTTGAAACGACTTCCGCGGATTCTCCCCGGCACCCGTCCGGCATCTGCCCAGACCCCCCTGAGGAGTCAAGATGCTTTCTATTGAGACCATTAGAAAGCTATCAGTCTTCGCTGTTAGGTAAATATGCCTCCTGGAATTTCCTCTGGGGCCTCCCCGGGGCGGGAGGGCCGAAGAACGCTTCCCGAACACATTCTCCCCCCTCCCCGCCATGTCTCCCCACCTCCCCGACTTTCCACGCACACTCTTCCCCCCTCCCTCCACCTGACTTTCTCGTGCCTCCCTGGGTGGCGGGGCAGGGGCGGGGCAGGGACGCCGCGCGCGGCGGCGGCGGCGCCGTCAGGACGCCGCGTCGGACATGCCGCTGGAGGTTACTCGGCCCCAGGGGAGGGGGGAAAAAGAGGAGGAGGAGGAAGAGGAGGAGGAGGAGGAGGAGGAGGAGGAGGGCCAGTGTAAACCCAAGACGCGTCAACGATGTTGCAATCTTCCCTCCCTCCAAGTGTGTTGTTGTCTCCCTTCTCTGGAGGCCAAAAACCCAAGCTCTCGTTTGACGCTGGCAGTTCAACTATCTGCGATCATCGCACTTAGCCCGCTTGACATATTCTGGCGATTTGGGTATTGCACGCAGTGATGTTTCACACAGTCGAACAACGAGGCGTCGTTCGTGACAGCGTCGGCCTGCCACGTGTGGTTGGTTGTAGCAGCTCATGATGAGGATAGCCGGCCACACGCCGAAACGATGGAGACGAACAGGACCAGGGGTGCCCGAGAAAGGAGGCGCATTCACTCCTAGACCAAAGGGTGCGCGACAAGGGCTTCAACGCTGGTGCACACGTCTGTCTTGCATATTGCAGTGATGTGGATATGTTTGGCAGACTATTGGTTTTCAGCCGAATTTTTTGCCAGAGCTCGAATTCGGCGCGGCGCTCAGCGTCCACGCGAAATTGTCATTTTGAAGGCAACCTTCTTTGGCGTTCGGCCCAGCAGTCAGAAAGAGAGCAATGGCCGCCTCAAGCAGGGTGCTTTGCAGGTGCGTTCTGACTCTGTTGCAGCGCCCGTGTACAAGTCCGGTAGCTTGGCCGCGACGGCCCTGGAGGCCACAATTGGCTCGTTCGTGACAGCGTCGGCCTGCCCCGCGCGGTTGGTTGTGGCAGGTCCTGATGGGGATAGCCGGCCGCGCGGCCGAAACGCTGGAGACGAACAGGGCCAGGGGTGCCCGAGAGAGTAGGCATATTCAGTCCTAAACCAAAGGGTGCACCATATGGGCGTCAACGCAGGTGCACAGTAGGTCTTGTATATCGTAGTGGGATCTGCTTGGCGAACTACGAAGTTCCCCCTTCATAGATTCCTACTAGATTTTGATTTCGCTGCGGGGAGCAACCCTTTGAAGACAGCCGTATGAGATCCTTCGATCATACCAAAACAACGATTGGGACTTCGACGCCGTGGGTTCACGTTACTGCTGCGTCCTAACGGCCCTCAATCGTGCAAAAACTTGAGGAGGACGAGGAGGAGGAGGAGGAGGCGGAGGGGGAAAGAGGAGGAGGAAGAGGAGCAGGAGGAGGAAGAGGAAGGAGAGGAGGAGGAGGAGGAGGCGGACGGGGGGATGGGGGATGGGGAGGGGGAGGGGGAGGAGGAGGAGGAGGAGGAGGAGGAGGAGGAGGAGGAGGAGGAGGAGGCAGAAGAGGAGGAGGAGGAGGAGCAGCAGGAGGAGCAGGAATAGGAGGAGGAGGAGAAGGAGGAAGACGGGGAGGAGGAGCCGGACGACGACGAGGAGGAGGAGGACGAGGAGGAGGAGGAAAGGAGGGTCACGGGGTGGGATCGGCCTCGTCGTCCTCGTCCCCTGAGATTGTGGCGCCGCACTGTTTCCACATTAGTTGGTTTCGGGGCCCGTGACAATTGCATAACGATTCGGCTTGCAAGCAGCAGCTGAAAGATTTGGTATTTTGTTATAGTCGTGCTTCTTTCGTGATGTTGCCGTTTTTCGCAACGTCGGATCTCAGGGCTGCCCTTCGCGGTTCCAGGTTTTCGGGCGTTTTCGTTGGTTTTCGGCGTTTTTGTAAGCGTACCCACCAGCGGCTGTGCCTCGCCGAGAGCGTTCCTGGGGGGCCCAGATCGTTCCGAACGGCCGCCACAGAGCCCAGTTATGATCCGAAGACCAGGGTCAGGTGCAGCGCTACGGGCTCGGGGGGGATGCATCGACTCTCACCTCGCCCGCCTTCGAGCGACACTCAATTCATTTGTCACACACATCGCACATCAATTGAATTTATGATTTCGTTCGATTTGCGACGGCGTTGTGCAAATGTTCGTGTCTCTTGTGGTCCTTCTGGCTTGCGTGCCAGCGTCCGCCGCCTTCTCATGGGCTGGTTTGGCTGGGGTGACCTGCGCGAGCTCCGTGGGCTACCTAACAACTTCTGTATCCCCCGCACAATTCCAGCTTCCCCTTCTTTCCATACTGTTTTTGTTTGTTCCTCTATCCTGCGCAATCAAGACCATGGGTGTTTTTTTTGTTCTCTCTCTCTCTTTGCCTCTCTCTCTCTCTTTCTCTCTCTCTTTCTCTTCCCACAGTCTTATCATGGCGATCCCCGCCATCGCCGGGTCACAAATGTCAGGGTCTACAAGGGCGGCGCTTCGGAGTGACACAAAACATCAGTTGAGGAGCTAGCGTGGATTGAGGATCTGGGGCTGGCGCGACCTTCCAGGACAATCGCAATAGACACGCAGTGGGACCCAAATAGGAGGAACATATCAAGGACGCGTGTTAAGTGGCCACCACAATCGCAACTGGTGGCAACGTTAACGCCACAATTCGTGCTCCCATTCGTGTCGCCGTTGGTGTAGTTATTCGTGTCGCCGTTACTGCCGCCGTGTTTGGCGCCGTCAGTATCGCCGTTCGTGTCGCCAGTCGTGTCGATACTACTGTCGATTAGCGTCGGTGTTCGCGTCGGCATTCGTGTCGTTAGTACACTCGCGTCGCCAAAAATGTCGCCATTCAGGACGAGGAAATCGCAGGTTCGAGCCGACCGCGCGGGCATCGACACAAACAAACACGAATTCTGTTGCGCAGGGCAAGGAAATTAGTTGTTTCGATTGGTGACTGTGGTCGCGGTTAGGCTGCTTCTGAAATAGCGCAGCCATTCGTGTCGCCATTTGTGTTGTCACCGCAGTACTTTAGTGTCGCCGTTCGTGTCGCCGTTAGTGTCGCCATTTGTGTCGCCATTCGTGTCGCCATCCGTGTCGCCGCAAGTGTCGATAAGCGTCGCCATTAGTGTCGCCATCAACGTCGCCATTGCTGTCGTTGGTAGGCTTCTGGCAGTCTTCTCGTGGCCTGCCAGGGATCGTGGGCCATCTTGGGGGCCCAGGAGAGCCTGCCGAGCTGTCCAACACCAGTCACAGAGCCAAGGGCCCTCTCGAACCTTTCTTGTGGCCCCCACGACTGCCGTTGGCAGCTCTGTCAGGGGCCCAGGATGATCCACAGAGGATCCCCAGAGGCTTCCAAGAGAATGCCTCCATTATGTGCCAATGGGTCCCTCCCGGGTACATTATCCTGGGGGGCATCCTGGGGCCTTCTCCGGATCCGTAGGCGCGTCGCCGAGGCTGCCGTCGTTGTGTCGCCGTCCCTAATTTCCCCTTTTTATGGAGCAAGTCGTTCGGGGGCGGTGCGCACACTGGAATGCGCCGCTGCGCCTTCCCGGGACTGCGTCTCTTTCTCGCTCGGTGCCCCCCGTCGCTTTAAGCGCAACGCGGGGTGAGCCATGGTCTGCGGGGTGGCGGGGCGCTGTCCCTGGAAGAGGACGCGCCCACGCTTTCATACTTCCACGCGTGTTGCAAGTTACTCTTATTTTGTATGGAATTTAGTGCCGTCTTGTTTCTCGTTTGACGACTTTCAATCGCCCACTCATGGCCGAAAGGGGCCCGATGGCCCACCGCGCCCGGGAGCGTGCGCACTCGCCATCGAGAGCCTATCGTCGTCGATCTATCGGCGAAGTATCGCCGATTCCAGGTCGATCTATCGGCGACGTATCGGGCAGCCTCACGAGATTGGAATTTTGTTGGGGAGGAAGCTCTGCACACGGGGTGGCTCTCCAACGGGTATCCGCATACTTGGTTGCACCGGTTTTGCAGCGCACACAACTGCGGCCATCATCAAATAGCCAGTGGTTGGTTGCAGGAATAGGCAGGGCCGGAGGGGAGGGGGCGCACGCGGCCTCTGTCAACAGTGGGGACTTGTTTGTCGGCCGCCATAGCTTCTGGACTAGCCTGCAGCTGACGTTTCCCAACTAGGATAGATTTGTGTTCGACTAGGGGGATGCGGGCACGACCGGCTGCGGGAATCCTGTTCTCCTCGGCCGCGATGCCCGTCGATTTGTCGGTGGCAGTGTTCCCTTGGCTCATCCACAAAGGCACAGGACCCGAATGGCACAGGACCCGAATCATCCTGGGTCGCCGAAAGGTGGGAGGGAACTTGGAGCACCACCACCTCAGAGAAATTCTTAGCGTCGGCCAATTGACTTTGCTCGTGCCTCAAACCCTGATTCACACCTCTCTTGTCGAGATAACACTGGCGGTACCAGCCAGCACTGACGGACCCGTCACGCTTAGCACAGATGGTGGCACTCTTAGTTGTAACTTTCAGGCCGTCCTTGTCGAGTAGGTTGGCCGTATTATGCACGGCCTGCGCAAGGGTGTTCTTTAGCGCCTTGTTGGACGTGACATGAATTGCGAAGAGGTTTCTACCCATTGTCCCCTGTCGACCGAGGGTTGTTGCTGGATTATCCTGTCGAGCACGAAGTAGGTCATGCAGCGAGCGAATTCGCTGCATGGAACTTGGATCGCGCTCCGTATCTCTGCGTAAGCCTTGGATCACGCTCCTCGCTGACTAGAAGGCCTTGGAGAAACAATCACCTGACGCAAGTGCGCGTGCCGCCAGGCACAGCTGGAGTTTGAGGTACAATGCGCATGGTGAGAACCCCAGGCAATCCGCACCCAACGTACCGAATCGTAGCAGGATCGAATGTCTGCTAAACTATTCGCAAAGCCGATCCCCAGCAAACTGTGCATCACGTCCCCCAGGGCTCGGACGAAGCCTTCGCGAAGAGCTGCCTTCCCTTAGGCTGCTGCGTCCCAAAATGTCTGCGACGACTCCGACCAAGATCGTGGTTACGCCTGTCTTGACGTTGACCAAATGCACGGGATCATGCCGACCAAGCTTTGATTTCTAATTTCTCTTGAGGTCTGCTCGAGCATGCGCCCGATGGGTAGCACGAGTTGCCAAGGCCATGTGAGACAGGCCTCAGCAGTGTTGAGAAGATGAATCCATTCATCAAGGCCTTCGGAGGGTAGCCTCTCCACGTCGAAGGGAGAGAGGCGGTCCACACCTTGACCTGAACGAGGTCGCATCGCATGAGCCGCATTCTGAATCATGACGCCCGCCAATGGCGCCAGCTCGACCAACCCTGCCTCTGCCCGGACATCATCAAACACTCGAAGGGGACGAACAGCACCACGGTCGGCCCCACTGCTCGAGCGACTATGCTAATGTGACGCTGTGTGGTCCATGATGGAGCTGGGGTGGTGTAAAACCTTGCCTTGCATGACCATCTGCTCCTCTGGTGACGTCGGCGACTTGATGGCTCCATGGAGGTTCGGCATGGCGGCCTCCGTAGCCATCCAGGGTCGCAACTGCTGCCCCGATGACCTCATTGCCGTCCCCCATGGCTCACCGAGTGGCCCGAGGCGATATCACGCATCTCTTGCAACTGTTTCCCGGAGAGCCCGAAAGCCTGGACAAGACAATTGATCCACGGCTGGACACTCCTTGACCCCAGTCGGGCGTTGTTTATGCTTGAGCGTTTTCTCTACGATTGTGGAAGCACGCCCCGCCAAGATGTTGTATCATCCATCAAGGGAAGTTGGCGGGTTTTCTCTGCCACGTGGATCTCCTGAATTTCGAAACGGGGGCCATTTGCACGATGTGGCTTGTTGTGAATGTCTTGTTCGTTGTGATTATTGATGGTTTTTTTCACAGGTGTGACCCATGCCGCGTACATGCCGCTGATGAACTTGACAGGCTGTGCTCCTGAACGGTACGCTAAGGGTTCCTTGGCAGCCGACCAGGTGCACGGGGCGCGCGCAAAACCGACATCTGAACGAGGCTTGGGCCAAGATGAGAGAGTGTGAAAAGTTGGGAGCGGACCAGCAGCAGCATCAGCATTGCTGACGGTGCTTGTCGAGGGGTCGGGGGAATTCGTCCCACTCGAGCCTCCCTCAGAGTGTTGCTGCCAATGCTGATCAGGAGGAGCCTCTGGTGCCTCAGATGTCTCCGGAGGGAGCCCAGGGCCAGGGAGCTGGAACAAGCGTGCGGACCTCCAGAGCGCGACCCCTCCGAGATGGCAGGATGATCAGCAACCCTGTCACAAGCCCTGAAGTTGATTTTATGAGCACAACTCGTCTGAATTGCTACACGGATCTTGGGATGAATCGGAAGGCGGCTCCTCATCAACAACCTTGCAGGCATGCCCCTCCAGGAGGGGAGGAGTCAACCTCACCAACCACATCTCCAAAACATTTTTCACACTTGGCACGGATCTTTCCCCGAGCCACAAAAATTGGGGTGGCACGTTGCATTCTTGCCTTGAACGACTTGGAGTCAGGGGAGGGGAGGAATAAAGGGTGTGGAACTCGCGGAAGCTTCTAAGGCAGTTCGAGAGATTTGGAAAGCATGGTGAGCAATTGCGCCCCCTGACCTCGGAACCTCATCAAAAGACCGCAATGTGTTTTCCAAGACACATCCATTGCAGCATCATTTCACTCAAGTCTATAATGCCATTGGCGCTGACAATGTCAAAGTCACGCTCTGTGCCTGAACTCATGCTGCTGTCTATAGAAGTGATGCGTGTGTTGGCTGTGGAGACAGCTGTGCCTCGGATCTTCTGAACGACTTCGTCACGATTGAGATCCGATGCCGACATGTTCCAACCAGCAAAAATCATGTAAGGGAGTTGCAGGCTGAGTAGCAGGGAACTCAACTTGGCGTACCTCTGGAGATTGCGTGCTACCCACTCCTCCCCGAGAAACCATAGAAACACACCGCCACGACAGAGAAATCCTTCATTCCAATGTCGAAGCCAAGGAGGAGATCTTGCGATGCCCCTGCTCAGTATCGTTTGACCGACCCCATCTCCCCATCTCCCCATCCCCATCCAGACCCCCACCATCTCAGCACCCCAGTTGGGGATGTACCCCTCGAAACCCGAAGGAAACGGCCTATATCCATCTTGGGGGGTAAACCGGCCAGTGAAACCAAGGCCACCCCGATGAGGATAGGGGTCGGTTAAGATGTGCTCACCTACGCCAACCTCCATTCGCCACCTTCGTTGGAGCGGCGTTCGATGCCGGCCTTTCCTGCCTACCCAGACGGGCAAGCAGGAATGCCGAGGAGGCGTAGGCCCGCCTGGCAAGCCTTCTGCTTCAGTCGACCATGCCCATGGTGTCGACGTGCGTCTCCGACAAACGTGCAGTTTGAATGCTGACCCGAGAATGTTCAGAGGAGGAGAGGTACCCATACGGCTACGTTTCCGTCGTTTTCTCCTTTTTTGGCCCTCTTGGGAGCCCCTCATCCCCACCGCCGGATTCGCCTCGAAATTCTGGTTAGAACATACCCCGGGAGAGGTCCAGGGAGTAGCGGTATCGGTACCCTGTGGTTTCCCCACACGTCGTCCCATGTCTCAGGGCCCGCAATTCTGGTTGTGGAAGAGAGCATGGGACATCCACCGCTGCCGACACGAGGTCGGCCTCACCCTCCGAGGGCCCATGGACAATGCCAGTCGACGGGCTGGGCTGAGGCGTGGCCCTCGGAGCTGCGACTCACGCTGCAGCGGCCGCCCCTGGGGCTCCTTCCGAAGCCCCGTTCGCCGCTGCCGCTGCCGCCAACTTCGCCTCCGAGAGAGGTTGGCCGCTTCCTGGAGGCGCTTCTCCTGGTCGCTCGCCGACTCCTCCTAGGAAGACGATGTTGCCACTGCACTCTCTGCGCCGCCGCCTGCACTGTCTGGAGGAAAACCAGAGGGCGGCGCAGGCGGAACAGGGACGGTTGAGACGCTCCTGCCATCCGTAAATTTCAGTTTCTCTTCCACACGGTCGGTGATGGTGTGTGTCATTTCGGCCGTGCGTTTTGTTTCTGTTTTATCTCCGGTTCTCGCCCTCGACGATGACTTGGGTGTCCTTCAGCTGCTGCTGCTTTTGAAGGAGGCTATCCTTTTCGCTGCCCTCGAGCTCCACAGAGTCAAGGTTGCAGAAGAAGTCGTCGTCGATGTCGAGCCTGAGGAGTTGCCTGTCAAAAGAAGCCAAAGCGGCCGCCTCCTCCGACAAATCCATATGGTTGGCGAGGGTCCCAGCAGCATTCCACTTCACTTCGACCGGGCGGGCAAGGGTTTGGGTTCCATCGCGCTGCTGTTGCTTTGTTTTCGGCATTTTCTCGCGTGCCTTTTATCATCATTGCAGCCAATGCTTGGTCATGCCGGACTGCGGCGTCTTTCCAGGCCCCTGCTGCGTGCTTGATCTGAATTTCTGCGCAAGGGTCGGGTGAAGGGACCCCCGCGTGCTTTGCAACTCGTCCGCGAGTGGCTTCTGTAGCAAGGGGTTTGAGGTGGAGGAGAGGGTTGCCTCCTACAGAGCGACTGTGTCCTGCACCTTCGGCGCCCCTGCCCGTCCCTCGACGGGGAGTCCGTGCGGCTGAGCTGCATTCGGTTCTCCTGTTCCTTCCTTTTCGTTGGCGATGGTTCGAACAGCTGCGCATGCCTGCCACATCACCACCCACCAAACCACCCCAACCCAACCCGAAGGCCCGAATTTGCCCTCCATTTCCAGTTGGGGGGGGTCGGGGAACGTCGAGAAAACACACATGAAGCCCGTACCCCCCCCAACCCGAAATTCGGGTCTTCTGGTTGGGTTGGGGTGGTCTGGTAGGTAGTCACCACACCTGCAAGGACGATCGTTCTGGGACAGACCTGCCTTCGGACCGCCCGCGGGCTGCACGGTTCGGCCGAGGCTGGCTGGCCGGCCTCGGTCGTTGTCAGACCGATCTGTCACGCGATTGACCGGGCACAAGGAGGGAGGAGGAGGGAGGAGGAGGGAGGAGGAGGAGGAGGAGGGAGGAGGGAGGAGGGAGGAGGAGGGAGGAGGAGGAAGAGGAGGAGGAGGAGGAGGAGGAGGAGGAGGAGGAGGAGGAGGAGCGGTGTGGCAGTGGGCGGATCGGCCTGCCCCTCGAGGCCGCCCCCCCCCAGCGTGGCGGGGTCGAAGCTCGGGCTCCTGCCAGAGTGGCGAGTGCACAGGGGGCCTGATGCGCGTGGGAGGAGGAGGAGGAGGCGATGCGGAGAGGGAAGGGTGGAGAGCGAGGACGAGGGGCGGGAACGTGGGAGAAGGGCGAGGGAGCAGAGTTGAGGGGCGAGGAGAGGGTATGACGGACGATGCGGGAGGAGCGGGACAGAGGTGAGCCACAAGGGGGGGGCGAGAGGAAGGAGTGGAGATTGGGAACCTTGTCGGGACGGTGTGAATATTCTGGAGGCTGATATGGACGAGGAAGGAGAAATTTGGGGGGTAGGAGGATGAGGATGACGGGGTGTAGGCACAAGGACGAGGGGAAGATGAGGCGCAGAGGATGAGGAGGGAGGGTGATGAGGGGGGTGGGGGTGCTCAGAGCCAATGTGATGATTGACCTCTCTTCCTTAGCTGCGCTGCTTGTAAGTGGCGATGCGTTGCTCGTGGACCATTGGCCTCTCTGCCTTGGCGGCACCCTTGGCATTCATATCTGAATGCAGTCGGTGGGTATCCACCGTCTGCGATCGCTTGCTTGAGGTCACGGGATCACAGCCCGCATGATTCATTTGTTTGTGAGGAAGCCCGTCTATCGAACAATCAGGTTGATTGGCCTACTGAGAGCTAATGGTTGCCATGGCCCCTGGCTGCAACTTAGCCACTTCGTTCCTCAATTGCTCGGCCTGAGCTCTTGGTTGCACAAAGACGCTGCTGCCTTGGTCGCTCGCGGGCACATTATCTCCTGACCTGCCATCTTAGGAGAGTTTGCGTGATCTTGTGCAGTGTAACCAGAGGGTTTCGTGCGCGCTCTCGGGCCGATAGCGCCTGCGGACAGAACGTAGAGAGTCGATGCCGCATCGAGGCCCGTCCCGACGTGCACGGCTGCCGTGTTGCATGAAGGACGAGTCCAGAGGGAACAGCGGGACCCGTTCTTTATTGTTATTTCCCCGCGGCGTTCTAACACAGAGCATCCATCTTGGTAGCGAGGTTGAGACCTCCCTCTTTCTTCTCCTCTTCCTGTTCTTCCTCGTCATCGTCGTTGTCCTCCTCCTCCTCCTCCTGCCCACAACCGTCCGCCGCCAGCAAAGCCGACCTTGGGAGGGTACGGGTGGGCAGTTTTGGCCGCACACGTGCGTCCAGGGCGGGTGTGCTGCTGTGCCCTGTGCGTCCAGGGCGGGTGTGCTGCGGTGCTCTCTCGGAGGCCAGCGGGGATTGGGCGCCTCCTGCTGCCTGCTCAAGCCTCCTCCACCCCGCCGCCCTGCTTCTCGTTTTTCTCCTCCTCCCTCCTCCTTGCTGCCACTCCTTGACCTCCCCGCGTGGCCCCGCTCCTGCTGTTGCCACTCCGCCTCACAGGGATGGGGTAGGGCCGTGCTAGCGCGACAGGGCAGGGGCTCGGGATTGATTGGTAGTTTCGTGCCGTGCCGGCGCGGAAGCGACCCCGCCGCGGCCGTTCGAGGCTGAACGCCGCCAGGGGCCCAGAATCGGCCAACATGGAACGGTCTGGCGATCGAGAAGCCGCCGATCGCTCCAGGCTGAGCGGTCCGCGCGGTGCGAGAAGCCAGCGCCAGGGTCGTCACGGCACGAGCCTGCCGTACGCACCCTGCGGGTGGTCGGAGCCATTGTGGTGCTCTCGGTGCCTTCTGCGGCAGCTCGCGCGCGAGCGCAGGGGGGCGGAAGCGGGCCGCGGGGGGCGCGTTGGTAGGTGCTTGCGGGGCTCCCCGCGGCAGGTGCTTGCCGCCGACATCCAGGGCTTCGAGGGAAACGCGGAGCACTACGTTACCGCCTGCGTGCCCCCGCCCCCCTCGCCGCGCCTCGGACGCTGCTCGCCGCCTGCCTCCTCTGCTACTGCTGCCCCCCCTCGTCCCTCCGCCTCTTCCTCCCTCCTGGGTTCTCCTGCTCTTCCCCTCCTTCCCGCCGCCGCTTTCACTGCTCCTCCTTCGTGCCAGCGCGTCTGGCTGGACGCACGGCCTGAGTGGTGGTCGTGGTTCTTCCTCCCTCCGTCCCCGCGTTCTTGTTCCCGCTCCCCTCCTCCTGCAGTTCCCGCTCCCCCTGCTGCCCTTCTTTCAGATGGGGCGAGAAGGCAGGGCCAGTGGGAGGGAGGGGGGCAGTGGAGTGGGAGGGGGCAGAATGCAGGAGCCCTAGGGAGCCTGGCCGTCGCCGTCGTGACCGCCGTTGGACGCCGCTGTCGCCCTTGTCACCGTAGCCCGTGTCGCCGTCGTCGATCGTCGTCAGTGTTCGCCGTCGTCGCCGCCGCCGCAGCCGCCGTCGTCGTCGTCGTCGTCGTCGTCGTCGTCGTCGAGCGCAGCGAGATCTGCTTACTCCAGGTTTTCGCGGGCACTGTGCATCATTGCGGTCGCACGCTCTTGCTTGGAGGACGTACGTACGTGCACATCGTCCCCAGGAGTAGAGGGAGGTGGAAGTGACCGACCTCTCCGCTATCGTGTTGCCGTCCGCCTCTCTCTCAGTTTTTTTTGTTTTTCTCTCCCTCTCTCTCACATTATCTTTTTCTCTCTCTCTCTCTCTCTCTTTATTTCTCCGATCACGCCTGTCTGTCTGTCTGTCTGTCTGTCTGTTTCTCTCTCTCTGACCCTCTCTGTCACTCAACATTTTTTTTTTTTGTTTTTCTCTCTCTCTCTCTCTCTTTCTCTCTCGCTCCCAGAAGCCCAGCCCCGAGGGCCCCCCTGGGCCGCAGACTACCGGGAGCACCTGACATACATACACCAAGTTCCACCTTCCCCCCGACGCCTCCCTGGGACCTCCCCAGCGCTTCCCTGGAGCTTCCCCAGCCCTTGAGTTTCCGGGTAGGTTCCACACAGGTCCAGATGGTTCCGAGACGTGCCAAAATGGCGTCAAAACGGCCCAAAAGCCCCTTGAGGCCCCGAGGCGGCTCGAAGAGGACCCTCGAAGAGGGCCCGAAGAGGCACATGCCATTCCTTGTTCAGGAAAACGCGCATTTCGAGCAGATTAGTTTCTTGTATCTTCTCAGCGTCCAAGACGACCCAAGGCAGCCTCAAGACGGCCCAAGAGGTCTCCAAGAGGGCCCCGGAGTAGCCCAAGAGGCACCCATGACCGCCCAAGGCGGCCCCAAGAGGGCCCTGAGATTTGGCATCGCTCGGACGAGCGCACTTTTTCTCGGCGACGACCATCGAGGCGCATATTGGAGCATATTGCGAAAAGATAATCGCACGAAGCCGAACAATACACGGCGAACGGACGTCCGAGCGATGGCAAGAAGAGGGGCTTCATGGGAGAGATCTGACCCACAATTCGAGGCCTACTTCCCAACAGGACCCCAGAGACCGCCAACAGACCCTAAGGGCTCCCCAAGAGGCCCAAAAGAGGCCCCGAAGCGCTCCGTAGCCATTTTGGCTCAAGCCATTCGGCTAGCTGGCGGCGGTGCGATTGCTCCCTCCCTGCAATTGTTCTTCTCGGCCTCATGGAGCTCACTGGCGTGTTCGACTCCATTGCCGCTTCCTCGCTGTGCTCCAGCGACCGTCGTTTTGCCATTCGAGCGGCCATCTGCCAATTCAGTGCCAATTCTGATCGCCATGCAGATGAGGACCCTGTAGTTATTCAAGAGGCTATTTTGAAATCCTCGGGTGCTGTCGGATTCAAGATGCGAAAGCTTGTCTTCGCAACGGAGGTCACACGGCTCTTTCGAATCGGCTCGGGTTCTTGTGTCGAAAGAGGAATGCGGCTGCCCACCCTGAATGGTCCTCCCTCTTGTCTGAGATCATTGCCATCTCCCCTACGCTCCCAAAGCAGGAACCTGGCGATGACGAGGACGAAGTAATGGATATTGTACCGATTGTTTCATCTGGGGAGGAGCTCATAGACGTCGCCCATTGTGCGCAGCAGAGCAGCGAAGAGGATGAGATATCTGGCCCTTCACAAATTCATGGTATTGATGTGGCGGCCGGCACGGAGTGTTGACTCAAAAGACTGGCTCTCATCTTGTCGAGAATTACCTGTCCCAGCACCCAGAAGCGGTTCTTCAGGGATCGACGGAGGAGGTCGTCCCTTCGTTGCCGGCGGGTGGCCCCTGCTCCTCGACCACGATGGCATCGAAAGTTGTGAAGCACTTCGTGGAGGCGCGCGCTGTTTTCAGCCCTGGTCGCGAGGCTTAGTGTGACCATTGGCTACGCTCCCTTGCCACCTACCTCCAGCCCAGCCTTTTCGATAACCCCGTCGGCATGATCCAACGCATCATCTCCGACAACCCTACGGGGACGATTGAGGAGCGAATAAACAAGCTTGGAGTGTCATCGGTGCGAGCTGCCCCTCAGGATACTCATGTTCTCATGAGGGACACGTCGTAGATCTGACTGGCGATGCGCAGCTCGCTGTGGACAAAGTGCTCCTATGCGAGGAAACTTTTTCAGTTAACTGTCCAGCAATGCGTGGGCTTCACGAGCACACCTCCCTCCGATCGGGAACATACTGCTGTGACTAGTGTCGTCAGGACACCAGTGCACATGAGAGTTTCTTGATATGCGAATCATGCGACGTTGGCGTGCGTTCGGGATGTCAAAACAATGCTGCTGCTATGAAAGCTGCCATGGACGTGAGTGCACACGCTCGTCCGTGCATCGCTTTTCTTCTCGTGCTCTCTCTTTGGCGCAGTGCTCATGGGATCGTCGGCGCCGTTCCTTCACACCCTTATTGTGCCCTCTCATTATGGTCATGTTATAGATTTGGAGTCAGCTTGGCCCCACCAACTGCCAGGGCGCCTCCTGCCCCGCACTGCGTCGTCTTCGCCAAAGTTACTCCGCAATGCAGGCCAGTTTGCTTCGTTGACGCTGATGGTCTCGTCTCGTTCAGGCAGACATGCTCACGGTTGCTCAGGAAGGCGGCGATCTTCTACACCAAGTTCCGAATATATGATGCCTGCTATGGATGCCACATTGCCCATCAGTCTGTGAGGCTGAAGTGGTTCTCCGTCGACTACGAGTCTCAGTTTTCAGACACACGTGTTAAAGTGGGTGGCGCTCTCATTCCTTGGACTAAAGTTGTTCCTCACTAGTGTCGCAACGCGTGTGCTTCGCAGTTGGGTCACCTCTTCTTGCAAGTTTTGTATATCATTGTGCTAATTGGTGGTCTTCCGCATTGGTTCTTCCCTTAGACCTGAGCGCGGTGGCATATCCTGTCACGTTCGGTGGCATTTGAAAGACACGGATCATAGATTGCCCCCATCGTGGGAACGGATCATAGATTGCCCCCATCGTGGGAAAAAAAAGGCCCCGAAGCGCTCCAAGATTGCCCAGGGGATTCCCCAGAGACCCGAGCAGACATTCAAGACGTCTCAGACCAACAACTCAGGCGCACGGTGACAGGATGGGCAGAAGGCCATTAGGAGGTGCGCACGAGGGGCACCGTGGCCCCATCATCCCTGTCCTCCTCTTGCTCTTCGTTTTCAAAGACTCCGCTTCTGCTCGTGCCCCTCCTTGTCCAGCCCCGGTGGGCCCTGGGCCTAAGACCGCCAGGGGCACCTGCAGGGTACGCTAGGGACCCCCTCCCCTCGAGGAGCCTCTTCGGGGCGTCTGCGCACCCTCCCCAGAGCGTTCCCCAACTCCGGTAGAAACTCCCGACGATTTGTTCCAGACTGCTCCAGGACTGCCCGACGTGGCCCCAAGACGGCCCAAGAGGCCCCCAAGACGCCCCAAGATGGCTCCAAGAGGGCCCCTTCGAAGTCCGATGCGGCAAACATCGCCCCATTCCTTTTGGGGAAAGCGTGTGTAGGTATATGTATGTATATATGTCTATATACACATGTATTTGGCATCTTCGTTTCTGCTGCCCCATCAGCGCCCCAGGCTGCTCTGAGAGGCCCCCCAAAGCGCCCCAAGGCGGCCGAAGAGGCCCCGAACAAAAACCACAAGAAACCCAGGACGGCGCCAAGACGGCCCAAGAGGCGCCAAAGACGGCCCAAGAAGGCACCAAGAGACCCGAGAGAGCACCCCAAACGCCCCCGAGCGGCCCCCCGATCGCCCTCGGCGCCAAGGTGGCCCACGGACCATCCTGGCGGTCCCCAAGAAGCCCCCCGAGTCGCCCGAGAAGCTTTCAATCAACTCCCACGAGGCCCTTAATAGACGCCCAATTGGCCCCCGTAGAGACTGCAAGATCTTCCTTGCACGCCTCCATTCCAAAAGGTGTACAAACACTCTCCCCCTCCTCATCATCCTCTTTCCCCTCCTCATCCCCTCCGCCTACTCCCCCTCCTCCTCCTCCTCCTACTCCTCCTCCTCCTCCTCCTCCTTTTCCTCCTCCTCCTCCTCCTTTTTCTCCTCCTCCTCCTCCTCCTCCTCCTCCTCCTCCTCCTCCTCCCCCTCCTTTACGCATCCCATTCCTCAACACACCTTTCTCCCTCACTTCGCCTCCTCTCTCTTTCATGCGCCCTCCTCCTTCATGCCCATCTTGCCTCCGCCTTTTTCCTCATACAACCCTGTTCCATACTCCACTCCTCGTATGTGCCTTCATCCGGCTCCTTTTTTTTCCCGCTTCCTCCTTCTCTTGCCTCCTGCCCTCTACCTCGTAAATTCGCCGTCCTGCCCCCTCCATCCTCCTCCCCGTCTCTGCTATCCCCCTGTCATCTCTCCTTCCTCCGCCCTGTCCCACCCCATCCTTCTCCCTATATATTTGCATCCCTTTGACCTCCCTCTACCCTCCTCCGCCTCCTCCTCCTCCTCCTACTCCTACTCCTTCTCCTCCTCCTCCTCCTCCTCCTCCTCCTCCTCCTCTTCCTCCTCCTCCTCCTCCTCCATGTTTGTTTTTGCGTCCGCCCCCATCCATCCACCGGCCCTCTTCCCCAATCACCCCTCCATACTCAGCTTCCGCCTTTTTCCCGCCTTCCTCCATCCTGCTCATCCTGCCGCCTCCCTCCTCTATCTTGCCTCCTGGCACCACCATCATGCATACACTGGAAGCCCGAGCCCAGGCACCCCAGGCCGCAGCACACACGGGGCACCGAGGGTCTCCTAAGTGGCGCCGCCCCATCCAGAGGCCTCCCCAGACACTCCCCCGAGTTTCCCTCGGAGGCTCGCAGAAGTTCCAAGAGGTCCCCACGACGGTCCCAGAAGGTTCCCAGGCTGCCCCGAGAAGCCTCCAGCAGCACAATGAGGCTCTACGAAGCCGCCAGAGTGCCCACACAGGATTTCCAAGAGGGCCAACTCAGTCAAACACCGAAAGAATTCACAGCATTTTTCCAGTTCTTTTCTGGATTTCCCACGTGGTGCGAACGTGTGGCTCCAAGATGGCCCCGGAGGCCCAAGTGTTCCAGAAGAGAGTTGCAAGATTGCCCACTGGCCTAGGACTGCCGCGAAAATCAATCCTCAATGCGATGCCGGACACCAGGGCGTGCGCCTCCAATCCAAGGATTCGATTATCTGGACACGTCCCTCTGACGCGCTATACGCTGGGCCCTATGGCAAGCAGAACTTGAGCGCGTGCGAAGCGCGCGCGATGGTTCTAGTATATCTATATTGGCGCTTGCGGTCACCGCGCGATGCAATTGTTCCCCTGCGTATGAATAAGTCGCCGGGAGCGCGCGTACACATCCCAGTGTTCGGTGCATTTCTTTAATACGTCTGGAGCTTTCTCTTTTCATCATGCTCTCTTTATAGATACGTATACAGAGAGAAATACAGACATTCCGCACCCGCTATATACAACTGGTTGTACATATGTACGCACGTATGTGTTTACCAACGGAACTTCGTGGTCACGCTACCTTGCGTAGGTCCCGCTTTCTTTCGTTCTCTCTCTCTCTCTCTGTACATACACTCGTGATCATCATCAACAATACCAACATCATCATCATCATCATCCTCATCCTCATCATCATCATCATCATCATCATTAACATCATCATCATCAGCATCATAATCAACATCATCAGCAGCATCATATTAACATGTGTTTGAATCGGTGATTTGTTGATCACCCCTCTTGTCGGTATGCACAGAAACCGGTATGCTTATATTGATATACACACCATCAGGTAGTATGTCCGTCATTCGGTCTCTCTATGTTTTTGTCTCTTGTATCTCTCTCTCTCTCTCTTTCTCGTTCTCATTCTCTCTCTCTCTCTCTCTCGGTTTCGCGTTCGTGCCGTGCGTGCGGGCGAGGCGAAGCTGCGCGGGCGCGCGAGAGCATTGCTGCCGCCGCTGCTAGGGACCGTGGAGCCGTTTGACCGCCCCCCCGCCGCCCGCCTGGCGCGCCGGTGCCCGGGGTGCCTCGTCGGTGGCGCGCGGGTGCCGCGTCGGTGGCGCGGGGTCCCCCGTCGGTGGCGCGGGGTGTCCTGACGGTGGCTCCGGGTGTTCAGCCGTGGTGTATCAATGGAAGCTCGTGAGATCAGTTGTGAGATCGATAGTCAGATAGACAGTGAGATCGGTTGCGTGATCGATCGTGATCCGGAGAGCGATCGTGATATCGAAAGATCGATAGTGAGATCGAAAGTGGGATCGATCACAACACATATTTGGCTGGGTTTGCCCCGTCGTGGCTGGGGTTGCCCCATCGTGGTGTCCCGATGGTGTCTCGTGAGATATCTTCTCAGAGCGACAGTGAGATCTCGTGTGAGCTCCATCGCGGCTGTGTCGCCTTCATTACAATCACCTTTATTGCTTCTTGCCATCGTGCAATGTCGCCATCTCATCGCCATCACAGTCATCGCAGTTGTTGTCAGTGGGGGTTCCTCATCCCCCCCCCAACCTCCTTATCACCCGAAGGGTGGTCGTATAGGTAAGGATGCCTCCCTCTCTCTGTCGACCTCTTCTTCAACCGCTCTCTCGCTATCATGTTGTTGTCTCTCTCGCTCTCTCTCTCTCTCTCTCTCCCTCTCTCTCCCTCTCTCTCTCTCTTTCTCTTTTTCTCGCTTCCCACGAAACTTCGCCATCTCTCTCTCTCTCTCTCCAAATCTCCCCTTTTCTGTTGCAGCACACTTGTTTATTCCACGTTCCTCTTTCCCGTCATCCCACCCTTTCTAATGGTTTCTCTCCGTTGTGTTGTTTCTTTATGCTTCTCTCTCTCGTTCGCTCGTTTTTTTGTTTGTTGTTTTCTCTCTCTCTCTCTCTCTCGCACTCTCTCTCTCTCTCTCTCTTCCCCCCTCTCTCTCGCACTCAGCCCGCCTGCATACAAGTATGTGCGTTTATACATTATGTTCACAAAAGTGTATATGTATGGAAAAGTGGGTATGCACATACATTATATATGTATATATATAGGTGTGTGAGAATGTACAGGCATACAGGCATGTGCATATGATCTAGAACAAGACGCTGTCTTTGCACATGTACACATGGATGCCTGTATACATTTATATACACATCTATACATACATATATGTACATACATAGCTGTAGCCATGCGTACGATTACACATACGCGTTTGCACATCGCGGAATGTTGTGTTACGGATGCGTGCTCTTCATCGGTATGGTGCAACTATACATGCAATGGAGAGGGATTTGGGATTCCTGGGGATCACTGATTTTGTATCCTGTCGGGGGGGCGCCAAACGGTTTCAAGGGGGGTGAACACATGTGACGAGAGGGCCCAATATGGCCCAAACATGATACAAGAAGTCCCGAAGATACCAACAAGATCTCCAAGGTGGCCTCAGTACGGTCAGAGAGGTCCCCTAAGTCGGTCTTAGGGACCGTTCGGGGCCTGTTGGTGATCTCGGTGACCGGTGTGGTGTGAGGTGCCATCTTGGGGGCTTCTTGGACCCATCTTGGATGCCTCGGGACCCGTCCAGGCGCGATTTGAGGGGGCCTCGTCTGTCTCAGATTGAATATTGAAACAGCAAGAATGATGATCACAAACGCACGCACACACACACACACACCTTACTTTTCTCTATGATTGGGGCCTCGCTAGCCCGTCCCAGGGGTCTCCAAAACGGCCCAAGAGGCACCCAAAACGGCCCAAACCTTCCAGGACGGTCTTTTGCGGCCGTCTTCGAGCATGTTGGGGGTTGGGATCGCTGTCATACTTCCGAGGCCTTTGGAAGCATCAAGCGGGGATTTCCAAGAGCGCGAGAGAGCTTGGGAGCGCCCAACAGCGCATGGAACATGGTGGTCTGGGCCGACTGTTGAGCATGTTCGATACTCCGCACAGAGAACTCGAAGGGACCTGAGGCTACGGCCCGTTGGCGGATATTGATGTCTCCCTCTCCACATGTATCTCTCTCCCCCTCTCTCTCAGGGTGATCCCCTGCTGTTTTCAGCGCGGGCTTCCTTGATGTGCACCGATGCCTGTGCTGCAGGCGACTCGACGAAGCCGGCATTCGCACAGCAGGCGCGCGTCCGCGGCTCGTGCTCTCTGCTGCACGCTTGCGGGTCTGTCCGCGGGAGCGGAAGAGGTGAAGAAGGATGAGGAGGGAGGAGGAGGAGCAGCAGCATCGGGGGCAGGGAGGCGTTTGAGCTGGACGGGCTACGCGGCAGTAGCCCAGCGTGGTCGGGAGATGGGGCAGCGACGGAAGAATCGCCGCGGATCCTCAATCCTCCGAGCTGCCTGCGAGGCCGCCTGTACAACGAGATGGGGAGGGGGGGAAGGAGGGCCACTGGGGGCCCCAACGAGCCATCGCTCGCAGCCGCTACGCTCGCGCAGTGGCTCCAAGGAAGGGCACCAGAGTCGTGACTCCAAGTCGTGAGTCGAGGCAACAGACCGCACAGTTTTTTTTGTGTGCTCCACTCATGAGTACGTAGGGTGCTCTGGGTACACTGCCCGACGTTGCCGGCTCATCAAAAAGCCGGACTTAGGTGCATCATATGAAGGTCATCTCAGCAGTGCCCAGTGCAGTGCGAGGCTCAGCCACCACCAGTGTAACCAAGAATCGTTCCACCGCGAGTGCACCCAGAACGAATGTTTCGCGCGCACGGAGGGTTCGCGTTCGGGTGCGGCGGGCATTCAGACGAGCTCAAATTGTGGGATTGCATCTTCGGCGGGGCCCCCACACGGTGATTTCGAGTAGTAATGAGGATATTTGTTGTGAGGGCTCGGCAAGTACAATACGACGGAAACAGCACGGGCATGCAGCGGCCACTTGCAGTTGGGTCCGCCAAGCTGGCTCCCGCGGCTGCTGAACCCGCAGCAGCAGATGCTGTCACCTCTGCGCTGAAGGATGCCGAGCCCAGCGAGAGAGGGCGCAATGCAGACGGCAGACATGGCCGACGATCCTGCCTTGGAGACCACGGACGCCACATCGTCATCAGAGACTGCATGTTGGCGACCAGAGCGGCGGAGGCCGAGGCCGAAGAGGTGCCAGGCTTTTGCCCGAGGCATCGGGGCCCGAGGCAGCAGAGGCCGCGGCCATCATGGCAGCCGAGGCCGCCCAGGCTGCATCCACTGTTGCGGAGCCCGCAGCAGCACGAACCGTCGCCCGTGTGCCCAAGGCCACGGAACCCACGGCAGCAGAGGCCAGCGGCAATGGCAGCCGATGCCGACGAGATTACCCTGCAGCTTGGGGAGCCCAAAGCAGCAGAGAACCACGCAGGCCGATGCAGCCGAGGCCTGCAACCTGGCACACGAGGCCGCAGAACCCAGCGCAGCGGCGGCTGCAGTGCCCACGATAGCAGATGACACCCAGATTGCCTCGGGGCTGCAGGCCCCGCTGCCGCAACGGCCGCCGAGCCTGCGCCCGTGGTCGTCGAGCCCGCCGCGGCAGTGGCCGTCAGTCCTGCGCTAGATGCTGTGGATTCTGGTTTTGCAAACCGAGGCGGCCGAGACCAACGACATTGTCCCCGAGGCCACGTACACAAGGCAGCATCAGCGCCGCAGCAGGAAGCCAGTGCTGAACGTGTTCGTGCGATCGTGAACAACACCTACCGCGTGTCAATACCCCATCACACTCTGCGGAGGATGTGCTGTGTGTTGCGCGTGTGATTCGCCTTCAGGTGCGGAAGGAGCTCTATGAACTCACGACGGCAGCGGGTGGTGTGTTTCTGGCCCAGTAGAGTGGGAAGTATCAAGGCAACCAGCGCACGCAAGGGAACAGCATGGCCTCGTTTCTCACTCGACCGCCGCGCCGTTCCAATCCCGAGTATCGCAGCTGCAGCACAGCAGCCAGCTTAAAAGCAGTTGTTTTCTGCACGTAGAGCCGAAATCGATGATAGGTAGGAGTCACCTTCCCAAGGGCATCCTTGCCTTGTTTGTCCATCCTTCACCACTTTCGATGGCCAGCCCCGCCCGAAGAGCCTCGACATGGGCGTGCAATGGGCTTGCCTCCTAGCCGCGCATCCTTCTTGCCAGTTCTTGACCGTATGTCGGGACGAGGGCGGGGTCGGCAACTCCCGCGGTCGTGCTGCCAGCACGCGAGGGAGCCCGCGCGGTCACTGGAGACCCGCGGCCCTTCGCAGGCGGCGCGCGACTCTCCCCACGAGGCCGTGGGCCCCGCCCTGCGCGCGGGGGCTCCGTGCCGGTTCCCTTCTTGCCGTTGCACCCGCGGTTGGCTGCCGTTGCTGTCGCCAAGTTCTCGGGTGTGCATCACCGGGGTCAGAGGAGGAGAGTGTGGGTTCCTGATGCCGCCACCCGTCCCCCGGTTTCCCCCCTTGTTCGGCCTCCCGGGAGGCCCTCGTCGCCACCGCGGGATTCGTCTCGAGGTTCTGTGCGGAACGCACCCCAGGAGAGGTCCAGGGAGTAGCGGTGTCGATATTTTTTGGTTCCCCCATGAGTGGGCAGCAAGCAGGGGAGGAAGCGACACATAGTTATCGCGCACATGTTGGGCCCGCGGTGGTAGCTTAGGGGGCCACCTAAGGGGCCCTTCATGGCCACTTTCCTGCAATCCTCCAGCCCCTTCCCCCCCCCCCCCCGCCCCCCGGGCTACTGCCCCCCAGCCCGTGAGGAACAGCGGTGCGAGATCCGCTGGCACAGCCCGCTGGGCGCACGCGCGCGCGGGTTCCTCCCCTCGCGCTCGTGTGGAACTGTCCTGGGGGTATCTCCAGCGAGGCCTGGGGGAGCGTACGCATACACAGAAGCACGTGCATTGTACCCCCCCCTGTTGCCGCACGCTTGGTTCTCTCTTCGCCACCCAGCAGACCACCCCAAAACCCAACCCGAAGTCCCCAATCTGTCCCCCATTTCCAGTGGGGGGGGCGGGGAACATTGGAAGAGCACGTGTGGAACCCGCCCCGCCACCCGAAATTCGGGTCTTGGGGTTGCGTTGGGGGTGGTCTGGTAGGTAGTCATCTCCATCTCTCTCTCTCTCTCTCTCTCTCTCTCGCGCCCCCCTCAGTGCGCCCGCGGGCTCGCGCACGAGGCTGCGCTCGCTGAGCGCTCGCCCCCTGCGGGCGCCCACCCTCCCGGCCCGCGGGCGGCCCCGCGCAGCCGCCCCCTCCCGCAGGGCGTCCCGCGCTCCTCCTGCCCAGAGGGCTCCTGGGCTCCCGTGCCGACCTCCTCCTCGGCGCGGCCGCCCCCTCGCCGCGGGCCTCCCGCCCCGCGCCTTCCTCGACGCGCGGGCCCCTTGCGCGACGCTGCGGCCACAAGCCAGCCGACACCCACGGGCCGCAAGCAGCCCAGCAGGGCGCCGCGACGGAGCAGCGGCACCGCTCGGACGAGCGGCGGATGGGCCCCGCGGCAAACCGAGCCGAACCGCGCTTGTCCACAGAGGCCCGAGATGCCCGTCGGCGGGAAGTGCCCACTGCATGGGAGAGGACGAGGGCCCAGGACGTGCCGCACAGGGCCCAGCGCCGCTCCTGGGCTGCGCGTTCGCGGCCGCCGGGCGCACGACGCTGCAGGGCCAGGCCCGCGAGCGCGGGCGCGGTGGGAGGGAGGGGGGGGCGCGGAGGCAGGGAGGGAGGGGGGGAGGACGAGGGAGGGGGAGGGGGAGGGTGGGAGGTAGGGGGAGGGGGAGCTGGGGGACCATAGCCCCAGCGCCCGCGGGTCCCCCCTGGTGAGTGGGGACCCACTCGGGTGCCCCCAGGCCTTCTTGGGGGAGGTGCGGGGGAGGGACAGGGAGGAGGGAGCGGGAGGGAGGGGGAGGGGACGCGGGCGCGGCGGGAGGAGGGGGGGAGGAGGGAGGGAGGGAGGGAGGTAGGGGCCAAGCTAGGTGCGCTCGCATCATATCTGACATCCTACCCCTCCCTCCCATCCCTTACCACGGCGTAGATCCCCTCTCTACTCGCACAGTCGGATGTCGAGCAGGTCAATGCTCCCGAAAGGGTACGCGATGCCTTGTAGAGCACGGCATGGCCTGGCGTAGAAGAGCACCGCTTTGACAGCATGGCGTGGCGTGGCGTAGTGAAGAATTGCATCACAAGCTTTGCAACGCAAAGCATGGCATCGCACAGCGGCCCCGAACATAACATTGCATAGCATGGCGTTGAAGATCAAAGCGTAGCATGGCATAGCATGACGTGGCACTTGAGCACTGGATATGACAGCTGCAGCTGAAGGCATGGCATCGCGCAGCTGAACGCAAGCTAGCATTGCATTGCATACCGTGGCATGGCACGGGAAATGACGCCAGCGCTGCAGCGGGAGCACGATTCGGAACGAGCGGAACCGCGGAAATGAGGCCAGCGCTGAAGGGGGAGCACGATTTGGAACGAGCGGAAGCACGGAAATGAGGCCAGCGTTGAAGGGGGAGGGGGAGGGGGAGGTCGGTCGGACGCAGGCTGGTGGCGCTCGGTCGTGCGCATCTGTTTAAGTCAGAAGGGGGAATAGCATACAGACATAATGAAGCGTCCATCCCCAAGAAGGTATGGGAAAATATGGAAAGTGGGGGGATGACAAAATACCCAGAACATACGGGAAAACATGGGGAATCATGTTATTTGTGTGTATGTATTTGCGTGTCCCAGGGCCCTTTCACTAAGTGAGGAGAAGAGCGGGGGGGGGGGGAAAGGGGGGAGGAGCATGGGACGCGGCAGGGGGAGAGGAGGCAGGATCCGTGCGCGCTGCGCCTGGTCGGTCCTGGCTGGGCTGGGCGGCCCATGCGCAGGACCCAGACCCCCGGCATCATGACTTTTTGCTGATGGCGCCGGCCCTCGGAGGTCCGGACCTCCCCCGGACCAGCTCTTCAGCCCGAGGGCCGAGAAGGGCCCCCAGACGCGTCGTTCATGGCCCTAGCAGGGTCTGGGGACGAGGGGATACGAGACTCCCTCCGGGCACCTGCTCGTCCTTCCGCTGCCAGGAGCAAAAGAAAGGCGTACACGTACATGAATCCATGTTGGTTTCGAGAGTTCGCATTGCGCGAATGTTCGTATCACGCGGCGGGTCTCGCGGGTCAAGGGGCCGTGTTCATGTACATAGCTGGGCGCGTACGTCCTTTGTGGGCTCCTTGGTCAGACGGGCCTGGGGAAGGCCTCTCAGGCAAGCGGGGTGCCCAAAGCTCCTCGGGGCCGGTTGGCCTCTGTGTCCTTCCCTCCTGCGGGCAAGGTCTGCACGGTAGGTTCATGCGGCACTGGCGCGCTGGCCATGCAGGCGCAAGCGTTGTTCAAGGTTGAATATTGCGACGCGGAAGCACTGAGGGACGCGGTGACGCCAGGGGACCCGATTGAAGTCAACCTTGAACGATCGGGGCCATGATCATCGATTCAAGGTTGAACGATCGACACGGTGTCGAAAATCTTTGCGCGTGCCAGAGCCGTGCGAACCTACTGTATCCGTATCCTTTGCTTCTTGGAGTTTTGGGCTCCCTTCCCTAGAAACCAGAGGCGCAGTGGATATGGAAAAACAACTGCACGTAGTGGCTAGATGTTTATCAGTATCCACGGCGCCTCGACTTTTTGGCGCTCCTTCCCAGACAGTCCAAGGCGCAGTGGATCTGAACATAAATCTTGCCCGCACCGCCTTCCCTTGTCGTCCCTCCTCGAGTGCCCGACCGTGCCTCTCCAGGAGAAAAATCACCGGCATCCGCAGAAGTTTTCGACGATTTCTTGAATCTGCGCTGGAAGTCCCTGGCGGCGCCGCCGGAGAGGGGTCCAGCGCCGATCCAACCAAGCGGCCCTTCGACAGTTGATGTTTGCTTTATCTTGTATTCTACCCCCTGACCTTCCCTACAACTGTGGATGCGCACCTCCCTTGGTCGTCGACACCGTCTCCCCCTCTCCCTACTGCCCTACCCTTGCCTCTTCCCCTCGTCCTCCATTCGCGACGCCATTCGCGCGTAAGTTTTGCGCGTAAGGTCGCGAGTAAGCGCCCTCGCTTAATGTGTGACGTGCCGCGCTGGCGGCCCGCGTAAGCCACCGCGTAAGGTCGCTGCGGCATCTCGTGTAAGACGCGTTTTTGACCGTCGCTCACTTGTTCCCGTCCCCTTCGCCCTCCTCCTCTCCCCCCACACCTGGATTTTCGATCTCTGGCTGACGCCTCTCCCCCCCCCCCGTCTTCCTGATGGGCTTGCGCGGGAACCGCACCCTTTCGGTGCTCTGTGCTGAGCCCTGCTGGGCCCCCCTGTGCGTTTAGCACCTCCGTTCGGCCCCTCCCGTTCCCTCGGGTTCGGTTGGGGCTCCCCTTCTGGACCCCCCGCGTCGTCCTCTATGCTCCCGCTCATGGGAGGGCCTCTGGGCCAGCATGCCTGCCGCCCCGCGCCGCACCGAGGCCGCTGCTGCTCCGGCCGCTTCCCGCACACCTGGCGAACCACGGCGGTGCAGGCCGAGCGCCCCGGCCGGGATCAGCGCGATCGGCCCTGCCTGGTCTCGAGGGGGGAAATCAGCTGCACAAGCATAGCATCCCGGAGCTCCGCGTGCGTCTTCTGAGTCGGCGCTGGGCCTCCCTGCTGGCGTCTCCGGCGCCGCCCCTGCGCGCTCCGCGCGCCAGGGGTGGGGTGTCAGCGCAGGTTCTGGACATCCACGCGGACCTCCTCTGTGTTCTTCGTCTCTTTTTTTCTGGTCGTTCTCCCTACTTTTTCTTGCGGTGCCTCCTCTGCCTCCAGCGATCGATGCCCGTTGGGCATTGCTGCCCTCATAGGGAAGCAGTGTGTGTGAGTTCATCGCCGTGCTGTTCCCAGCAGACACGCTTGCAGATTTGCTATCTGCTCCACTCCGTTCTGCTCGTCTGCCTCCTCTTGTCTTCCTCTCTCCCTCCTCCTTCCCACTCCTCCTTTCCAATTACCTCCGACTCCGCCCTCACCCACCCGCCTCTCCATCCTCCTCGTTCTATTCCTCAACATGGTCTTCATCTTGCTTCTCCCTCTTCCCATTCCTGCGCCCTGCTTGCGCAGTGTGATGTTGCCGCATTCGCTTCTGTCGATTGGGTACTACGTAGCACTTTTTGACGTAGAGATTCGCCCTCGCGCTTGTTGGCTGCCACGTATGGGTTCCATGGATGTGTATTCACGAGCTTGCGTCATAATGCTCGGCGCAGTCACCTAGCGTTTTCGACCGCGCACCAGCATTGTTTACGACGAGTGGTTGTCTCCCACTCCCTTGTTTGTTCCTCTCTTCCGCGTCCTCGTGTCTCTTCTCCGTTGTCCTCCCAATTCCCCATCACTTCTTCTCTCTTCTCCCCCTCTTCCTGTTCCCCTTTCCCTCGAACCTCGCTCTCCCCATCCCCGCCCCTTCGTCTCTTCACCCTCCGCCATCCCCACCCCACGCTGTTCGTGCCCAGTTTGCGTCGTCTGGCTGCGCTTTCGAGCTTTCGGTCGCGGGTGGCTGGCACAGGTCGGGACGTCTTCGAAGCAGGAACATGTCGAGGTCGTATGCCCGCTCTTTGGAGTGGCCTCTGTGGTGTCGCTGGTCATGCTGTCGCGGCTTGGCGCCAGGCTGCACCTGGCACGGGAAATTGGGTCGTGCAGAGGGCCCGCTTCACCCCACGTTGCCCCCGTCCCATCCCCCTCCATGCCGGGGACGCGCTTGCGCGCCCCAACGAGACGCGGGAGGGAGCGAGGAGGAGGAGAGAAGGCACTCGCACACACACGCACACAGAGGTGCAGGGATGCCCACACACGTACACACTTTTCCTAGCGTGTTGGTGGGTCACAATCAGCGGAGCAGATTCAACTGAGACGGGACGCGTTCGAAGTCTATCACCCTACTGGACGCGCGCACACGCGCTTGCACACACGTGCACGCTGTTGGGCTTCGCGAGCGGGGCAAGGCAGCCGAACGGCAGATCGGTAGTTCCGGGCCTGGCTAGAGCAAGGGAAAGCCGAGCAAGGCTCGGGGACTCACACGATGCAGCACAGGCCAAGAGCGGGCCAGCAGCAGGACGACAAGGGGGCAGCGAGACAGGGGCGACGTGGGCTAAGCAGAGCGCGAGGTGGGAGGCGAGGAGCGAGGAGCGACACGGAGCAGCCGAGGGAGACAGGCGCAGGAGACACACGGACAGGCGCGAGGGACAGCGGGCCGACCGGCGGAGGAGGGGGAGCCGGGGGAAGAGAGGAGACACAGCACCCTGAGGGCACGGGGAGGCACGAGGCCGAAAGGAGGAGCAAGCCGAGGAGGAAGGCGATGGAGGATGACAAGAAACATACACCCTAGGCGATGCTTAAGAAAACTTAAGTTTTCGGCCAGAGTCTCGATTATTCTTAATGTTTCAATGTAAATCCTAAGATTTCAATCGAAATCATTGGTCTTTACTCAAATTCTGAGACTATGAATTTCTTAACCCATGATTTCTTAAGCACTTCGCACGGTGTATCTATATCCCGGGGGACCGAGGCTCCCTGGCCGGGCCCAAGGACCTCCGCACCGCCTGGGAGGACAGGGGCCCCGAGACCGCACGCAGACTCTGTCCAAGCACGCTGCAGCTCGAGAAAAGAGCCCGAGAGGGGTGCAACACGCCCAAGATGGCGCAAAGACAGCCTCAGAGGCTCCCAAAGCGCACCCAGAGAGGCCCAAGAGACTTCCCAAGGGAGCCGCTCAAGGCGGAAATCGTCAAAGTCCGATGGAAAACTTACAATTTTACAATGCACTGGTAGACGGCTTGGGCGCGCTGCATGGCAGCCCAGGAGGCTCCCAAAACCGCCCCAGACGCCTCAAGACGCCCCCGAGAGGTCCCCAGGAGGCCGCCAAGACAGACCAAGAGGGCACCACAACAGCCCAAGACGCGCCTAAGACGGCCCAAGAGAGACCCAAGACGGCCCCCCCAGGCCGCCAGCAGGTCCCCAACAAGCCCCAAGACGCCCCCAAGAGCTCCAGAAGAGGCCCCGAGAGGCTCCCGAACGGCCCCCAACACGCCCCAAGAGGCTTCCTTTCTCGTGAGACCGGCGCTTCGTGCCCTCTTCCTCATCCTCCTCCTCCTCCTTCATCCTCCTCCTCTCCCTCCCCCTCCTCCCTCCTCCTCCTCCTCCTCATCCTCCTCCTCCTCTCCCCTCCTCCTCCTCCTCCTCCTCCTCCCTCCTCCTCCTCCTCCTCCTCCTCCTCCCCCCTCCTCCTCCCCCTGCTCCTCCTGCTCCTCCTGCTCCTCCTCCTCCTCCTCCTCCTCCTCCTCCTCCTCCTCCTCCTCCTCCTCCTCCTCCTCCCCCTGCTCCTCCTGCTACTTCTCCTTCTCCTCCTCCTCCTCCATCCTCCTCCTTCTCCTTCTCCTCTCCTCCCTTTCCTTTTCCTCCTCCTCTTCCTCCTCCTCCTCCTCCTGCTCCTCCTCTCCCTCCTCCTCCTCCTCCTCCTCCTCCTCCTCCTCCTTTTCCTCCTCTTCCTCCGCCTCCCGGGTCCTGGGCCCAGTTCCGCGCGGCGCCCGCGCCCGTTCCCGCGCCCGCCCCTGCCTTCCGGGCCCTCCCTGAGCCAGCTGGTGTCGCACCACGGCGGCGACGACGACGACGACGACGATTGAGACTGCGGCGACGACGACGACTGAGACTGCGACGACGACGACGACTGAGACTGCGACGGCGAGTGCGACGACGACTGCGACGACGACGACGACGACGACGACGACGACGAGTGCGACGACAACGACGACGACGACGACGACGACGACGACGACGACGACTGCGAAAGACCTCCAGCGCGATCTCCTTCGGGGAAGGAACGCGCAGCAGCACGGAGAAGGAGTCGCGCCAGGGCTCTTCGGACTTGCAGCCGTAGAGATTTGCTGTGGTTGCGGAGAGCCCTGGAGAAGCTATGACTAGAACCTACGCGCGCGCGTGGGTTCAAGTACATATATATATAGATATATATATATATATATATATATATGTATGTATCTATGTATGTATGTATGTATGTATTTATGTATGTATATATATATATATATATATATATGAAGATGAGGGGGGAGAATAGGGGGTGGGCCCAGCCCAGCCCACGCGCGCACATGCACGCACAAGCCTCCCGACGGCCTCCCCGTGAAGATCCCCAGCCGCGGGAGAGGGCCTGCCCCCGAGGGCCCACCCCCCGGCCAGTCCCGAGCCAGCGCCGACCGTCCGGCTCGCCGACGGCCTTCCCGACGCCCTTCCCGACGCCTAGCCCGACGCCCAGCCCGACGTATCCATTGGGTTGGCCGACGCCACAACCAACGTTTCCTCCAGCAGCTCCTATGGCGGGCGGAGCTGCCGGAGGCGTGGCTGCCACCGGCGATCCCCGCCTTCAAAATGTTTACGGCGAGCGGTTCGATTTAATGCAGGCGGGCAAACACGTTCTGATCAACATCCCTCGTGGAGTGAGCGCTGAAGACGCATTGCTTATTGTGCAGGCCGATGCGCGCCGCCTGGGTGGAAGTTGTTCGGATATGTATTTCCAAGAACTGAACATTACAGGCTCTTGGGCAGAGGTTATGCAAGTTGGAGGATATCACTATGGCGCACGGCAAAGTGTTACGACGGTTCCGCAATGGGTTGCTATTGGCCAGGTAGAGCCGAAAGTCGTCCATGGATGCACAGAGAGTGGCATCATGTACTTGAACCTGTATGTGAAGCATTTAGGGCGATCAGGGTTTGCCGTCGGAGGCTTGCTTGGGAAAAAAGACCACAAGGACGCGATGACTCCCCCGGCGTCCTGTACCAAACACACCCGTCTGGCAGAAACAGTGGCGAGTGGCCAGGCTCCTTCCTCCGACTCGTCAGTTGCCACGGCAACCTTCGCGTGACCACGCGGAGTATTATAACACGTGGGGATGTGGCACGTACGCCCCTTCGGGCGACGCATGCTGTAGTGTTCTTCTGATCCAGAGAAAAAGAAAAATAATACCCCCCCAAAGTGCACACACTGTTTGGGCAAGAGGCCTCTAAAACAGTTCGCGGATGCTGGACAGGACCCCTAGTGCCATCTGAGAGCGTGATGGAGGTGTGGCTTCAGACCGACGTCCCCGAGGCCTTTGAAAAGTCACGTGGCATCCTACTCCCCCAAATATCAGTCTTCTCTGCCCTTCCTTCGCCCCCTCTGCCTCCTTTTCAGGGGGAGCGTTAGGCCGATTGCCCAGAGAGGACGCCTCAAGTGTCCTCAGTGATTTTCCGGTCGCGGTCTGCATGCGTCCGCACTTGCGCACATGCCTCACGTGAAGGCCCTGGCGAGGTTGATCTGCTGCCCTCGATGAGGCCGCCACAAAGCCCGCGCTGGAACATAATGTGTAGGCAATATTATTGCATAGCAGACGTAGTAGTGTTGCGGCGGCTAGGGCCAAGTCAGACAAAGCTGAGTCGCCCCACGCGCCGGCCGTGGTGTGAATATTGTCCCGTTGTTCGTCTGGATGGTTATCCCGACAGTTGTCCGGACGGTTGTTCCCGCAACGGTTGTCCCGATGGCGGTCTTCAATTCAGGCCCCCCCCCCTCGGAGGCTCAAAAAGGGCGTCTCGGGGCCCTCTGGGGGCCCTCTGGGGGCGCTCTCGGGCGCTCTTGGGGCCCTCTTGGGGCCGTCTTGAGGCCATCTTGAGGCCTCCGAGGCCCATCGGAAGCGACAAGGGGAGAAGGCACACATCACACCTGTTGCTTTGGTGGTGGAGCCATTTTTGCCTCGTGGTGGGGTCCTTGGAGGGTTCGGAGGGCACCTGAAACCGTTTTGGTGGTTGAGCCATTTTTGCCTCCTGGATGTGCGTCGGAGGCTATCTTGAGCCATTTGGAGCTATCCTGAGCCATCTTGGAGGCCGTCTTTTGGTCTCTGAGGTCCTCCTGGAGCCATGGGCTCCAGCGCCTCGCGCCCCCCCCATCCCAGGCCCAGGGGGGAGGGGTCGGGGGAGGGTCAAGACACGTTCCTGGAAAGCAAGCCGTCTAGCTCAGTCCCACCCGCCCTCCCAACATAGAAGTAACACCCGAGTCTGAGCATGTTCAGCGGTCGTTTTTGGATGGACAGCTACTGGGGACCAAAGCTGGCCCCATGTGCGCGACGCTGGGGCGAGGTGCGCCACGCGTGCCAGGCGCGCCGCGCGCGCCAGGCACCCCTGGGGCCCGAGCGTGCCCGACGAGGTGCGCCACGTCGGGGCACGTGCAGAGTGTGTCAGGTGCTCCTGCGCACGTGACAGCACACATCGGGAAACGTGCCGGCCCCCACCATCCACGTCGAAAGCTATGCCTGTCATTGTGTATGGTGGGCCTGCGCACACCGCTTGGCAGTGATCGCGGGGCGGCCGCGCACGTTCCAGATTTAGCCGCGAGGTTCATTTGGTCTGTTTTTTTTTTTTTGTCAGGGATGGTAGCCCTGTGTCAGGTGCACTTTGCCTCAAAGTGTCTTGTGTATTGCTTTTGACAGGGATGGTTGGGTTGTGGCCCTCTTGGGGTCCGCCTTGTTTCTGGTTGGCTGCCGGTCGCCTTGGGGGGGGGGTATATCTATCGGGGCCAGTGATTAACCCCTCCCCCGAGCAGGGAAGGAGGGGTTTTGGCTGAGAGAGGGAGAGAGAGAGAGAGAGAGAATTCAAAAAAACAACATCCATTAAACCACCTGCACGCAGAGGGCTGGTAGGATTCGCGAAACATCATGCATCCCGGTACGGGCATCCTGGTTCAGGCAGGTTTGGTGCAGCTTCCATTTTGTCCGCAATCTAATTACACACACACACGCGAAGACATTCGGCTTGCGGGTCCTTTCCTTTCTGTTCAGTGGGATGGCGGTCCAGAAGGCACCTTGGACCGTGTGGTCCGCGTTTGCAGTTGTCCTCAGCATCAGCGTACCCACTGCGACCTCGATCGGTGTGAGTCCCAAGCCGAAGTGTGCAGATGACGACGCCCAAATTATTACGCTGGCTAACGGCATCGGCGTTAAGATCGGAGGTTGTGCTGAGGTGCAGCCTTATTGCGAAGATGCGGCGTATGGCAGCACTGTGCAGGCGACCTGCCCTGCAACGTGTGGCCTCTGCAGGGTGGCCAGCCCCAGCAGCTCCCAAGCGGCCAAGGTGCTGATGGACAGGAGCTCCAGGGGCTCTCGGGACGCGGATGCTCAACAGTCCTTGGACAGGGCTCTGGCGGCGAAAGGGCCCGACCCGACGCCGAGGCCGACGCCGTGGCCGACGCCGTGGCCGACCGACGCCGAGGCCGACGCCGTGGCCGACGCCGTGGCCGACGCGGTACCCGACGCCGTACCCGACGCCCAAGCCGACGCCGTGGCCGACGCCGAGGCCGACGCCGTATCCGACGCCGAGGCCGACGCCGTATCCGACGCCGAAGCCGACGCCGAACCCGACGCCGAACCCGACGCCATACCCGACGCCGTACCCCACGCCGAACCCGACGCCGAACCCGACGCCGTACCCGACGCCGTACCCGACGCCGTACCCTACGGCTTTCCCGACGCCGTACCCGACGGCCTTCCCGACGCCGTACCCGACGGCTTTCCCGACGCCGTACCCCACGGCCTTCCCGACGCCCTACCCGACGGCTTTCCCGACGCCGTACCCTACGGCCTTCCCGACGCCCTACCCGACGGCTTTCCCGACGCCCTACCCAACAGCTTTCCCGACGGCCTTCCCGACGCCCTTCCCGACGCCTAGCCCGACGCCCAGCCCGACGTATCCATTGGGTTGGCCGACGCCACAACCAACGTTTCCTCCAGCAGCTCCCATGGCGGGCGGAGCTGCCGGAGGCGTGGCTGCCACCGGCGATCCCCACCTTCAAAATGTTTACGGCGAGCGGTTCGATTTAATGCAGGCGGGCAAACATGTTCTGATAAACATCCCTCGTGGAGTGAGCGCTGAAGACGCATTGCTTCTTGTGCAGGCCGATGCGCGCCGCTTGGGTGGAAGTTGTTCGGATATGTATTTCCAAGAACTGAACATTACAGGCTCTTGGGCAGAGGCTAAGCAAGTTGGAGGGTATCACTATGGCGTACGGCAAAGCGTTACGACGTTCCGCAATGGGTTGCTATTGGCCAGGTAGAGCTGAAAGTCGTCCATGGACGCACAGAGAGTGGCATCATGTACTTGAACTTGTATGTGAAGCATTTAGGGCGATCAGGGTTTGCCGTCGGAGGCTTGCTTGGGGAAGAAGACCACAAGGACGCGATGACTCCCCCGGCGTCCTGTACCAAACACACTCGTCTGGCAGAAGCAGTGCGAGTGGCCAGGCTCCTTCCTCCGACTCGTCAGTTGCCACGGCAACCTTCGCGTGACCATGCGGAGTATTATAACACGTGGGGATGTGGCACGTACGCCCCTTCGGGCGACGCATGCTGCAGTGTTCTTCTGATCCAGAGAAAAAGGAAAAATAGTACCCCCCCAAAGTGCACACACTGTTTGGGCAATAGGCCTCTAAAACAGTTCGCGGATGCTGGACATGATCCCTAGTGCCATCTCAGAGCGTGATGGAGGTGTGGCTTCAGACCGACGTCCCCGAGGCCTTTGAAACAGTCACGTGGCATCCTACTCCCCCAAATATCAGTCTTCTCTGCCCTTCCTTCGCCCCCCCTCCCTCCTTTCAGGAGGAACGTGAGGCCGATTGCCCAGAGAGGACGCCTCAAGTGTCCTCAGTGATTTTCCGGTCGCGGTCTGCATGCGTCCGCACTTGCGCACATGCCTCACGTGAAGGCCCTGGCGAGGTTGATCTGCTGCCCTCGATGAGGCCGCCACAAAGCCCGCGCTGGAACAGAAGGTGTAGGCAAGACTATTGCGTAGCACACGTAGTAGTGTTGCGGCGGCTAGGGCCTCTAGGGCCAAGTCAGACAAAGCTGAGTCGCCCCACGCGCCGGCCGTGGTGTGAATATTGTCCCGTCGTTTGTCTGGATGGTTATCCCAACAGTTGTCCGGACGGTTGTTCCCGCAACGGTTGTCCCGATGGTGGTCTTCAATTCAGGCTCCCCCCTCGGAGGCTCAAAAAGGGCGTCTCGGGGCCCTCTGGGGGCCCTCTGGGGGCGCTCTCGGGCGCTCTTGGGGCCCTCTTGGGGCCGTCTTGAGGCCATCTTGAGGCCTCCGAGGCCCATCGGAAGCGACAAGGGGAGAAGGCACACATCACACCTGTTGCTTTGGTGGTGGAGCCATTTTTGCCTCGTGGTGGGGTCCTTGGAGGGCTCGGAGGGCACTTGAAACCGTCTTGGTGGTTGAGCCATTTTTGCCTCCTGGATGTGCGTCGGAGGCTATCTTGAGCCATCTGGAGTTATCCTGAGCCATCTTGGAGGCCGTCTTTTGGTCTCTGAGGTCCTCCTGGAGCCATGGGCTCCAGCGCCTCGCGCCCCCCCCCTCCCAGGCCCAGGAGGGAGGGGGTCGGGGGAGGGTCAAGACACGCTCCTGGAAAGCAAGCCGTCTAGCTCAGTCCCACCCGCCCTCCCAACACAGAAGTAACACCCGAGTCTGAGCATGTTCAGCGGTCGTCTTTGGATGGACAGCTACTGGGAACCAAAGCTGGCCCCATGTGCGCGACGCTGGGGCGAGGTGCGCCACGCGTGCCAGGCGCGCCACGCGCGCCAGGCACCCCTGGGGCCCGAGCGTGCCCGACGAGGTGCGCCACGTCGGGGCACGTGCAGAGTGTGTCAGGTGCTCCTGCGCACGTGACAGCACACATCGGGAAACATGCCGGCCCCCACCATCCACGTCGAAAGCTATGCCCGTCATTGTGTCTGGTGGGCCTGCGCACACCGCTTGGCAGTGATCGCGGGGCGGCCGCGCATGTTCCAGATTTAGCCGCGAGGTCCATTTGGTATGTTTTTTGTCAGGGATGGTAGCCCTGTGTCAGGTGCACTTTGCCTCAAAGTGTCTTGTGTATTGCTTTTGACAGGGATGGTTGGGTTGTGGCCCTCTTAGGGGTCCGCATTGTTTCTGGTTGGCTGCCGGTCGCCTTGGGGGGGGGGGTATATCTATCGGGGCCAGTGATTAACCCCTCCCCCGAGCAGGGAAGGAGGGGTTCTGGCAGGGAGAGAGAGAGAGAGAGAGAGAGAGAATAAAAAAAACAACATCCATTAAACCACCTGCACGCAGAGGACTGGTAGGATTCGCGAAACATCATGCGTCCCGGTACGGGCATCCTGGTTCAGGCAGGTTTGGTGCAGCTTCCATTTTGTCCGCAATCTAATTACACACACACACACACACACGCGAAGACATTCGGCTTGCGGGTCCTTTCCTTTCTGTTCAGTGGGATGGCGGTCCAGAAGGCACTTCGGACCGTGTGGTCCGCGTTTGCAGTTATCCTCAGCATCAGCGTACCCACTGCGACCTCGATCGGTGTGAGTTCCAAGCCGAAGTGTGCAGATGACGACGCCCAAATTATTGCGCTGGCTAACGGCATCGGCGTTAAGATCGGAGGTTGTGCTGAGGTGCAGCCTTATTGCGAAGATGCGGCGTATGGCAGCACTGTGCAGGCGACCTGCCCTGCAACGTGTGGCCTCTGCAGGGTGGCCAGCCCCAGCAGCTCCCAAGCGGCCAAGGTGCTGATGGACAGGAGCTCCAGGGGCTCTCGGGACGCGGATGCTCAACAGTCCTTGGACAGGGCTCTGGCGGCGAAAGGGCCCGACCCGACGCCGAGGCCGACGCCGTGGCCGACGCCGTGGCCGACACGGTGGCCCACGCCGAGGCCGACGCCGTGGCCGACGCCGTGGCCGACGCGGTACCCGACGCCGTACCCGACGCCCAAGCCGACGCCGTGGCCGACGCCGAGGCCGACGCCGTATCCGACGCCGAGGCCGACGCCGTATCCGACGCCGAAGCCGACGCCGAACCCGACGCCGAATCCGACGCCATACCCGACGCCGTACCCCACGCCGAACCCGACGCCGAACCCGACGCCGTACCCGACGCCGTACCCGACGCCGTACCCTACGGCTTTCCCGACGCCGTACCCGACGGCCTTCCCGACGCCGTACCCGACGGCTTTCCCGACGCCGTACCCCACGGCCTTCCCGACGCCCTACCCGACGGCTTTCCCGACGCCGTACCCTACGGCCTTCCCGACGCCCTACCCGACGGCTTTCCCGACGCCCTACCCAACAGCTTTCCCGACGGCCTTCCCGACGCCCTTCCCGACGCCTAGCCCGACGCCCAGCCCGACGTATCCATTGGGTTGGCCGACGCCACAACCAACCTTTCCTCCAGCAGCTCCTATGGCGGGCGGAGCTGCCGGAGGCGTGGCTGCCACCGGCGATCCCCACCTTCAAAATGTTTACGGCGAGCGGTTCGATTTAATGCAGGCGGGCAAACATGTTCTGATCAACATCCCTCGTGGAGTGAGCGCTGAAGACGCATTGCTTATTGTGCAGGCCGATGCGCGCCGCTTGGGTGGAAGTTGTTCGGATATGTATTTCCAAGAACTGAACATTACAGGCTCTTGGGCAGAGGCTAAGCAAGTTGGAGGGTATCACTATGGCGCACGGCAAAGCGTTACGACGGTTCCGCAATGGGTTGCTATTGGCCAGGTGGAGCTGAAAGTCGTCCATGGACGCACAGGGAGTGGCATCATGTACTTGAACTTGTATGTGAAGCATTTAGGGAGATCAGGGTTTGCCGTCGGAGGCTTGCTTGGGGAAGAAGACCACAAGGACGCGATGACTCCCCCGGCGTCCTGTACCAAACACACTCGTCTGGCAGAAGCAGTGGCGAGTGGGCAGGCTCCTTCCTCCGACTCGTCAGTTGCCACGGCAACCTTCGCGTGACCATGCGGAGTATTATAACACGTGGGGATGTGGCACGTACGCCCCTTCGGGCGACGCATGCTGTAGTGTTCTTCTGATCCTGAGAAAAAAGAAAAATAGTACCCCCCCCCAAAGTGCACACACTGTTTGGGCAAGAGGCCTCTAAAACAGTTCGTGGATGCTGGACATGACCCCTAGTGCCATCTGAGAGCGTGATGGAGGTGTGGCTTCAGACCGACGTCCCCGAGGCCTTTGAAACAGTCACGTGGCATCCTACTCCCCCAAATATCAGTCTTCTCTGCCCTTCCTTCGCCCCCCCTCCCTCCTTTCAGGAGGAACGTGAGGCCGATTGCCCAGAGAGGACGCCTCAAGTATCCTCAGTGATTTTCCGGTCGCGGTCTGCATGCGTCCGCACTTGCGCACATGCCTCACGTGAAGGCCCTGGCGAGGTTGATCTGCTGCCCTCGATGAGGCCGCCACAAAGCCCGCGCTGGAGCAGAAGGTGTAGGCAAGAATATTGCATAGCACACGTAGTAGTGTTGCGGCGGCTAGGGCCTCTAGGGCCAAGTCAGACAAAGCTGAGTCGCCCCACGCGCCGGCCGTGGTGTGTATATTGTCCCGTCGTTTGTCTGGATGGTTATCCCGACAGTTGTCCGGACGGTTGTTCCCGCAACGGTTGTCCCGATGGTGGTCTTCAATTCTAGACGCTTCGCGTATCCCCACCAGCCCGTCCAGAAACGACGCCCAGGCGAGTAGAGGGTCGTCCTGAGGGGCTTTCCGGCGTCTGGGGTGCCTCGGGGGGGCCTCTGTGGGCCGCTCGGGATCCTCTTTGGGGCCTCCTGGGGGCCTCTTGGGGCCTCTTGGGGCCATCTTGGGGCCTTTGGGGGCCTCCGGGGCGCTTCTTGGGGCCATCTTTGCCCCTTGGGTGCCTCTGGGGGGTCTCTTGGGGCCTCTTGGGGGTCTCTTGGGGGCCTCCTGGGGGCCTCTTGGGGGGCCTCCTGGGGCCATCTTGGGGCCATCCTGAGGGGATCTGTCAAAGACAGCGGAAGCACTAATTAGCGTCGCTCCTGGAAAGCCTCTAAAATCGCCCCCTGAACCGCTCTTGGAGGGCTCTTGGAGCGCTCTTGGGCGCTCTTTGCGCCGTCTTCGGGCTTTCTTGGGCCCTTCTTGGAGCTATCTTGAGCCATCTTGGAGCTATCTTGACACCTCGGGTGGGCATCGGAAGCGAAAGCGCGAGAACGCCAAAAGCATTGATTTTCCCTAGGGTTTTGAAACATTTTGGCTTCTTGGGGGCACCCGAGGGGAGCTCTAGTGGACACTTAGAGCCGTCTTGGGGCGGTCTTGGAGCGTCTTGGAGCATCTTCGGAACCATCTTGAGGCATCTTGCGCTATCTTGAACCATCTTGGAGGCGATCTTGGGCTCCCTGAGGCCCTCTTGGAGTCGTCTTGGCTCATCTTGGACGCTCCAACGCGTCGCGGCCCCCCCTGTCCAGGTCAGTGGGGAGGGGGTAGGGGGAGGGGTAAACCCCTCCCCGAAGGGGAAGAAGGAGGGGTGGAAGAGGAAACGCTCTAAACCACCGACGCCCAGAGGGCTGGTGGGATTCAGGCCCCCCCCTCGGAGGCTCAAAAAAGGGCGTCTCGGGGCCCTCTGGGGGCCCTCTGGGGGCGCTCTCGGGCGCTCTTGGGGCCCTCTTGGGGCCGTCTTGAGGCCATCTTGAGGCCTCCGAGGCCCATCGGAAGCGACAAGGGGAGAAGGCACACATCACACCTGTTGCTTTGGTGGTGGAGCCATTTTTGCCTCGTGGTGGGGTCCTTGGAGGGCTCGGAGGGCACTTGAAACCGTCTTGGTGGTTGAGCCATTTTTGCCTCCTGGATGTGCGTCGGAGGCTATCTTGAGCCATCTGGAGTTATCCTGAGCCATCTTGGAGGCCGTCTGTTGGTCTCTGAGGTCCTCCTGGAGCCATGGGCTCCAGCGCCTCGCGCCCCCCCCCTCCCAGGCCCAGGGGGGAGGGGGTCGGGGGAGGGTCAAGACACGCTCCTGGAAAGCAAGCCGTCTAGCTCAGTCCCACCCGCCCTCCCAACACAGAAGTAACACCCGAGTCTGAGCATGTTCAGCGGTCGTCTTTGGATGGACAGCTACTGGGAACCAAAGCTGGCCCCATGTGCGCGACGCTGGGGCGAGGTGCGCCACGCGTGCCAGGCGCGCCACGCGCGCCAGGCACCCCTGGGGCCCGAGCGTGCCCGACGAGGTGCGCCACGTCGGGGCACGTGCAGAGTGTGTCAGGTGCTCCTGCGCACGTGACAGCACACATCGGGAAACATGCCGGCCCCCACCATCCACGTCGAAAGCTATGCCCGTCATTGTGTTGGTGGGCCTGCGCACACCGCTTGGCAGTGATCGCGGGGCGGCCGCGCATGTTCCAGATTTAGCCGCGAGGTCCATTTGGTATGGTTTTTTGTCAGGGATGGTAGCCCTGTGTCAGGTGCACTTTGCCTCAAAGTGTCTTGTGTATTGCTTTTGACAGGGATGGTTGGGTTGTGGCCCTCTTGGGGTCCGCAATGTTTCTGGTTGGCTGCCGGTCGCCTTGGGGGGGGGTATATCTATCGGGGCCAGTGATTAACCCCTCCCCCGAGCAGGGAAGGAGGGGTTTTGGCAGGGAGAGAGAGAGAGAGAGAGAGAGAGAGAGAGAGAGAGAGAAAAAAAGCAACATCCGTTAAACCACCTGCACGCAGAGGGCTGGTAGGATTCGCGAAACATCATGCATCCCGGTACGGGCATCCTGGTTCAGGCAGGTTTGGTGCAGCTTCCATTTTGTCCGCAATCTAATTACACACACACACACACACGCGAAGACATTCGGCTGGCGGGTCCTTTCCTTTTTGTTCAGTGGGATGGCGGTCCAGAAGGCACCTTGGACCGTGTGGTCCGCGTTTGCAGTTGTCCTCAGCATCAGCGTACCCACTGCGACCTCGATCGGTGTGAGTTCCAAGCCGAAGTGTGCAGATGACGACGCCCAAATTATTGCGCTGGCTAACGGCATCGGCGTTAAGATCGGAGGTTGTGCTGAGGTGCAGCCTTATTGCGAAGATGCGGCGTATGGCAGCACTGTGCAGGCGACCTGCCCTGCAACGTGTGGCCTCTGCAGGGTGGCCAGCCCCAGCAGCTCCCAAGCGGCCAAGGTGCTGATGGACAGGAGCTCCAGGGGCTCTCGGGACGCGGATGCTCAACAGTCCTTGGACAGGGCTCTGGCGGCGAAAGGGCCCGACCCGACGCCGAGGCCGACGCCGTGGCCGACGCCGTGGCCGACGCGGTGGCCCACGCCGAGGCCGACGCCGTGGCCGACGCCGTGGCCGACGCGGTACCCGACGCCGTACCCGACGCCCAAGCCGACGCCGTGGCCGACGCCGAGGCCGACGCCGTATCCGACGCCGAGGCCGACGCCGTATCCGACGCCCAAGCCGACGCCGAACCCGACGCCGAATCCGACGCCATACCCGACGCCGTACCCCACGCCGAACCCGACGCCGAACCCGACGCCGTACCCGACGCCGTACCCGACGCCGTACCCTACGGCTTTCCCGACGCCGTACCCGACGGCCTTCCCGACGCCCTACCCGACGGCTTTCCCGACGCCGTACCCCACGGCCTTCCCGACGCCTTACCCGACGGCTTTCCCGACGCCGTACCCTACGGCCTTCCCGACGCCCTACCCGACGGCTTTCCCGACGCCCTACCCAACAGCTTTCCCGACGGCCTTCCCGACGCCCTTCCCGACGCCTAGCCCGACGCCCAGCCCGACGTATCCATTGGGTTGGCCGACGCCACAACCAACGTTTCCTCCAGCAGCTCCTATGGCGGGCGGAGCTGCCGGAGGCGTGGCTGCCACCGGCGATCCCCACCTTCAAAATGTTTACGGCGAGCGGTTCGATTTAATGCAGGCGGGCAAACATGTTCTGATCAACATCCCTCGTGGAGTGAGCGCTGAAGACGCATTGCTTATTGTGCAGGCCGATGCGCGCCGCTTGGGTGGAAGTTGTTCGGATATGTATTTCCAAGAACTGAACATTACAGGCTCTTGGGCAGAGGCTAAGCAAGTTGGAGGGTATCACTATGGCGCACGGCAAAGCGTTACGACGGTTCCGCAATGGGTTGCTGTTGGCCAGGTAGAGCTGAAAGTCGTCCATGGACGCACAGAGAGTGGCATCATGTACTTGAACTTGTATGTGAAGCATTTAGGGAGATCAGGGTTTGCCGTCGGAGGCTTGCTTGGGGAAGAAGACCACAAGGACGCGATGACTCCCCCGGCGTCCTGTACCAAACACACTCGTCTGGCAGAAGCAGTGGCGAGTGGCCAGGCTCCTTCCTCCGACTCGTCAGTTGCCACGGCAACCTTCGCGTGACCATGCGGAGTATTATAACACGTGGGGATGTGGCACGTACGCCCCTTCGGGCGACGCATGCTGTAGTGTTCTTCAGATCCAGAGAAAAAGAAGGAGTAATAACCCCCAATTGCACACTGTTTGGGGAGGAGGCCTCTAAAACAGTTCGCGGATGCTAGACATGACCCTTAGTGCCACCATCTGCGAGCGTGATGGAAGTGTGGCTTGAGACCGACGCTCCCGAGGCCCCCCCTCCCTCCTTTCAGGTGGAACGTGAGGCCCATTGCCCAGAGAGGACGCCTCAAGTGTCCTCAGTAATTTTCCGGTCGCGGTCTGCATGCGTCCGCATTTGCGCACATGCCGAACGTGAAGGTTTTTCCCGTTTTGGCCTGGCGAGGTTGATGTGCTGCCCCCGATGAGGCCGCCACAAGGCCCGCGCTGGAGCAGAAGGTGCAGGCAAGAATATTGCATAGCATACGTAGCGGTGTTGCGGCGGCGGTAGTCCTTCCACCGTTCGGAGACACACTGTTCATGCAATGCCTCCCCCCGGCAGCCGCACCCACCCCCGAGGGTGGCTTTGCCACTGCACTCCCGTGCTGTCGGAGGTTGGGGGGTGAGACCGAAGTGAGACGTGAGGTGCACCAAGTGGGACATCGTTTCGTGTCGTGCGTGACGTGCGTGATTTGCGTGCGGGCGAGGCGAGGGGAGGCGAAGGTGCGCGAGTTCGCACACTGGTCAGGGGTTAGAGGCTAGGGCTAAGTCAGACAAAACTGAGTCGCCCCACGCGCCGGCCGTGGTGTAAAAATTGTCCCGTTGGTTGTCTGGATGGTTATCCCGACAGTTGTCCGGACGGTTGTTCCCCGTTGGTTGTCCAGTTGGTTGTCCCGACATTTGTACCGCTTGTCCTGATCGTTGTTCTGATGGTTGTTCCTATGGTTGTCGCTATTGTTGTCCCGATGGTCGCCCCGATGGTGATCTCGATTGTTCCCTGGTGGTTGCCTTGCTGGTTTTCCCGATTGGCATCCGGATAGCCCGACGGTTGTCTGGGGGCTCGCCGGTGCAGTCTACGTAGTGCAATTCATGTGGTGCATTATGTGGTGTTAGCTATGTGGTGCAATCTCAGTGGTGCAGCGGTGCACCCTAGTTATGTGGTGCAATTTATTTTCACCCATGATTTGACACATCCCATGCTCTTGCAAACATCCCACCCACCCACCCGCAACTTGGTTTGAAAACCTCTTGAGACCGACTACGACGACGACACCGACGACGACGACAGCGACGACGACGACAGCGACGAAGTCCCCGACGACTTCGACGATGACGACAACGACGACGACGACGACAACGACACAGACGACGACGACGACGCCGACGCCGACGTCGACGACGATGACGACGCCGACGACGACGACGGCGACGCCGATGACGACGACGACGACGATGTCGACGACGCCGACGACGACGACGACGACGTTGACAACGACGACTGCGGCGACGACGACGACGCCGACGTCGACGACGAAGACGACGACGACGCCGACGCCGACGACGACGACGACGTCGCCAACGAAAACGACGACGACGAGGGAGGACAGAGGACGACGACGGCGACAACGACGACAACGATGAGGAAGGAGGGAGGACGGCGACGACGCGAACGACGAAGAAGGAGGAAGGATGGCGATGCCGACGACGACAACGACGAGGGAGGAGGGAAGACGACGACGACGACGACGACGGCGACGAAATAGGAGGGACGACGACGAGACGCCGACGACGGACGACGACGACGAGGGAGGAGGAGGAAGGACGACCACGGTGACAACGACGACGGAAACGACCACGAGGCCAAAGAGGACGACGACGACGAACTCGAGGAAAGACAGAAGACGACGACGGCGGCGACGACGACGACGAAGGAGGAGGGAGGACGACGACGACGACGACGACGACGCAAGAGCGCGCGCGCACGCTTTTGTTGAAAATCCGTGGTGCGAAACCGTGTGTGTTTGTATGTTTTTTGGACACGATTTGGAATTCCTTCCGAAACTGAGCGTTTTTGAACGATTTCGGCATGCGCGCGCGACGACGCGCGCGTCTGTACTTCGTCCAATTTTTTGCAGAGGATTCTCGCGACGGCACGCTCGCAAGGGCGTTCGAAAGGTTTCGACATGCGCGCGCGCGAAGCCCGCTTGGTAGTATGTTTTGAAAATCTAGCAAAACCTATGGTTGTTTTAAGATTTCGCAAGAGCGCGCGAGACTCGACTGTAAAACCCTTCCGGAACCGAAGGCTTTTGAAGGATATCGGCATGCGCCCGCGACGACGCGCGCGTTTGCCTTTCGTCATCGTTGTTGCAAGGGATTCTTGACCTCTTTTGAATTTTGCTAAACGAGTGCGCGCACACAGTTTTTTTGCAGATGATGGGTGGGGAGTGATACCGGCCTGGCTGGGATAGTATGAATTCATATCTTCAACATGGACGATGGGTCAGAATCTACATTGCAATACGAAAAGGTGACCCGTGATCTCCGGGGGGGGTAGAGTCTATTCTCTTTTTAGAAAGGAGAATCGATGTATGGTACGTATACGTCCACCCTTCGGGTGATAAGGAGGTTCGGGGGGGAGGCACCAACGTCTCAGTCGATCGGTCTCACTAGCCATCCTACGATCGATCTCACTATCGGTCTCGCTCGATCGATCCCACTCGATCGATCTCACAATCGATATCACTCGATCCATGTCACCCGATCTATGTCGCAATCGATGTGACTATCGATCTCACAGTCGATTTCACGATCGATCTCACTACCGATCTCACAATCAATCTCACATTCGGTCTCACTATCGATTTCACGATCGATACCACAATCGATTTCACATTCAACGCCAACATCATCATCACCGACATCATCGTCATCAACGTCATCAACATCATCTTCATCATCATCATCGGGGCATCATCATCATCATCTCATCACCAGCATCGTCATCAGCATCACCATTCTTATCATAATCGGGGCACCATCATCGTCACCATCTTCATCATCAGCATCATCATCATCGGGGCACCAGCATCGTCATCATTGGAGCACCACCATCATAATCATCTCATCAACATCATGCGCAACATCGTCAACATCATCATCGGGACACCAGCGTCATCATCATCAGCAACATCATCATTAACATCATCATCATCATCATCGGGTCACCATCATCATTTCCACCATCATCATCACCATCATCATCGGGACACCATCATCATCATCAGCAGCAACATCATCATCATCATCATCATCATCATCATCATCATCGGGCCACCATCAAAATCATTAGCACCTCAGCATGAACCTCATGAGCAACATCACCATCATCGGACACCATCATCGCCATCATCATTAACATCATCACCACCGGGAACCATCACCATCATCATCAACAGCATCATCATCACCACCATCATCATCGGAACACCATCACCTTTATCTTCAGCATCACCATCCCATCATATCATCAGCATCATCATCATCGGAAGACCGCCATCAGCATAATCATCTCTTCATCATCAACATCATCATGCACAGCAGCGTCAACATCATCATAATCATCGGGGCGCCATCGTCATCATCATCATCACCAACATCAGCATCATCATCAACATCATCGTCATCAAGTCACCATCATTACCACCAACAGCAACACCATCATCATCGGGCCCCCATCATCAACATCACCATCGCCTCAGCATGAACCTCATCATCATCATCACCATCGAACACCATCATCGTCATCATCAATAACATCATCACCATCGGGACACCATCATCACCACCATCATCATCAACAGCATGATCACCAACATCATCATTATCGGAACATCATCACCATCATCTTCAGCATCACCATCCCATCATTTCATCATTCTCAACATCATCAGGATTACCATCATCATCATCATCATCATCATCATCATCATCATCATCATTTGGACACCATCATCACCCCCAGCGACATTCACATCATCAGCATCATCATCTGGATACCATCATCATCACCACCACGGCCATCATCATCATCAGCACCATCATCACCATCATCGGGGCACCATCATCGTCACCATCATCATCGTCAACATCATCAGCATACGGACACCATCATCATCATCATCGGAACGCAACCACCATCATCATCATCCCATCATCATGAACAATCTCATCAACATCATCATCATCACCATCGGGACGCCATCATCATCAGAGCCATCAGCATCATCAACATCAGCATCATCGGGACAGTATCATCATCGTCACCATCATCATCATCACCATCATCATCGGGAAACCAGCATCACCATCAACATCAGCATCATCATCACCATCGGGCCACCACCATCAAAATCTTCAGCACTACGTCGTCATCATCTTCAGCAGCATCATCGTCATCACCAGGACACCATCATTGTCATCATCACCATCATCATCATCATCATCATCGGGACACCGTCATCATAACCATCATCATCGAAAAACATCATCATCAACCTCATCATCATCATCGGGACACCAACATCGTCATCTTCATCATCGTGATCATCTCATCAGCTCATCATCATCAACACCATCAGGATCACCAACATCATCGTCATCATCACCGGGGCTCCATCATCAGCAACATCATCATTGTCAACCTCATCATCATGTGGACACCATCATCATCACCTCCATGGCCATCATCATCATCAACATCGTCAGCATCATCATCATCATCATCATCATCATCATCATCATCATCATCGGGAACCGACGGGGCACCGGCGGGACACCGCGCGGCACCGGTTGCCGGAAGGGAGACTTCTGGTCGGCCGCGGCTCGGCCAGAGGCGGGACATTTCTCGCCCGCCCGCGCAGCTTCGCCTTGCCCGCACGCACGGCGCGCACGAACACGAAACCGAAACCGATTTCCCAGTAGGGGGGCTCTCCGTTCCACTTCGATCTCACCCCCTCACTTCCGACAAGCTACGTGGTGCACTCTATGTGGTGTAAGCTATGTTATACAATCGCAATTCACCCTTGCTCGCAGAGAGTTGTCAACCCCACTGATCCCGCAATCATCCCACCCACCCGCCCGCAACTTGATTGGCAAAACAGATGTGACGGCGATTGCGATGAATGATTGGCGTTGGTTGGTGCATCTCTACGGCCGCGCTTCCCGCGCATGCTCGCGCGCGCAGCGGCCAACAAGTGCGGCGCAATCAACGCGGCCGCAGTGGCGCTTACCGCTGGGCACCTCCCAGCGGGCACTGCAGTGCGAGTCGGTGATCTGGGCGGGTGCGGTATCATAGCGACGCCGACAACGGTAGAGTCGATGATGAGAGTAACGATGATGGTGGCGATGGTGGCGATGACGACGGCAAGACCATTGACGGCGCCGATGTTGATCACGACCGGCGGTAACGATGACGATGCCCCCACGTCGGTGATGAACGTTTTGGAAGGAGTTCAACATGCGCGCGCGGCCGACGCGCGCGAGTGGCCAACGTGGTGTTGTTCGACGCGGGCCGTGCCCCCCCCAGCACACGCGGGAGGACGTTCGGATGAGTTCGACATGCGGAGCAAAAGGCCCGTTTGGCAGACTTTCGTGGACATGTTGAAGAACCGATGGTTATCCTAAGAATTTGCAAGGACGCGCGTAGGTTTTTTGACAATTGATGTTGTAAAACCAATGTTGTTCTACGTTTTCGGGACAGTCGTTTTTCCCCAACCCTCCTTGGTTGGGTATTCGTTTTGAGTACAACACCGCGGTTGCGTCTCCCCCTTCCCGCCTTCTCCCGCCTTCTGCCCTTATTTCGCCGTCGTTGGGGGGCTGCGATCTGCGAAATTGTCGCCATTTCCGAGGGCTGCTGGTGGGTCAGAGGGGGGAGGTACCGCGCAGAACTGACCGGGACCTCGTCGTCCCTCGGGGGCTGCGATCAGCGAAACTGTCGCCACTTTCGAGGGTTGTTGGTGGGTCCAGCGGAGGGAAGCACCGCGCAGATTTGAGCGAGACCTCGCCGTCCCTGGGGGGCTGCGATCTGCGAAATTGTCGCCACGTTCGAGGGTTGCTGGTGGGTCCAACGGAGTGAGGCACCGCGCAAACATGAGCGAAACTTCGCCGTCCCTGGGGGGCTGCGATCTACGACGCTGTCGCCACGCTCGAGGAGTGCTGGTGGGTCCAACGGAGTGAGGCACTGCGCGGACTTGAGCGAAACCTCGCCGTCCTTGGGGGGCTGCGATCTGCGAATTTGTCGCCATTTCCGAGGGCTGCTGGTGGGTCCAGCGGGGTGAGGCCCCGCGCAGAACTGACGGAGACCTCGCCGTCCCTTGGTGGACTGTGATTTGCGAAACTGTTGCCACGTTCGAGGGTTGCTGGTGGGTCCAGCGGAGTAAGGCACTGCGCAGACCTGAGCGAGACCTCGCCGTCCCTGGGGGTTGCAATCTGCGAAGCTGTCGCCACTTTCGAGGGTTGCTGGTGGGTCCAGCGGAGTGAGGCACCGCGCAGACCTGAGCGAGACCTCGCCGTCCCTGGGGGGCTGCGATCTGCCACGTTCGAGGGCTGCTGGTGGGCTCGCCACTTTGGAAGGCTGCTGGTGGGTCCAGCGGAGTGAGGCACTGCGCGGACCTGAACGGGACTTCGCCGTCCCCTGGGTGGTTGCGACCTGCGAAACCGTCGCCACTTTCGAGGGCTGCTGGTGGGTCCAGCGGAGTGAGGCACTGCGCGGACCTGAATGGGACCTCGCCGTCCCTGTGGGGCTGCAATGTGCGAAATTGTCGCCACTTTCGAGGGCTGCTGGTGGGCTCGCCACTTTCGAAGTCTGCTGGTGGGTCCAGCGGAGTGAGGCACTGCCTGGACATGAACGGGACCTCGCCGTCTTTGGGGGGCCATGTCATGTTGTTGTTGTTGCCCCGCCGACGTTTCAAGCCCCTTGCCCACAGTCTCCTTTTGGACCTTACGTCTTCCTTCGGGGCTCAGGGGTTACTCATCGTTTTTCCCTTGATTGGGGGCCTGCGAACCTTCTGAATGCCGCTCGCAGAAGTATATGCGTGTAGGTCACGTCGCCGCCTTCTCGTCAAATCTCCCAAGCTACTCCTGCCCTGCATTGCGCAAGGGTTGGGTACGTCGCCAGGGTAATGTTTGTGAAAGCCTTATTGGTTGCAAACGGTCCTTGCGACATCACACATTACGCGCGAAAGGGCGTTCGAATGATTTCGGCACGCGCGCGAGAGGCCCCTTTGGCAGCTTAATCTGACACTTATAACCATGGTTTTGTCAAGGATCGTCAAGAGCGCGAGCGCAAGTTTTTTGCTAAACAACGCCTGAAACAATGACATCGGTTTTGAAATTGAAGGGCTTCGGCATGTGCTCACGACGAGGCGCGCGTGCGCATTTCGTTCCATTTGTTGCAGGGGATTCTGGAAAACTGATGATTCTTGATAAACGAATGCGCGCGCATAGTTAGTACATCTGCAGAGGATGAGGGGGAACATTATCGGTTCGTCTGGGATGATACAGGGTCACAGTTTGGATGGACGATGCGGCAGAATCATGATTCATTTGCAGTGAGACATATGCAATTTGCAACACGACCCCCCATGCCGGGCCGAGGATGGGCCTGCCCAGAATCGGTGTAGGTGTACAGCGGTCGCTGGTTCCATCCGAAGCCGACGCGGGGAGGAGGGGCCCTTCGTCCGGACGCACCTCCGCCAGCGCCCCTCCCCCCCCCCGCGCCAGCCTTCGTGGACCAGCAGATCGGGCCGTGCGCAGCAGGCGCCTGTCGGAGCGGCCCCCGGGCCGGCTTCAGCACCCCAGCGATTGGGACTTTGCAGACCAGGACGTTCCCTGAAGACCTGCCGGTTCAGTTTTTTCGAGACGGGCGTCTTCGCATACTCTCGGGCCCTGGGACCCTTACAGTTCGATCCTGTTCGAAAAATGGCGCAGAAACATCGGGTATGGTGATCCAAAACAAACAAAACAAATTCCGGATCTCAGGGTCGCGAGGTCCGAAAACAGGAACAACGGTATACACATGAACGTTCGGAGTTCCGCGCGGAGTCGTCGGGTCGGCGCTGCCCCACGCCCCGCCAGCCCCCTGGCGGCGCCTCTGGCGCTCCGCCGATCCAACAAATCCGCGCGGACTTCCGAAAGGTTGGGTTTGTGCCGTTGTTCTTCCTCCAGCACGGGGGGTGCCGGTGCCCTGGTTCATCCAAGGTCCCCGCGCGCGGTGCCCCGACAGGTGCAGGGGGATGGCGTTCGGGACGTTGGGGGCAGGCAGGCTGGCTCGGGCCCGGCCGGACTCGAGGGGGGTCTCTGTCCAGGGGCTCAGGCTGCCTGGCAGCCGCCTTCCCTGCCCTTGGTCCATGCCATGGGCGAGGGGGGTCCTCTGGCCCAGCAAGCAAACAAGAGAGCGCGTGCATCGAGCTGCATATCAGTATGGGAAGATGAGACCGCCGCTGGGGTAGTAATTGCGCTTGCACAATTGCTTCCTTCTAACCCTGTGGCCTGTGCCTCAATCGTGAATTAAACCTCTCTGCACCGCCGGCCTCTGTCAGCGCATGCTTGAGACGGCGTCTCGTGTCCGCTGGCCCCCTTGGCGGAAGCGACAAACTCGTGGGCCTGCCTCACGATGTCGGGGTCCTCTGGCCGGCGTAAGTGTTGCATCGTGTCCCCGCGACCTATGGAGCACGAAGGGGAGAGTGAGGATCAGGACGAGGACGAGGAGAACATGCTACGCCCCAACAGCGCCCGAAGCGCGCCAGGGGCGGCGCCGGAGGCGCCGCCATGAGGGTCCAGCGCCGATCCGAGAAGTCCGCGCGGACCTCCGAAAGCTTATGCTTATGTAATATTGTCGTTCTTCGATGGGTTGGTTGGGGGGTTGGGAGGTTCTTCGATGTATTGTGTGGTTGGGGGGTTCTTCGATGGTTGGGTTGGGGAGTTGGGAGTTCGAGAGGTTAGGTTGATTTATGTATGTTCTTATATAGAGATATGGTTGGGAGGGCCCCAGTGTCCGATTCGAACCAGCTTCTGCACAGTATTGGCAGGAGCCTGCTTTGTTGCTTCGAGGCGGCCGCCCTGCTTCCTCTTCATCACTGCGTGTGGCTGCGTCTGTTCCCAGATCGCGTGAGACATGGGGCCGCCCGACTGTCTCGCATCGCGTTGTGGAATTTGTCATTGAAGAAGAGTTGCATAAGCATACGTAGTCGGCGTTCCGTGCGAATTTCTTGGATCGGCGTTGGGCCCCCTGGCGGCGCCTCCGGCGCCGCCGCCCCTGGCGCTCTGCGCGCCCTTGCAGAGGGGCCCAGCATCCAAGAAATTTGCGCGGACCTGCAACAGTTCATGCATATGCAGGGGAAAGTATGCAAGGATATTGCCAATACTTTGGAAAGGTGGGATCGTGTGTGATCGATTTATCGCGTCCTGGTTATTCTCGGTTGGTGATGACGTGCCTGCCACTCCCTCCTCTTAGTCTCAGTCTTGATATCCGTGTGGCGCTGACCAAGCCCCGTCTGGCTCTGGTGGATGGCGACTCCTCATCTATGGCGACTCCTCATCTCCCCCCTCCTCCCGCTCCCTTCCTCTCCTTCTCCTTGTTCCTATCCCCAAATCCCCATGCGGCAGGTCCTCGGCGGCGAGCCCAGCGCGGGCGTCCAAGGCTGAACGCCCCCCAGTGGCCCAGCAGTTGGCTGGCTGGCGTCGGTCGAGCGATCCCCGCGACCAGAAGGCCGCGATCGTTCAAGGCGGAACGCTCCGCGCAGTGTCAAACAATCCGGCGCAGGGGCTGCCACGGCACGAACTTGGCGCACACTTGCTTCCTGCTTTCTCGTCTTCTCGGGGGTACAGTGACTTCTGTTGAGTCGTCCCAGCTTTCTGGGCGCTGGCGCCACGGTAAAGCCAGACATTCGTATACAGTGAGGATGGTCGGGCCCATTTCGTTGGAGATGCCCTCCTGGATCTCGTCTCGGAGATGCCTTGACCTCAGGTGGTCCAGCTAGCGTCGCCTGAGACATGAGACCTGTCGCCTCAACCAAATATGGATGTTGTTCTCGCCTCAGCGATGGCCACATTCCTTTTTGGGAGCGGTGCTTTCGTTTCAGCTTAGGCCACGTCCGTAAGTAAGAACTGTGCTCCAGCCTCAGCGCTGGCCCCGTCTCGGGTTGAGAACGGTGCTGTCGTCTCCGCGCGGACCACATCCCCCATCGGGAATGGTGCTGCCGTTTCGGCGCATCCCTTGCTATCAGCAAGCGAGCGAGTGAGCGATCGGGTGAACGGGCGTGGAGGCGGAGGAGGCGGAGGAGGCGGAGGAACAGGGGGAGGAGGAAGAGGAGGAACCTTAGGTAGGGTCAAGAAGGAGGAGGATGAGGGAACGGGGGCAGTTTGAGGAGGATGGGGCATCCGTTCCGGCGTAATGGCGCCTGCTCACCCTCCAGAGTTTGCGCCCGGGAGGGCCTGGAAGCGGCGCCCGCGGCCGTCGCGGAAATTGCGCAGGAATTAGAAGGGTTTTAGGGAAGAAGCCGACAGCTTGGATAGACCAGCTTCCTCTACACGGCTGCGGGCCAGTGAGCGTCGCGGTGGCTTGCTCGAGCCAGCAGCGTGTCCAGGAACCGCTTCCCTGCTCATTCCCCACACGTGGGTCGCAAGCGTTTGCGCAGCTCCTTCGCAGCGTTTCCTACACTCGCGCGCAGGACCTAGGCAGCGTCAAGGCAGCTCCCAGCCAGCATTTCCCAGGCCCGTGGGTCATAAACAAACGACGTGAACGGGGGAAGGGGAAGCAGAGCATCGGGCAGAAGGGTTTCAGATAGCTCCTTGAAGCGGTTCTCGGGATTTTCAAGAAAACATGTCCACTGAACTAGGTCAGGTTCCTCCTCCCCGCAGCCGATGGTCACGAAACGACGAAGCGCCGCAACAACTTGCTGGTACGAGCAGCGTGTCCCGCAAACGCTTTCCTACTTATTCCAACGACGCGGCTCCTATGCTGCGCCTCCCATGCCTGTGGGTAACAGACAAACAACCTGACGGAGGGAAGGGAAAAGAGAGCTTTGCGAGCGAATCCTGGATAGTCCATTGAGAGCTATTTTGATAAGAAGCGGGTCGGCTGAGGTAATTATTGACGCGTCGCGTCTCCCCACCAGCCTCCGTAGCCTCTTGGCTCAAGCCATATCACGGGCCTGGCTCCCTCGGGCCAGTCTCCCGTGCTCAAGGGGGCGCCCGTACGCCGCACCGCGGGCCCGCGACCCTGGGCTCCTTCGGGCCGCCCGCGCGCGCCCGCCATAGCTGCCGCTGCTCCGCTCGCGGCGCAGCTCCTGCCCTCGGCTCAGATTGGATCGTGGACGCAATCCCATGGAGGATCTATCGGAGGGCGTCGATGGGGGCGAAGATCTTTCAGTGCATGGTATGGGAGCCCAGCCACTGGTATCGATCTGCCCCCCCCAGATCCGAATCCGGCGCAGACCCCCCACAGACAGCAGGCCCCCCCCGCAGTCGGGGCAGAACAGGAGCTGGCTTCAGCGGCGCCCACCATGGTTCGCTGCCCAGCAGAAGACGGCGCCAGCGCTGAGAGAGACGGGGCGAGGCAACAGTCCCCCAGAGACGCCCACGACACGCCCCTGCAGAGGCCGGCTGGCGGGACAGACGTGAACCAAAGGGACACGGCGACGGACGCTCAGGGGCGAGAGAGTCCTTACCAGACCTCCCACAGACCCACCCTGGACCCCGTGTCGATCCCCGTCCCGCCCTCGCCTCCCTCCTCCCCCCGCCGTGGGACTGCCCGGGAGTCCGAGACACCACTGGCGGGCGCCATCCAACTCCCAGGGGTTGAGGATGACGTCCCAGGGGGGAATTGAGAGGCGGTAGTGGATGGGAACCCTAGAGAGGGCCATGACGAGGCTATACAGCCCACAGAAGTGCATAGCGCTGTCCACCCACCATGGGGGCATGCGGCTGCACCGCCCCACGCAGTGGCGGGTCTCTCCCCCGAGAGACCGCCAGATGGCGAGGGAAGTACTGACCTTGCACATGTGACATTGCGGCTGTTGGCTGCACCTCTCTCCTCCTCTGTCAATGCAAATGTGAATGCGGCTGTTGGCTGCGCCTCCAATCCTCCTCCTCCTCCTCCTCCTCCTCCTCCTCCTCCTGATGGAAATGTGGATATCGCGGCTGTTGGCCGCGCCCCCCATCACCACGAGATGCAGACTGCTGCGGTTGGCCGCAACCCACGGGACGGCCTTGTCCAAGATCAGCTCACGCCAACTCCCAGGGTGGGTGCTCAGAGAGTCATCGGGGCTTGCGAGAGCGCCCACCCCAGTGGCGTGCTGGGCCAGAGCAGCACCAGCATGGGGGAATCGTTGCCCGCCCCTTCCCCCCCCCGCCCCACTCCACTCCTGCCCCCCGCCCGACCCCCCCCCCCCCCGGCAGGCGCTGGCGAGGCAGACGCTCTTGGTGACCAAGAGATCTCCCCCGCGCCCCCCCCCCCCCCCCCCCCCCACACACACACGCGCCCCCCCCACCCCGCCCGATCGGGATCGGGGCGGAAGGCGGACGGCAGCCCCAGGACGAGGTCGACTGGGAGTGGATCCTTGAGGCTCGTGAGCCCAGCGGAAGCACCCCCGATAGCGACGCGCGCTGCGATTGGGGGGGTCCCGACGCGATCGAGGACAGATCTGCCCCCGTCACCCGCGGTCGCCCGATCGCTCCTCCTCCGGGTCTTCCCTCGCCACCACCGCCAGGCTCAAGTCAGCGCAGTTGCGGGGGGGCAGTCGGGTGACCCCGAACGCAGACCTCCCTGCCACGGCCCAAGCCTAGGGCGCCGTAGGCCCCACTATCACCCCCGACGATGCGGCGGTCGCGACGTCGACGTGCCCTTCCTGGCCCCAAGGGTCGCCGACCCAAGGGACGCCATGAGAGGGGGCACCCTTGCAGCACTCGTGGCGCACCACGAACCACTGGGGGGCCCATGGAGAGAGCTTCCTAGGCGAACGACGCGCAGTCAAGCGATGAGCCAGGGCCTCGAGGACCTGGCAAGCTTCTGCTGGCTCCGCCACCCCCCCTGGCACGCTGGAATCCGCGCGGGGCCTCGCTTGGCTGGGGGCGCCCCTAGCCCTCTCAGGGCAGCGCCCAATCGGTCGGCCCAGCTGGAACAAGGAACCCCCCAGCAGCGCTGCGCCAGCGCCCCGGCCCATGCCCAGCTCGACCTGTCCTGGCCCGCTTGGTCCATCACAGGCTCCGACCACGAGGCGAGACTAGGAGGGGTGGGTCCAGACCCAGTCCAGGCGTTGGCTTTTCGGCACTCCAGCCTGACACAAGACCCAGCCATCGAGGCGGAGAGCCTGGACTGCGATGACTCAACCTAGGCGGAGCTTATCGCTGCCCAACTGTAATACGACGCCCTGCACTTCGCCTCCCTATGCACGGACATCAGGGTTAGGGACCCCTCTGAAGGCCTCTTTCCGGCGCCCCTGCTAGGGCTCTCGAGGTGGCGGCACGGCGCGGCCCCTGATGCGTGCGACGCTGGACCTGACCCCGACCACAAGGCCAAGCTGCGCCGCTACCTCATCCACAAGCACCGCCGCAACCGGGTCCACTTTCCAGACCACAGGGAGGTCAGAAATTGGGCGGTCAATAGAGGGCAGTGGACCGAGGCAGGGGGCGACGTCCTGTCCATCGAACAGCGCGGGGCGGGATATAGCGGCTGGGCAGCCCCGGCCTTCCCCGGCGCTGGGCCCCGATCCCCGGGCGCCCCAGGAGTCATCCTCGAGGGCAGCGACGCGCCAGAGGGACCGTGGCCCATAAAACAACACCTCCCACATGATAAGGTTCAGGGACTTCTCCCGCCCATCTGACAGATGCGGGCACTGCGGCTGCCGGCTTGCACGGGGCCCCCACGGCCCCATGTGCATTGTCTGCCACAGGCTTGCCTCCCCATGGTGTCTGGCTATGGACGGATTCCACTCTGGCAGCCCCGAAGCCCCAGGGCATTCCCTCGACTTGCCTCGCGCCCCGCTCATCTTCCAGCTAGCCAGGGCGGGGGCCCGATGCGCCCCCATCACCGGCCGCATTTGCTCCCCAGCCCTAGACCACCTACCAGAGACCTCCAGCTAAACTCCATCCTGGCTCATCTCGGAGTTGCTCGCGGCATGGCGCCGCGTGGCGGACATGGCGCCCGCCTGCGGCGGGGCCACAAGAGAAACCTGGCACCCGAACGCAGACGTGGAGGGCCCGAGCCTGGGGGGCGAACCGATGCTCAGAGCCGTGGCGCGCGCTCTCGCCAGACTTTGCAGCGCCCCGCAGGGATGGGCCTTGGATGCCGTAATTCAAATCTGGGACCGCGCCAGGGAAGTCGCCATCTAGCAGGCTTCTGCGTGAGTGGGTGCTTAGAAACCTCGCCCTACCCCCCTCATGGCGGTGCCAGCCCAGCCCTCCGACCCCGCAGGCGCAAGGACCAGCCCAGAAGACCTCATGATTAGATTCCGACAGAGCCTTGGCAACTTCCCCACAGAAGACGCAGACCGGCTCCGAAGCGAAATGGGAGGAAACTTCCGGGACCAAGCCCTCGGCGCCACCTCAGCAGACGCCCCCCCCCCCCCCCCCCCGGGGCGCACGACGCGGGCGCAGAGGCGACGGAGGTGGCCTGCGCCGCTCTCACTGCCTCCGCCAGAAGGAAGGGAGACTCATCGCCGACCACCGCGCACCAGACAGCCCCTGCGGCGCAGCAGCGCGCCTCGCAATCACGCTGCGCACAAGGGCGCGAGGGGGCGGGCTCCCCCGTATCCAGGGGAGTCAACCAGCCGGCCGTGAGGAGAGAGGGCCACGAAAAACGAACTGTCGACAGGCAGCAGCTGAATGGGGGCGCCCAGCTCTCCCCTGAAAGGGAGGGCAGCGCGCGCCGCCTGCCGCCGGAAATCACGGATATCCGCGCGCAGGTAGCAAGCGACAACATGCCGAACAACATGACCTGGAGCAGGGCCCTGGCCCCCTTCATTTGGGAATCAGCCACAGAAGGGGGGCGAAGCACCCCAGAGCACGTCTTCCAGGCTGCCGGGATCCCCACCCCCATAGTGGCACATGCAGCCAGGCGATGGAACGCAATGGGCGTATCCACCCTACAGGGGGCACACCGCCGCCTCGGGCTCGAAGCGGCAACCCTCTCGCACCTGGCTGGGAGAGAGGTCGAGGCCCCCTTTCCAGGGGGATGCATCCACCCAGAACTCCAGGGGCGCACTATGGACTGCCTTGACCCCTTCGGATACCTCCAGGAAGGAATCCTGACAGGAGACCGGGCCGCGGTGGAAAGGGGAGCGCAGGCGCGACTCGCCAGGACGGGCGCCAGAAGCGGCAATGCAGCTGTCGGAGGAGTGGGAGGACGCCATCCCCCCCCCCCCCGGCCGATGGAGGGACGCAGTGTACCTCAACCCTCCGGCACGAAGACATCAGGCAGATACTCGGCGAGGACCCCGACAACAACGACAGGTCCCCCGCCCAGTCACGCCGCAGAGGGGGCACGCTGGGCGCTCTTATCCGAGCCCTGGACGCCACCCAGACGATGAGGCCGCAGGAAGAACCAGGCAACACTGCATCGACCGCAGCTCCTACAGCGGCGCTGACGCGCAGCTCGTAGCGGAGGGCCTCCTGAGAGAGGCCAGGTCGCACCTCGAACCGGGAAGCTGGACATCCAGGGCCATGTGGCTGTGCCTGGCACCGCAATGCACCCCCCTCCTCCGACCAGTGCTCCAAGTGCGAGGCATGGGCGCCAGGCCGTTCGAGGTTCTCACCAGATGGCTGCAGCTAGCAGGCATCCACACGCCCAACGACATCAGGGGCGTACTGAGCGAAGGGGAGGAGCGGGCCCCCAATGCGCACGCCCCCTTCGGAAACAGCCAGATCCGCCTCCTCCTGCGGACCACGGGGCTCAGGGCATGCTTAACTGAGGAGGAAGCGGCCTCGACAAGCCGCCTACTCATAGAGAGCCTGGGCACCTCCATCTCCAACTCTACTGACCCGCCTGAGGATGCCGAAAGGGTGCTCAGGGCAGGCGAACCAGAGCCCATGCCAGGATGGGACGCAGGTGCAGACGCTCAGGCTTGCACCATCTGCACGGGGGACTTCGACGGGGCGGCGGAAGTCCTCATACTCTGTGGACACAGATTCCACAAGCACTGCCTCGACCGCTGGAGGCAGAGCCAGCCCGGGATCTTCAGGGAGGGAGGGAGCTCCATGCCAATTCGCTGCCCCCACTGCAGTGACAACGGCAGAGGCAGCGTCTCCGCCCTTCTGCCTGGAGCCCTGGCCCCCTTGGAACCGCAGGGGGTGCTCCAGCTCAGGGGCGGGCTCTTGGCGCCCATAAGGCCCCCCATCACGCACCGGGAGCTCGCGTCCGCAACGCATGCCCTAGCCAGGGAATTGGGCTGCCTGAGGGCCGACCTGGTCTCTATCCGGAGACCTAACACTTACGTCGCAGTTCGTGGCATGCAAAGGATACATGAGCAGATCACTGCCCGCGGCCCCCCCCCCCCCCAAGCCAGCAGGAATGGGCGTGGACCAGGGCGGCGCGACTGGACCCCCTGCGCAGGCCAACGAAGGTGGAGGAGGGGGGGGGCCACCCCAACCCCTCCCTCCAGGCAGGAAAGGATGCGCTCGATCCCGATGGTTACTCAGGCAAGGTGGGCCACCCTGCTGGCCAGGTTCCCGCCGGAAGAGGATAGGCGAGGGCCCCCCCCCTTCCCCGCCCCCCTGCTTTTGGCCGCCGCCAAGGAAGTCGGGGCCGAACTAGTCATCACGCGGGGGCCCCTAGTCGGCAGCAGGCACGCGGACAGCACGGGCATCACTCTCGCGATGGCGGGACCGAGCGCGTACGAGCAGATTAAAGAGCTGGTCCACGACAGAGCCGACTCCGAAGAGGGCCAGAGCACGACCCCCACCGTTCTGGTCGCAGACGCCGGTGCATCCCAGATACAAGCCGCGCTGGCGGCGGCCGGCTCGGGTGGCGGTCCACGCAGGATCCTCGCCTTAACCGCGCAGGGGGCCCCGACCCCAGGAGGCCCGGACCCGATCGAACTGACTGCCATAGCCAACGCACAATGGGGGTACCGGGCAGCCGGCCTGATCACGCACCTGGTGCCCATAGCGTGGGAACGGGAAGGATGACCCCCCCTCAGGCAGCTGGTAGCGGCACAGTTTCACATAACTGACAACCACCAGAGAACACAGATTCCGCCATCCATCGTGGTCCACTTGGGGGGGCAGAGACGCAGACATCAGTGACGCACTGCGCATGCTCACACCAGAGCACCGCAATGATGCCATCGTGGCCCAGACAACCAGGTGGCAGCAGTTCCTAGAAGGGGGCGAGCACTCAGCAGTGGAGGTAGAACGGGCCACCACCAAGGTACCCCTCTCGAGGGACGAGACCCTCCTCAAAGAGGGGCTGGAGCCACTCTTCCACCACGTCGTGCGATGTCGATCTGACAGGCGGACAGGCATGCAGGCCCCCGACGATCACAACCCTTCGAGGAGCTTCAGGTTGCGGCGCAGACTGCTCTGGTCACAAATATCAGCGGTTGTGCATGGAGGTCCAAAGAATCATCGGACTCCGTACACATCCCTATTCCAGGTGCTGCCACATGTCTGGCCCTATCCGTCGCTGCGGACGCAGCGGCAGCCTTCGGATACAGAGTAGGCCTCAATGGGGGAGGCTTGCTCCTCCTGAAGACCCCAGAGAGGATTGCAGCCCCGATATTGCGACACCTCAGGGACGAGCTTCCCAAGGTTTTCGGGTCCGCGCGTAATTCCCCCGTCCTCAGTCCCCGAAGAATCCTCGTGGAAGGCAGCTGGGGCGGCGGTGCTTCGTTTGCCAGGCTGGCTGACCCCGAAGACGGCTTCCACCTTCGGTGGAGCATAGCAGACCAAGGACAATCCAGGCAGCAGGACGTGATAGAGGCCGCGGAAGCCACCATAGGCTCCGGAGCGGTGGAGCAGGTAACCACTGCGTACGCCTGGTTCCCCGACACAGGGGACTACAGGCACATGGCCCGGGTGGGAATCAGACTCAACACGGCCGCCACCATGTCAGCAGCCTTCTGCGGGACAAGCTGCATAACAGTGGGACCACAGGTCGTCAGGATCTTCCCGGCCACTCCTTCGCGAGAGCAGACCAGGGGGGACGGAGGGGCCCCCATCGCGCAGATAGGGCACATTGAGGCCCTGGCGCAGGAAGCTGTGCGACAGGCCCCTAAGGAGAGCTGTCCAGCCGCAAATTCTCGAAGTCACGGCCTTCGACCGACGAGGTGGGCAAGTTGGCCCCCCTCGTGTCAGGCCAATGCGCCCTGGCCCTTGGATGCCACAGCGCGCGACTCTGCGGATGTTTCCAGCCTCGACAGGTTCATCCGGGGCGAGCTTGCACGCAAGAGCTTGGCCGCTGCCCGCAGGGGCGGTGGGTAGGGAGGCAACGGCTATTGCACGCCCCCCCCCCCCTTCCCGTTATTCCCGAGGGGCGGCTGCGCGAAGTAGACAGAGCCATGGGCGGCCGGGGCGCAACCTGCCGCAGACCCACGGAGGATAGGGGGGCCTGCGAGACTACAGCACCATACTCCACCCAGGGGAGCACCTCACCGCGGCGATAGCTGCGGGAGGGGCGGTATGTATCACCACCAGCGGAGAAAGTGGCCACCTATACACCTCAAACTCCATGTGGGCCACCATTGCGCTACCCGCCAAAGCCGACCTGAGAGCCGCCAACCGAGCCGCCGACCGTCCGCAGGCCAGGGTATCCCTGCAGCTGGCGCACGGCCCAGTGCACCTCGCCAAGCTGGATGCACCCCCCGCCCGCGCCCCGACGCCAGCGGACCTGGGGATCGACACCAGCCAACCCTCCAGCGCAGCCCTGCCTCCAAGAAGACGGGCAGCTATGGGCTCCCTCCCAGGCCCAGCCCGCCCAAGAACGTTCCCCCCCCTAGCAGAGCTGCTCACGCACAGGAGTTGAGCAAGCTAAGAGCCAGGAGCCGCTCTGGTAAGGGCGGAAAGCGACGCGGTTCTATGCGCCCAGGGCCTGCCTGGGAGATTCTTGGCCTGCGTCGGAGAGAAGTGCATCCACGACATGGCCAGAGGCATCCAGACCAGGCTCGCGCTGGAACAGCGACGACAGGAGGAGGGCATACCCATCCTGAGGTACAACTGGGACCTCTTCGCCGCCATATGGATCCTCCAGCTGGCCGACCCCAGCAGCCTGGACAGAGACCGCGTATTCCAGCGCATCAATGAGTTAGGGATAAAGGAGGAGGTCACCAGACAGCTTCCCTTCACGCAGTGGCTCTCCCCCGAACCCGACCCCACCTACACTGCGCATCGCCCTTGGCTCGAAGTTCCTGGGGGCAGGGGCGCTGAGATCGACAGTGCCACCGCGCACGGGCTGACCCCAGGCACAGGCGAGTGGCTCAACGCCCTTGACGAATGGCTAAGGAGTGCCGCGCAAGAGGATAGGCGCCGACATGACCCGGGAAGAGTCCCTAGACCGCGAAGAACACCCGGGGGCCAGCGCGGCGGCCCATTAGGCGGGAGTGGGGCACACCCCGCGCAGGGTGAACACGCTCAGGACGGGCGCAGCAGGACCACGGGCAGGCCCCCAACAGCTGGGCCGCGCGCTGCAGACAGGAACCCGCGGACCCCGGGCCGCCCCACCCCACAGCCCCAGCCAGCGCCCCCTCTCGTTGCGCAGCCGCCCCCACCGCAGCGGCAGTCCCCGCCTGGACAGACCGCCAGCCCCGCGGTACAAGGCCAGCAGCTCGGCGGCTACGAGCGAAGCAGCGGCGACAACCCCCAGCCTATGATACCTCCAGGAGGCGCAGGCACAGGCAGCAACCCTCCTACGCGAGCAGAGGGCAGTTCCAACCAGGGCGGAGAAGCAGGGCCGAGCGACGGAAGCGGGAGCGGCACGCAGTCCCCGCCGCCACAGCCCCCGGCAGGCGCGGGGGCAAACGGCCAGCCCAGACAGCGCTCGCCTAGCGGCCCACAGGTTGCCCTTGGCCATGGGGCCCCTCCCCCCCAGACTGGAGACCAAGACGCTGGTACTCCCCAAGCACAGGCATCCCAAGCGGACCGCGACAGACACAGGACCGAGGGAGACGAACGCACGCAAACGCCGAACCCGGAGCCAGGGGAAGCCCCGCAGGCAACGCAGGCCCGCCCAGACGGCGAGCCTGGGAGAAGGCCACCCCCAGACAGCGCCCCCCGAAGCACATCCAGCGACCCGCTCGGAAGGGGTGACTCCCCCAGAGTAGGTCCATACCGTCCGCCCTGCATGGAACGCAAGTGGAGTTCCCTCCTCAACTGCGCCGCGGAAGCAGTAAGCTCCCTGGGCCCCCCGGCCCGGTGGGAGGAGCTGGGATGTGACGTACTGGACACAGAATCTGCCGGCCGGCACCAGGAACTCTGCGGGCGGGAAAATTATGTCTCAGAATGCCGCCCTCACAGCGGACGCCGCTTGTGCGATCTTGCAGTCCACAGCAAGTGGAGTCCCTGGATGCGAAGGCCCGGTATACCCCTTCCAGCCTCTAACCGACGAGGCCCTCGACATCATCCTCTCCGTGCCCATGGGGGCGCCCACCAGGTCCCAGCACCAGCAGGCTTAGGGCTGTTGATTCTACCTGGCTCAACCTCAGGGGCGGAACACTCCACGACAACCCCACTCATCGGCCAGTGCTCGGAGCGGAAGCGGGACAGCCTCGAACCCCCCCCCCCCATAGAACCTCACAGCGAGATGGCGCAGAGACGCGGCCCCGACCGTCAGGAGTGCCAGAGGAAACGTCATCGCGGCACCCGGCGCAGCGGAGCCAGCAAAGCAGGGGCGCGGAGCACCCAGGCCCCAGGAGGCAGCATAACAGAAGCCGAAACAGGAGGACGCGACAAGCCGGCCCCATGGGAGTGAGAGTTCGACCCAGAACAAGGCCGTGGACAAGCAGACCCGAAGAAGACAATTCTCGATCCATTGAGTCAGTGTGGGACTCCCTGCCAGCAACAGCTGGACAGGGAGGTGCCGGAAGGGGCACCACGCGCAGCGCAGCAGGATCACAAGGACCGGGAGAAGGGTCAAGGAGGGCGAGGCCCAGAACACATACCCCGGCCCCCACAGAGCCAACTGCGGCGCCCCAACCCATGGACGTCCTACAGCAGGTGTGGACCCAACATAGAGACCGCACCGCCGGCCTTTCTCCTGTCGCCCCCCCCCGACCAGGTCCTGGCGGCCTACCAAGTGGCCGGTCTGGACAACAACAGGTTCTTGCAGACGCTCAGGTCGCTGCACAAGCAAGGCACCATCAGGCTAGGACCCGACCGCGCGGTCGACGACATCGCAGGGAGAGTGCGCATTGAGGAAGCTACTGAGATAGACTTCACACAGCAAGCAGGTGCGGCGCCGCGAGGCGGATCCGCACGAGATAGCAGCGGGGCCGATGAGCGCACACCCCTCCGCCTCGTGTCCCTCTCTGACGGGTGGGGGATAGCCAGACTAGCGGCGGGCGACCTCGTCCGCTAACTAGGATCCAGCCACATATTTCAATCCTCGTCGTTTGCGGAGCACAACAGAGAAGCGGCTGAAGCGGTAGCACGCAGATGGGGCGCGGCCCCCGACCCGCAGGACGGAGGCCCCCCGCGCAAGCAGCTAGCAGAAGACGTATGGGACCTCTTCCGACGCAGGGACCCCCTCGACAACAGAACACCTGGGGAAAAGCACCTAGACTCCTCCCTGGAACAGGGCAGCGCAATGCTGATAGTGGCGGGACCACCCTGCAGCAACCTATCTGCGGCTGGCCAGCACGCGGGTAGAGACGGGCTGGCCGGGACCCAGTCATCTAACTTCTGTGCCGCCCCGATAGCCTGGTACCTGGCAAACAAGAAAAGGCCTAACATCACCATTCTTGTGCCGGTAGAAAACGCGGCCTCCATGCCCTTGGCTCACCGCAAGGCCATGTGCGCAGCCATGGGGGACCTCGACCCTGAGCGGGCCGTCAAAATAAACGCTGGCGGTTCAGTGGCCAGCCCAAGGGAGCGGCTCTGGATCGGCAACTTCCCACCCCCGGCCGACACCATAACCTACCCTCGTCCCCCCAGTCCCTGGGGGCCAAGGTGGGCCTACAGGCCAGACGGAAGAATCCCAACGTGGACGCAGTCCAGGGCCGCCCCAGGGGACCCAGACGGGATCCAGAGCTACCAGACTCACCTCTTATGCCTCCTATACGACGAGGACAGCAACCTCAGGTGGTTCCTCAGAAATCCATCCGAACTGAAGCATGGAGCTAGACAGAGACTTGCCGAGCTAGACAGAGACTTGCCGAGTGCGGAGCGGAACAGCGTCTCCCAGGATGCACTGACGGTTTGAACCTCGTCATGGCAGGAAGGGAAAGGGAGAGCCCTGCCGCGGAGGACAAAGTCAGGGCCGGGGAAGATGGCTGGCAAAGGAAGGCAGAGCGCACGGGCTAAGACCCCCCGCCCCCGAAGAAAGGGCGAGGGCCGTGTGCCTAGCCGGCTACTATCGAGGGCTTGGAATGCGCGACAGGGCGCTCTACGACGCGGTCGGCATCCACTTTGATCCCCGGTGCCTGCAGCGCAGGGCTGTCTCTGCGCTACGAGCCTGGAGCGCGGGGCGCCCCGCGGACGCGGCCTGCGCCCCCGCCCCCGCAGGCGGACAGATAGCGCAGGGATGGGGAGCGGCGAGAACGCATGCAGGAGGGCAGTGTCCGTGGGCACAACTCAGGGAGCGCCCCCTCCCTGACGACCTCGCGGAGCAGCTCCTGCGAGAGGAAGGGCTCTTTCCCAGACCAGCACGCCCCTAGATTCCACTGAGGGCCCCGGAACGCTCCACCAAGCGCCGGGGTCCCCGCCCAGGCACTTACCCGTGCCGGGGCCGCGCGCCCGGGCTTGGCAAGACGCCCGACGCGCCCTCGATGCGGTGCTCGAAACTCGCTGTCAGTACAAAATCAGCGGGCCGAGGGGCCTGTGGTGCCTCCTCCACGCCGACCCCTGGAGTCACCCCACTTGGGACTCCCTGTGCGGGGTCCTCACTCTCAACGACCTGCTACGCGCGCTTAATGCCACCCCAGCGCGCAGCCTCCCCAGGCTTGCCAGCTGGAGTGTCCGATACCTCCGGAGCTGCACAGCGGCCAAGAAAGAACCAGATCAAGCATGCCCTCCTCGCCCAAGTCACCATGAATGACCGCATCGCCCTGGCGCAGGAGACGCACTGGTCCGAGCACGAGACTGAGGTCTGGAGAACGATGTTCCCTGCGCTAGCTCTGGTGGCCTCTCCAGGCTACCTGGGGCCGACTGGGGACTGGCCGGGCGGCTGGGCATTCTCCTTCCCCATGGCGTTGCGCTACTCGAGTACCAGGTCATGGTCCCCGGGTGCGCCGTCGCTGCCGTTGTCCAGCAGGGCGAGAAAAGGTTCCGCGTAGTCTTGGTATACCTCCCACCCTCCAAGAAAGAGGGCACCCTCTCCGAGATCGCCATAGCTTCGGAACAGTGGGAGCACCTCGACACCTACTGGGGAGGGGATGTCAACCTCCAGCTCGACGAACTGCGAGACGGTGAGGTTGAGGCTTCCGCCCTCTTGAGGGACCTACTGGCAAGCACCGGCTCCGACGCTGTCCACTCATCCGGGCCCGCAAAGATCGACAGAGAAAGCGAGTCCCAGATCGACATGCTCGCCTGCCCAGTTCGGCAGACCTATGCGTACGAGGTTCGGAAGCTCTGGAGACTCACCCTGTCGGACCACGCACTCATCAGCCTTGAACCGCAAGGGGCCAGGAGAGCCAGAAGGGACAACACCATGAAAGCTGGGGACCTTAGGAATCTCCCCACGGCGGCACACGCGGACCTCCGGCAGCTCTTTTCCCACCTTGAACTCACCTTCGGTGGCCCCCCCGTCAACCTCACTGGCCTCCTCCAACCAGTGGGCTGGGTTAGACCGGCCAGCCCGGGGGGCTTCCCCGATAGGCACGTCGATAACGACGATGGCGACAACATCCTTCACCCCCCCCCCGACGCAGCAGGGCGCTGGGGCGGTTGCACACGGCGCCGATCACACTCCTCCCGTCCCTCCAGCCCTGATGCGGTTTGGGAGGCGTGCTCTCTCCGCCGCCCTACAAGAGTGGTGGAAGAAATGAGGAAGCACAAATCGCGTGCCTCGCCTGGCCTCCTCCTGGCCGCCGCCAGGCTACGCGCCCGGTGGGGGCCCTAGCAGCGCGGCTGCGCGAATACGGGTGGGATGGGCAAGACCTTTCCCCCGGCTCAGCGGGCGAGTGGCTCAGAAGATGGGGCGCCGAGGCCACCCAGAGAAGGGCTGCCGGGCTGACCCCGGCACAGAGAGGTCCTGGCGCAGAGCGCTCCCCCTGGCGGCCCATTACAGGACAGGATGGGATATCTATAAAAGACCCACGCCATCCTAGGGCTTCGCGACCATGCGGGCACCTGGCAGGACAGGCCCGAAATGGTTGATACCGTGCTTTGGGGCAGCCGCAGTGCGATATGGCACTCCGCCCCCCCACTACCTGACTCCTCCAGGAGGCTCCTGGAGCTCTACTTCCACCAACTTCCCGGCATCGACGTCTCGAGCAGACCCCGACCAAGCTGGAGCAGGCTTGCCTCCATTGTCCTAACCCCCAGCGGAAGCGCCCCCGGTGTGGACCGCGAGCCTTATGCGGCCTACCACCCCGGGGCCCGTTGCGTTCCCTGCCTCGTCGCGCATGCGTGGCACGCAGCTGACCTCAATCCAGCCCTCCTGGACGAGGTGCAAGGGCCCTCAGTGGACCTACTGGCATGGATCGGGAAAAAGGCCGGGGCCGAGAGCCCCAACGACATGAGGCCACTCCAGCTGCCTACATGCCTACGTCGTTTGTACGGAGCCTCCTTGGCGGACCTGATGGGCCCGTCAGTTGAACCTCTCCTTAGTCAGAACCAGTCGGCCGAAAGAGGAGGGCAGTGTGGCCCAAGCATCACAAAAGTCACCCAGCACCTGGGCTCTCTCCCCAAGCCCCCCGCCGAGCCCGGACCGGCCTGGCCGGCTCTAATGGGATGGCACAGAGAGGCCGTCGACGAGTTCGTAGACCGCGCCGCTGCCGCGGTTGGGAACGCCCCACGCATGGCAGTGATCTTTTGCGACCAGAACAAGGCCTTTGAAAGGATCTCGCTCCAATGGGTGGGGAGCCTCCTCCAAAAATGGGGGCTCCCCCCGCGGCTCCTGCACGCGCTGAACCCCCTCGTCGGGGATCGCAGGGTTCAGACGTGCAAAGGCAGGTGCAAGGGGCCCGAGCGCCGCCTCTTACAGTCAGTAGGGATGGGCGGCACTGCCTCCCCTCTCCTTTGGTGCATGGGGCACGATCCCCTCATAACCGCCCTCGCCAGCATCACCGCGGATGACGACCCCACATACGTAGACGACCTTGCTGCCCTGCTCAGCACCACGAATCAGACATTGCGCGCCGCCATCGCCCTCCCCTGGGCCGCCCACGCGGCAGGGCTCCTGGTAGAGGCACACCGGCGCAGAGGGATTAGGGCTACCGACTCCGCGGCCCTCAGGGCCGCGCTGGAAGACGCGCCGGTCCACTACGAACAGGACGGTGGCGACGTCCTGATCTCTGGACTCCCAGGCGATCTCATACGGACCCTCGTCGAAAGAAGCTCGGAGCGAAGACCGCCTAACTGGTGCGCCCCCTTTCAACGCCCCTGCAGCTGCGCCTTCAAGACGGCGCTCGCCCCCGCGGGCCATCATGAATGGTGGCGCGACCTCATGGACCACACCCCCTTCGGGGGCTTCTCGGTGCGAGATCAGTGGCCATACCTCGGTGCGGTGGTAGTCTCCCGTGCTGCCGAAGGCGAGCTGCTTCCCTCGGACGGGGGGCTTGCTAAGGGACAGGGGGGCGCCCTGACGAAGGGGACCTGGGAACGCCTCCTCCCCAAGATGAGGGACAGAGCCATGGCCCTCCACCTTGCCAAGTTCTCCCCCTCCCGCACCGCGGCTGCCTGGAACTCCCACCTGGTCTCCCTAGCCCCGTGCGCGGCACATTGCTCTCCCCCCGACGTCGTGCAAGAGCGCGTGCTCCGTGTCCACCTCAGAGCCGCGCTCGGGCCGGCAGGGGCGTCGTGGGTTCCTGACTTCGCACTTGCCGGGCTGGGTTTACGCTTCCAAGTGCAGAGTGCCCCGAGGTGCCCAGTGGCAGCAGCCCGCGCCGTGGCAGCCAGGGCGCGCGCCATCAGCGACTTCTGGGGCCCTGCTCCCATGAGAAAGCGCGCCAGGATGAGATGGAACAGCTGCTGAATTGGGCAAGCGAGGCAGCGCGACAGCCCGAGGTGCCCCGACCCAGGCCCAAGATGATCACCGGGTGGGAAGCTCCCCTTGCGCTCAACCGTGCCCGCGAGCAACCGGTGCTCCTGGAATGCAAGCACTTCGGCAGGGTCGTCTACGCGGCCGCCTGGGCGCAAATTCACAACACCACCTTCTCCAGGTGGCTCGCGGACGCCAGCCAGAACAGGAGATGGCACCCCGCGGGCGGTGAGGCACGGGGGCTCCTGTGCCGCTGCGCGTCTTTCACTGAAGCGCACCACGCAATCCGCATCCTCTGCAACGGCCTCCCAGGTTCAGCAAGGCGGAGAAGTGAAAACGAAAGGAGGCCGCACATGTGCTCCTGCGGCGCACGCGCCAAGAACGCGTGGATTACTGCCGGTCCCGATGATGACGGCGCTGCCTGGTGTGCGCGGTGCGTCGGCTCAGGCCCGCACGCGTCCGCACTCTGGCAGACGTTGGACCCCAGGGTCCTGCCCCGCGCTCTCCGGGGCCCCGCGGAGGCATGCGCGCGCAGCCAGAACCAACTGCACCCCCCCAACAGACCGGGGCCGCACGGCTGCTGCCCCCTCTGCGGGCTCGGTGAAGCTACCACCGAGCACGTGTGGCACTGGTGCCCGGCAGCGGCCCTCGCTTGGAACACAGGGGCCCGGACGACCCAGACACCCTCGCCCAAGCCATCGCCAGCGGCGGCGAGCATCAGCCCCTCCTCGCCAAAGTGCTGCGCCAAATCTCCTTTAGGTATTGCGTCAACCTTGCCGCCTCTCCCCTCGGGGCCGCCGAGGCGGCCGGGCTCATTCTCCAAGGAAGCGTTGCTGCCGATATTGACCAACAAGGGGATAGTGAGGACGAAGTCCTCGACGAAGGCGAGCCCCCCAGGCGCGGCAACCCGGGCGAGACGGCGGCGTGGGCGGTCATGCGTGGCACCTGCCGCACGTGCAACCCCCTCGCCATCCCCGAAGGGACCGTCTGCGGGGCCGCCAGGCCACGCATGAACCGCCAAGCCCACAGGGCAGGGGGAGAGGTTCGCAGGCTCCCCGTGGTCACCAGACAGCACAACTCAGGGGGTCGACTGGCGGTCTTGCAGGCCGCGCAGGTGCCTGCAGGATGGATGCCTCCAGGGCGAGGCTGGTTCCCCTGCCCCAGAACAGACAACAACCCCACCGCCAACTGGACGGACTGCCGGGAGTGCCGGGCACACACCGCCACTCTGACCGACAACTCCGACCTTGAACCTGGGGACGAGGTCACCGTCCGCTGCCCCCCCTTCCCTGACACCAACAGCACCCGCCGTGCGAGGTCACCTTCGACGGTGGCGCCAGGAGCATCGAAGGCCGCACCAAGGTCTCAGGCGCCGGTGCCATCCTCTGGCACCACGACCCAGCCACCGGGACCCTCAAAGTGATTGCGGTTGCCATCGTCGCGCTCCCGGACTGCAGCAGCGCGCAAATGGCCGAGGTGGCGGGCTGTCGCGCGGGTCTCGCCTTGCTCCCTCACCTCCGTGGCCCCCTCCGGGCCGCCAGGGTGGTGGGTGGCAACCTTGCGGCCATGCGATACGGGGCCGGCGCAGCTAGGTACCGGAGGCTTCACCTTGCCCAGCAGATGGAGGACGCCCTCGGGCAAGCGGAGAACGCCGGCTGGGTGCTTACATGGCAAGCGGTCAGGCGACGACTACACAAGGCTGCCGACAGCCTTGCCACCATCGGGGTCTACTGGGCCGATGCCCTACCAAGGGAAGGCGTGAGCTCTGTCTGTACTCACATCCGATGGGCGGGCTCCGCCTCTGTCCCGCCTGCGCACTTTCCCGCCAGCATTGGTCGTGATATCGACCACTGCGATCCATCCCAGTGTGCCGTGCCGTGGCCGCTTTCCAGCTGGAAAATCGCCCGCCCTCCTCCTCCTCCCTCCCCCCCGGCTCAGGTCGCTGATCGATCGATCGCTCCGCCGACTGAGGTGCCCCCTGCAGCGGGCCACCACCACCCTTGCACGCGCGTTCCATTGCGGCTGTTGGCTGCACCCCCCCCGCAGGATGCCTCGGAGGGAGTGCAATCTGGGACCGCTGGCGCGATGGCCCTCCCCCTCAGCCTACTGCGCCGACGGTCCGGGCCAGGTAGACGGCCTCCTACCCTTCCGCGCGCGTGAGTGCCCCTGGCTCCGCTGGGCCCACTTTCATGGCGAGTGGTGCTGGTGGCGCGAGGTGTGCCGGAGGTATTGCGATGGCAAGGAGCACCTCCTCGGGCGGGACCACGAGACGGAGGCTGACAAGCAGAGACACAACGGGTGGCCGGACCCAAGGGAGTTTACCACGCCTGGCAATCTCTGGACCATGACAAAGGGGGACGGATCAAGACAACGTGCACAAGTGCAAGATCAGCAGACCTCTCTGGCCGGGCTGGACGTTGCGCCAGTGAAGGATCAGGGCAGGCCCCACCTCCCAGGTTGGTTCTTTCCCGATGATTGGGACTACGTGCCGGTCAACTTCCCTTTCAGGGACGACGTGCACGACTTCGTCACCCCCTCAGACACTATCCACTCCAGTGACCTGCACCCGCCGACGCAACTCAGGATGGCATGGGGGGAAGCGCCCAAGGGGGGGCACAGCTTTGGGGGCTCCACCGGCCTACCTTCCGCGCAGCTCACGGGGCCCTCTGCCAGGCGTGACTCATGGGAGGGCAGGCCCAATGCTTCCAGCAGGGCGCCCTCACAGGAGTCCGTTGACTGGCCTCGGCTCGAAAGAGAGGCGCGCAAAGAGCAGCACCGCAGGCGCGGCGCGCCCCCAACGGTGATGAGGAAGGTCCTGCTCGAGTCGTCAGCGGTCGCCGCGGCTGATGCCACTACGCAGTTATACTCAGTACCCACCAACAGCCCAGCCGCTCAGTTCCGCCTTCGCACCCCCATCGGCGCAGACGCCCAGGGCGTGAACCTCCCGAGGCACTGGGAGCAGGACCTGCGGCAGAAGGGGGCGTAGCCTTGAGAGGCTGTCTTGGACCGAGTGCGTTGCAGCCGCCGAGACCGTCTGGGACAGCTCTACCAAGGCCAGAACGGATTTGGAAAGGAGGCAGAGATGTGGGCTAGGAGTAGCAGCGACCCCCATTGACGAGCAGTCCCCGAGCGACCTCCTCGATCAGTTTAAGCTGAGGAATGCGCTCCCCACCCGGACCGGGAAGATGCTGTTATACCTGCACTGGCCCCAAGAGTTCAAGGTTCTCCTCAAAGGGCAGGACGTGGGACAGGATGCCCGCATGCTGCCCCTCAGCATCACCAGCCCGGCAGCGGACCAAGTGGCCACTGTCGAGCGACACTGGCCACTCGACCTCTGGGGCGCAGTCCCCTCTAGCGACTGCCAGGCGCTGGGGCTCAGGCAGGGTGCCAAGTACCCCAGCAACGAGTGCATTGTGGTATATGACGTGGAGAAGTTTGGGGAGTTCCACGCTGACGACAGGATCCCAAGACCACCGAACGTGGGAGAAGCGTGGTACAGAATGGACAGGGCCCCATCCCTGCTCCAGTTCCGTCGGATCAGCATCGCAATCACCGACATCTACAAACTGCAGCAGGCCCCTTGCGACCTGGTGGGGACCCCCTTGGACGTCATCACCTACCTCCTCACCTTTCGCACGGCTGATAGGAAGGACAAGACGTTGGCCAACAGCGTGAGCAACGCCTCACAATGCGGACAAGCCCTACTTGCACGCGCCAGGTCCACCCTTGAGGAGCGCTTCCCTGGCTCGGCCCAGTCAGCAGCGGACAGCAGCGCAGCGACGCCCAGCATCCCCTTCTCAGACCTAGAGGTGGATACAGCTATCGGTCAAGTCTTCCAGCGTGCCAGGGAACTACCACCGCTCGCGACCCTCGAAGAAGGCGCCAGGCGTCACTGCCTCAACCGCGACGCCACGTAGCCCTCACCGCATCCACCTTGCACCACGTAACAATCGTTCATGGGCCCCCCGGCACAGGCAACGATTTTCTCCGTCGCCACCATGGACACCTGGGCCGACGCACTTCCGGATGGACAGACAGTTGCCCTGACAGCAGGCTCCAGCACAGCCGCTGATCAGCCAGCGCTCGGCCTTATCAGCGCACAGCAGGCCAACAAGCTGGGCCCCCAGACAGGGCACCCAACCAGAAGCGTCCGCCTGGCCAAATATTTCAAGGTGGCTAACACACTAGCTGCGCTCACCCCCAGAGGACACTATTTCAGAGCCAACGGCAGGTTCCCGTATGAGGGCGGATCCTCCAAGGACTTTCCCGCCTTTCGGACCCAGCTACTCAAGGGCGCCAAGACAATTGTTGCCACGCATGAATCCGCGGAAGCGCTAAGGAAAGTTGCCCCGGTTGCCTTGCTCATCATAGACGAGGCTGGGCAAGCCCATGAGCTAATGGCTGCAATGTCCCTCGACAGCGTCATCCGCTCAGGCGGGCACCTGGCGCTGGTCGGCGACCCCAAGCAGCTCCCCCCCGCAGTCATCTCTAGGAAGGCAGCTGACCAAGGGCTATGCCTCTCCATCTTCGACCGTCTCCACCACGCCCTGGGGGAGGACCAGTCTGCAGTGGTGCAGCTCAGCCTCTGTTACCGCATGCATCCCCTGCTTCTGGCATGGCCGAACTTTGCCTTCTACAACAACACGATGCATACTGGCCACCGATTCCCTGACTCAGAGGCCCCTGGTAGAGGGGCCCCCATGGCAGGAAGTTCGCCCCATGGACGACCCCAGGGCCGGCGAGCTAGCTACGGCGGCGTCCACCACCAAGGGCGACATGGAGAAAACGCTGCGCGGCCTGATGCCTGTGAACCAGTGCAAGGAGGATCGGCGCCGCTTCCTCCTGGTGGACCCCCCCCCCCTGGAAGTCACCTCGCGGCTCCACGCAGGATGCGCTAACCTGCCAGAGGCCGCGCAGACAGTGGACATCGTGCGCGCCCTCCTGCCCGCCATGCAGAAGGGCACCTCTGTGCGGGTGGTGGTCGGATACCAGTTGCAGTGCGCCGCCCTTGAAAAGGGATGGCCTCAGAGCGTGAACAGCATCAGTGGCATCCTCAGGCAGGCCAAGACCAAGGGCAAAGGGAAAGGGAAGGACGGCGCAGGCCCAGGCAGCGGGCCCTCACCCCCCCTCACGACCGCCCCCCCAGCACCAGCGACCACACGAGTGTCTTCGTACAGCGCAGCACCGAACTCACAGGCATCTCCCTGACCTTTTCCTGGGCTGCGGCAAATGGCCGAAGAACACCTGGCGAGTGGGAAGCTCACCGTCTCCACCATCGACTCCAGTTAAGGTGGCGAGGCCGACCTGGTTATCTACCTGACCACCAGGTCCAACAGGTGGCACGACTGGGGGTTCATGGACAACGCCAACAGGGTTAACGTGGCGATCGCCCGCGCCACACGCAACGTGGTCATCATCGGAGACGGATGGATGTTCGGCACCGCCACAGGGCCACGTCTACGAGAGCTGTCGGAGTTCGGTAGATTCGCCAAGCTCTGGGTTCGGTTCACGCACCCGGAACACATGGGCAGGAGATGGACGCTGGCAGTCGATGAGGGGTTTGCCCCCATGAATGACCTCACCAAATGGATCCCAGAGGCCCCCTCCCACACCGGGGATGACGTTATCAAGGGGCTCGACGGCGCCATCGTGAAAGCCCGGGCCTCTATGGAGAAGAACTTCGCAGACCGAATTGCAGCGCCGCTCGACCCAGAGTTCTCATGGGAAAAGCTGGGTGAGGCCATTGCAGGCAGTCTGCAGAAGCTTGTCGAGGGCCCAGCTATGGGGGTCATCCTATACACAGTCTCGGGGCTACACCCCCACCAATGGTCCATGGGCGCCACCCCGAGGCAGCCCGGCAGGCTCGATCGTCAGGCATGGAGCCACCTCGGGTATTGCACGGACGTCGAGCTGGGGATCGACGCCAGCAACCTTGTCTACAATCTGACGTGGGCGGCACCGGTCTGGTTCCTCGGGCTGGGCACCCCCTGGGCCACCTCGCGCCTTAAAGTCCCCTTGGCCTCGCTCCCCCCCCTACCGTTCGCCAGGGGCGTCAGCCACCGCCCCAAGCGCACCTGCCGGTGCACCCCCGAGGACGTGCTACACCAACTCCCAGAGGCTTGGAGCCAAGATACTGGGAAATGCAAGCGGCACCGGGTGCACCCAGGGACGCAGCGCCCCCAGGCGCTGCTCCGCCCAGGCCAAGACGACTCGGCGCTTAGGCTCTCCCTACTCAGCAGCGACGGGCTCCCCTTAGACACCCCCTCGCTCAGGGTCCTCCTGGTAGTGATGATGCTCCAGCTGCGTGAGCCCCGAGCAACGCTTTGGCCAATCCCGCACCCCGAGGCCACGGGGGACACCATCGAAGCAGCCATGGGCCTCTGCCTCCCCTGGCAGGAAGCCCACAAGGAGTACAGGGCTCAGTTTGCTGCAGCCTGCTTCGGCTTAAGTACTTTTGCTTCCCTCCACGGGAAATGGAGGATGCTTTCAGGCACATCGGCACGCTCGTCACCTTCGCTCACCACCGCACGGTTGCGACCATCCATGGTTGCCCCAAACGTGGTCAGGGATGCTGGAACACAAGTTCAGCTTGGAAGCCCCCACGCGGGTGCTGGAAGCTATCGTCAAACCGGCAGACATCAAGTCCCTGGGCCAGGGGGGCTGCTCCATTTGCACACTGCACAAGGAGCTAGCTGGGGCTGAGGCTGGGCTTGGCCGTCCAGACACGATGGCAGACGTGCAATACATCGGCGGAGGGATTGCCATGTCCAACAAGCGCCTGGACGAGGACTCCCCCGCGCCCCCGGCCCCCGGCACAGCGCTCATCCCCCCCGCCGTCAGCGACGGCAGGTTCCTCACCAGGCAGCAGGACGGCAGCTACTACTGTGACGGGTGCACTAACGCGGGGCTCCAAGGCGCAGCAGGCACCTGGGAGGACGACGACACGAGAGAGCTACTGGCACAGAACCGCTCCCAAGCCTACATACAGGGCCGAAGCTGTAGGTGGCTATGCGAACAGTGCTGGATCAAGTCGCTCGAGAAGAAGGCATCGAGGCCCCCCCGGCCGGTAGCAAAGACCTCTGCGCCAAGACGTCGCTACAGCAGCGCCTGATCAGGAGCACAAGCGCAGACTGGACGATGGCGTCGCCCCCCACTTGCCTGGGCGACCTCGCCATCCGCACTCCGCCCGCCTTCCAGCCACAGAAGGTCGGCACCGCTCTCCCAGCTCACAAGCTATCGGACGGCATGTTCAGGCCAGACGCGCACCGCACGAGCACCTACACCGCCATGTGCGATGCATGCCCCCCAGGGTCGCCACTGCTCATGCGGGCGGCTGGCAGCCCCGCGCTCGGCTGCTTCACGTGGCGCCCGGAACCAGGGGCACCGCGCAACGAGCAGACAGGGCTCCCGCCATGGGACGTGATGCCCACAGCAGCAATGGAATGCAGGTTGTGCCTGCAGGAGATGTCTCATACACATCTGGAATGTGGCACCCGGTGCCCTCGACCGCACGTTGGACTTGCACTCCTCCGAAGCGCGCCCCCCCCCCCGCCCATGCTAAGCGCGCAGCGACAGCAGAAGCGCAAGAGGAGAGCTACGACATCAGCGCCCACCTTTCCCCATCAGGAGTCAACGCAGCGGCGAAGGACGCCTATTCAAGGCCATCGGCCCCATTGGGCGAGCCCACCTCCAACCACATGGAGCTCAGCAGTCCAGCAGGACAAGCCAGCGAGGCCAACTTGGCCCCTTCGTGGCAGCAACTCCGCGTCCCCTAACTCGGACCCACCAGCGCCTCCTTTCCTGCCAACCCTTTCCACCTATCGGCTCGCCAGGGTGGAGTCCGACGGCCCCGTCCATGCTCTGGTGAAGTACCTACTCGAGTGGAATCACACGGTCTACCGTTGCTGGGCCGACTTCGGACAGCAGCACGGCGAGGGCATCCCAGGTGATAAAGCCGATGAGACGCCGTGGCCCACGGCGCGCCTGCTCCCCTTCCTGGGGGTGATCTACGGGGACGCGATCCCAGCGAACGGCCGCCCCCCCGCGCATCCCGTGGGGCGGACAGCGGGCTGCAGCGGCCAGAGTGGCATCCCACCTAACGGGTAGGAGTGAGAGATGCCGGGGGGAATGGGGCCGCTATGCTGCGGGCCTTGCTAAGCAGAGAGGGCAGTGCCCCTTCCGACAGCGGATCCGCACTCTGCTGGCGTTCCTTGCGGAGATTGACCCCACTGCACTAGCCCGGGGGACCATCGCCCTCCTTTCCACCCGCGACCCGCGCGAGACAGCCGCAGGCGCCTCAGCTGGGGCGGAGTCTCCGGCGGCCACCTGGCTCAACAGGGACGTTGGTGCCGACGCCCCCCCCCCTCAGTGGGCAACCGCGGAGGCGCGCAGGAGGACCCCCCTTCCCGCGTTGCCAGAGCGCCCCCCAAGCCGCCGGGGCGGAGGGGGGGCGCGCCCCTCAGGCTGAGGGGAAACTTCCTACTGGGCAGACGTGCAAGAACGACGGTGAAGTAGATGGGGTCGACTGGGGTGAGGAGGTAGACAAGAAGAGTGAGTCCGACACCCTCAAGGAGTCGAGCTCGGATACCAGTCCAACCCCCAGTGCTGGCGACCGAGATGAAGAAATCCATGACCCCCTCAGGATCTGGTCGGCACCACCCGACAGGGTCACTTCAGACGCCTGGTCACCCCGCGAGCAGGCCGCCTCTGGGAACGCTGCCCGCGCCGCCAGGAGCACGCCGGGCGACCAGCGAAGAGGGGCAACCCAGCTGGGGCCATCGACGACGCCAGGGACAACAGGCCCCTCGGGCGCGCGATCGGCGACAGAGGCCGCCAGCGACCCGTGTGGGAGGGCACCGGGGACGGGGGTCGCCGCGCCGCCAAGTCCCCAAGAGGCGACCCAGCCCGGCCACACATATTCCAGGCACCCTGGAGAGACATGCGGGAAACGCAACCACCCCGAGGCAATCCGAGCGACCCCATGGGGGGCACCCTCGTGAAAATGCGCCTTATCGACGAAGTTGATGCTACGAAGGACGAACCGATACAGGAGAAGATAACACGCCTGCAAAAGACGCTGGGAGGTGCGTTTAACGGGGTCTGGGTCGCATGGGTGAAGAGAACGGCCGTGAAGCAGGGGACCATCGGGAACGAAAAGAACGACCCCAAGCTGAACTCCGTGCAGCTGTGCGGCGATTTCCTCCAGGCATGGGGCAACGCAGGGTATGGCGCATGCAAGATGGACAGAGACCTAGGGCTCAAAGTCGATTGGCCAACGGTCAAGGACAGGCGCACCAGGCCCCTGCAACGCGAGCCCAGACCCCGCACGCAGCGCGGGACCGACAGCAGCAGCGGCCCCGCCCCGTGGACCAAGGAGGGCAAGGGGGCGACAGAGGCGTCCTCGCAGGAGCAATGGTCTGGTGCATCCGGCTCCGCAAACCCTCGGCATAGATGGCAGGGCTGGGTTTCCTGGAGCCACCAGAGCACACCGTGGACAGATACCGCTTGGAAAGCGAAAGGAAAACGCTACTCCCCCAGGGGAGAGGACACATACACCGACAAGCGCGCACGATGGTGGGATTGACTTGACCAGTGCGCCCAGGGCTTGCAGGGATGGGCCCGCCAAAAGGGGCGCCCCCTGCTCCCCCAGCTCGGCGACAGCGACGCCCCCCCAGGCGCTCGCCGCCCTCCCTCGCCGAGGACAGTTTCACCCTGCAGCGCCCGGCCTTGGCCGCGGTGCCCTGGGCAGCTCCCGCCGGGGCGGGGGTGGCCCAACATCTCACCCAAGGCGCTGCGTAGCTAGACAGCCCACATTGCATGCGTGGACTTTGCCTTGCCACCTCGCCCCCCCCCTGCAGCTGGTGGGGGTGAGCCCGCAGGCCCCGCCGGCCCATGGCCAACAGCCGCCCTCTGCGACGGCTGACTGCTCAGTTGAGGGCTGGGGGCGGACGCGGACGCCCCCCAAGCTCCGCGCCCTTTGCTGTCTCTCGACAGCCCCCTTGATCGGCCGGGGGTGGTTGACTGGAATGGCCCCCCCCCCTGCGCACCGCTCTGCTGGCGGCAGCCCGTGTGCAGCCCTCACTACCCCCCCTAGTCCTCAGCTCTGTGCGAGCTGCGTACATGATACATGTCCTGTTCCGTCGCGGCCGGCGGCTGCACCCCCCCGATGATGACGCCCCAGAAGAAACGGGAAGGGGCAGTGGATGGGCACCCTAGAGGGCCATGAGGTGGCCAATCAGTCCACGGATGCGGATCGCGCTGTCCACCCACCATCGGGACAGGCGCCGGCACCACCCCTCGCAGCGGCGGGTCTCTCCCCCGGGAGGCCGCCAAATGACAGGGGAAGTGGCGACCTCACATATGTGGCCGTGCGGCTGTTGGCCGCGCCTCCCTCCTCCTCTGTCAACCAAATGTGAATGCGGATGTTGGCTGCGCCTCCCCTCCTCCTCCTCCTCCTTCTCCTCGCCGACACATGTGCACTTGCGGCTGTTGGCCGCGCCCCCCCTCCTTCCCGTGGCCAGATTCAGCCCTTGCTGCGTTCCAGCGCTCCATGAGGTGGTCGCGGCAGCTACGAATCTCGGCGACTATCGTGGCCGTTACCTGCAAGTGCAATATACCTGCCCTTGGGCCAGCATGTTCTCTCTCATCGTGGCAGCCCCGACCAGTTACTGGCTTCGGACACGATGGCGGCACACCGGCCCCCTCCCTGGCAGCAGTGCGGTCCGCGGAGTGAGTGTTATGTTGGTACTTGCCGTCCCCTGGCTCTCACTGTGGTCAGTTTCGGGTCTGACTACCCAGTGTTTGTGTGCTGGCCGCGGCTGCAGCGTACCTCGGCGACCTTCGGCCGTTGCCCGCTTGGCGGCAGGACTGGCGCATGGGCCTGCGTGTCCGCTTCCTTCGTTGCTCCCTGGCCTGTGATTGGTTTCGGAGACGATGGCTGGAGCACCAGCCCCACCATGGGCAACGGGTGGATCGTGGAGTGAGAGCTCTGTAGGTCCCTGCCTTTTTCTGCCGACCCCGTACGGCGGTGGTACGTCGCGCTGAGTGGTGCAGCCTTCAGCGTGTCGCTTCGGTACTACCTGCCTGTCCGGCTAGTGTGGCGGTGCGGAATGGCGCCGACAGGGCGACTCCCGCTGCGTACCTCAGCCGACCTTGCGTACGGCGGTGCTAAACCCTCGCACTAAGTGGTTCTGCCTTCGGCGTGTCGGTCCCACCTGTTGGCCGGTATCTGGTTTCGGTGCGGTGGCCGACGCACCGGCCCCACCATGGGCAGCGGTGTGGATCGGGGGGTGAGAGTTCCGTTGGTCCCTGCCCTGTGTTTCCCTACCCGCGCACGGCGGTGGTACCTCGCGCTGAGTGGTTAAGCCTTCAGCGTGTCGCTGTGGCCCTACCTGTCTAATCGGATCGGCTGGCTGCGCGGACTGGCGCCGGCAGGGCGACTCTTCCGCAGTGTTTCCACGAGCATCTTGCTTACTTCGTGTGCATACTCGCGTACTGCGGGTTTTTACTGCAGGTGCCTTGCCTGTCGTAGCTAATTCGCTTCGCCTGCTGGCCCAGACGACGCCTACCGCTCCCTGTCCGCCGCTTCGGAACCGCCGACCAAAAAAGTCTCCCCACCGGCCCATCTAGAAACGATCAGCAGGGGAGTTGGTGAATCAGGGACGGCTGGCAGCATGCAGTTGCGCGGCCGTCTTCAGAAAACAACGTCACCAATAGCTTCCCGCACTGAAGCTTCAGGTGGAAATCGGATCAAGTTACGACGTGGTGCTCCCCTTGGTAAACGTCCCTAGCGCAGGTGGCTGTATCCACCTCGGCTCATGAGAAGGATCGCACATAACTTCCCGCAGCGAAGCTTAAGACGCTTAAGATGGAAACTGGTGCAAGATCCGCCGGGGCGCTCCCTGTGGTAGGCGTTTCTTGCGCAGGCGACTGTCTATATTTTTCCTTCGTCGCCCTTGTCGCACAGTTGAGAGTCGCATCCCCATATGCATCCTTGGTCTCTGCCCCCGCACTGATGTTTATCTTGAACTTGCGTGCGGTTGGTGGTGGTGGTGGTGGTGGTGGTGACGATGGTGGTGATGCTGTTGGTGTTGTTGCTTGTGGTGCTCTGTTGCCCTCTTGGCGCCATCTTGGAGCAAGTGGTGCTGCTGTTGCTGGTGATGCCTGGGGCTATTTTTGGTGGTACGAGGAGGAGTAGTATTAGTAGTAGGAGGAGGAGGAGAAAAAGGAGGAGAAGAAACAGAAAAGGAGGAGGGGAAGGAGGAGGAGGAGGAACAGGATGAACGCGGTGCGAGGAGGATCAAGAGGAACAGGGAGGCGGCAGGAAGGAAGCACGGAAGGAACGGACGATGACAAGGAGGACGAGAAGTCGGGCTTTGGGCATATGTCGTGGTGGGGTGTTCTTCGAAGATTCGTAATGCCATTTGAGCGCCATCTTGGGGTCCTGTTGGGGTCCTCTGGGGGCCTTCTTGGGACCGTGGGTTTTTTGAGAGGGGCCTGCTTGGGGGTATCCAGGCGTGTGTCCGAGGATCGTGCCCAAATGCAGGCCGTTTTCCCGGTGCCGTTCACGCAGGCTGCGTGCGTTGCTATCCGGGTTTCGGATTACATAAGTTCCGGCCCCCCGAAAACGAGGGGATAGAGGCGGGGAAAGTCTGGCGAAGAGGAAAGGTAGCACAGGGCGAAGAGGGTTCCAGGCAGAAAACGACCATATGTAGACCCTAAGTGAGCCCCATGTCGGGTAGCCCGACCCCAACGGGCCAAAGGCGGGTACCAGAAAAACATATAAACAATGATGTTGCCCAATTTCTGGCCTGCCCAGAAACGATCCGGCACAAAGCGTAAGAAAAGGTCATCCGAATTCCAAAAAGCCGTCAAACATGTAGCGAGTGCGAGGCGCGAAGAGGACGGTGGGAAGGGAGGAGGAAGGACGTAAAATGAAAAGGAAGGAGGGTGAGGGAGGAAAAACAGCGGCAGACGACGTGAACGATAAGGATAGAGATGGGAAGAACAGGCGAGTGGGGAGGGCCACGCCCCAACGGCGGCACCACGCGAGGCGCGCACTCTCCGTTCCACGCACAATGGTCGGGGGGGCGGAGAAAAGGGAAGGAGGAGGAGGAGGAGGAGGAGACGGTGGAGGACGACGACGCCGCCGACGAAGACGACGACACAGATTTGCGAATCACACCCAGCTTGGCGATGCGTCTTCGGAGAGCTATAGGTGCCAAATTACAATGAACCAGCGCATCGGCAAGTCTGGGATTTAAACTACGTAGGCACCTGGTTAAAACGGCGTCTAGCCGAGACAAAGCGAAAATGGAATCGTGGGTTTTGGCCGATGTTGCGTACTGAAGAGATTTGAGGATGGCGCTCTGAACATTCCGAGCACATCATAATTTTCAAGGAAACGCCGCGAGCGAAGAATTGCGCGGACGCGTCAGCGTGTGTCGGACAAGCAATCGCTGATGATGTCACGCTCCAAGTTTTCTAAATCGAGTCGCGCGACTAGAATCTTGAAGTTCCCACCCGCTGGCTGGGATCGTACATCCATGCGTTGGCCCCTTTGGTTGTCATCAATTTGGACGCGGCTGGCGCGCCCCCGCTCGTGGAGCAAGCAGCTGTTCGATCGAAAACCGCAGCGTGGTTTACGTCGGCAATGGCCTCCTAAAAGGCAGTGGTGCAACATGTGAAGACAATGCATTCGAAAACAACGGCCCGAATAGCCAGGCGCGAGTCGGCGAAGAGTCTTCGCAAATTGTAGCGGTCTACTGTCGTGCCGTGGTACGCCATACGCATTATCCATGGGTACTACCCTGGAGGCATGGCCGAGGACAATGACCTGGCCAATTCGTGGAGCTAGCCAGCTGTTCAGCACTGCGCAGATCCGTGGGTGACAACAAAAACAGCAGAGCTTGGTAATGAGGGGAATAGGAGGAAGAGGTAATGGAGGGAGATGAAAAGGGATGATGACGATACTGATGATACTGATGATGCTGATGCTGATGATGATGATGATTCTGATGATGATGGTGGTGGTGATGATGCTTCTGATCATGATGATGATTATTACGGTGATGATGGTGATGGTGATGGTGTTGATGATGATGATGATGCTGGTGATGATGATGCTGATGATGAGGACGCGAGGAGGAGGAGGAGGAGGAATGGGAGGGGGAGGAGGAAAGGTGCACCAGCATTGTGGTGCATACAGGCGTTGAGGTGTTGTGGGACAACTTGTTGCCGCGGCTGCAGCAGCTGGTGGTGCACAAAAGCGCCGTGGTGCACATGCTCTGTGGTGTGTGCAAGCGCTGCGGTGCATGCGGGCACTGTGTTGTACACGGGGCTGCAGTAAACATGGTTGCTGCTGTTTGCGAAGGCGTTGCGTTGTGCACAAGCGCCGTTGCGCGTGTGGCTCGCCTTGACGGGTGCTCGCATGGTGTTCGCGTTTTGTTGTTCTGAAAGGCGTCGAAAGTAAAGGTGCGTGCGAAGTTATTATCTGTGACGCCATTCCCGAGACCCCAATCCGATTGATTGTCATATTGTTAAGCCCTGGATATCTGGAATTTCTGGAACTTCTCCTTCTCGCCCACTCCTGGAGCCCACTCCTTCTCCTTCTGGAACTTCTCCTTCTCCTGATTTGTGCAGGCTCACGGAAACTCGCCCAGGGCAAGCCGGAACGACTCACCGGGACCCGAGGCATCCCTGCACGGGGTGCCACGGGGAAGTACGTGGGGTCTCAGTACGTGTAGGGGTAGACTTCTCTGTAGGGGTAGCTGGAAAATCACGAGTCCTTCTTCCCGCAATCGTTTAGAACGAGTTTCTTCTGACCCCACGGAGCACCTCTGGCCTTGCCCACACCTTCCCTAGGCTGTCCGACGAGGGGGGAATGGAGAAGGGACGGGGTGTTTCAGAAGGCGGCGGGGCTACTCAGAAGCACTGCCTCCTTGCGAAGAGCACTCTGTTCGGAGAAGGCTTGGAGTGAGTCGCCTCCTCTTCCCCTCCCCCCGGGCCTCGCCCAGACGTCGGCGCCGAGCCGCGGCAGGGCAAGGCGGCTTCTCCGCTCCTCGGAGTTCGAGGGGAGGAAGGACTGGGAGAAGCAGGTGGGCACGGAGGGGAGGGGGGGGGGGCTGAGGGGAGGAGGGGGAAGGGCGCGCGGCGGATTGGGGAGCGAGGGGAGGGCGGGGAGGGGAGGGGAGGGGACGGCGGGAAGGGGAGGGAGGGGAGGGGCAGGGCGTGGGGACACCGCGGGGAGAGGAGGTGCCAGAGGTGGGGGTGCACGTGGGGGGGCGCGTGGAGCGACAGGGCGCTGGAGGCAGGGCGTCCTGGGGGAAGGGCATGCAGGGATGCAGAGAGCTGGGAGCGGGGTGGCCTGGCTGGGAAGGTGTTCGCGCAGGCTCGTCGTGCAGGCCCTCGTTCACCCCTCGTTCTCCCTCTCTCCCTCTCTCCCTCTCTGTCTCTCTCTACATATATAGGGGGGGCTGGTCTACAACAGGTATGACGACGCTCCTCGCCCACCAGACTGTCACGGCAGAGGTGGTCACGGCGCGGGTGGCGATCCGCATCCACGTCCAAGCAGGCGCACGACAACAGCGACCCAGGAGGCGAAGGTCCACCAGGACCCCACCTCAGGCGCTACATTGCGGCCGATTCCGGATCATACAGGGGCGGACCACACAGAAGGCAGTACGTACCATACCGTATTCCTTGACACAGACAGCCACTCTCTTGTGCACAACCACGCCAGCAACGCCAACCCGTTGGGAGAGGATCTGGGCATTGTAGGCGAGGGGTCGCGGACCGCGCCCTCATGGCCAGCTCCGTCGCCCCAACCCGCTAGGCTGCCCAGTGCCATCGCACAGCCGGTTCCCCCAGCACAGTGCTTCCTCCCACTAGGCATACCATCCCCCGCCCCACCAGGGAACGGGACCGAGGGCCCTACGCAGTACCACGCACCAGGGTGTAGGCGTCCGAGTGCAACCAGTGCAGCGTACCGATCGGAGACGTGTCCCCACACAACGCCTTACCGCGGCCAGGCAACAGCCAGCCAAGGATCACGAAGCCGCACTAATCAGAAGGATCACGGCGATGCAACAGCGCGCCTCCAGCCTCGCACTCACGTTGCGTAACATCCAGAAGCAGTGCAGACCCTTTCTCGACAGGTTTCAAAGAGCACAGTGCGCCCAGAACGAGCTCCAGCAGGCCGATCGCACGCCTGCTCTCCCTGGAGCCTCTCCAGGAAAATCTCCAGGGGCGACGTGCTGCTCACCGCTAGCGCACCAGTGCCAGCCCTATCGTTTCTTTCTTTCGTGCGCTGCGGGGGCACCTGGCAACATGTTCCGTCGACCTGGCACTGGGCCGCCGAGGGGCATGCCCCAAGGCGGTGCCTCTTCCATCCAGGGCATCGATGTGCGCATGTCAAAGCGCGCTTGAAGCCGATGCCTCCTTACGGCACGGGCGCGCAGAGGGGGCGTTCCACGCACTCATCGCCACGCCCTTCCAGTTGTTGTCCAGTTGTTGGCCTGCAGCGCCCCCGCCGGCGTGCACCTTGCAGGTCCGAGTCCGAGTCCGAGTCCGAGTCCGAGTCGGTGCCCTTTTTGTGACCGCGCCGGGAGGTGGTTTCGGCCCCCTGTGCCAGTCATTTGTGGTCCCCCTCCCGCCAAAGGGGTGCGGGCAGAGGGGAGTTTGTTTCCTTCGCCCGAGGGCCAGGCTTGGTCCGAAGTGTTGCGCGTTCTATCTCTCTCTCTCTCTCGCTTATATGTTTGTTCTCTCTCTCTCTCTTTCTCTCTCGCTTATGTGTTTGTTCTCTATCTCTCTCTCTCTCTCTTTGTGGCTCTGTTTCTCTTCCCCCTCCCCGCAGTGCTGAGTGTCAGGGCCGTCTGCAGCACCACGAGCCGACGGCCAGCGCATCGAGCAGCAACAGTATCTGAAAGCATCTCGGTGAACAGGTTGCACCACCGCCATGATTCGGGGGCGTTCGGGCGGAGTGGTCCTGAACGCCCTCGTTTGCGATCCGAAGAGGAGGAGGATGAGGAGGAGCAGCAGAAGGAGGAGGAGGAGGAGGAGTTGCGATTCTTCAGGCGAAGAATGTAACCAGCACGCGTCATGGCCGTTTGGACAGAAAACCATGGCGTGGTATCACGCTCCACTGGTTTAGATGCGCCATCGGATGAGGAGTATGGATGGCAAGAAGACGGAGAGGAGGAGGGTGTGGAGGTGGAGCCGTTGTGAGCCGTCGTCCTCGCCCCCCCCGTGCTGTCTTTTCCTCCAGTTAGTGCATGAAGGTGCAGCTGCAGTTTGGCGGGGCAAATGATGATGGCCAAAGCTCCTTCGTCAAACACCCATGGGAGCATCAATTTCCCAGTTCAGCTCCTCAAGAGGATCCTGGCCTGTGGGAATCCCGACATTTTTTAACTTGGGACATTGTCTGTGTTTGTCTGCTCCGTGTCGATCGTTGCAGTAGGGGGGAATGGGGTCATCATCGCTTGTTCGGGAGATGTGCCTTGGATGGGTCTCCGGGGGAGTCGCGCATTGGATTTGTGAGAAGAGCGGAGGTGGCAGGGGGAGGAATTGTTTGAGAAGGAGCACGATAAGTGCGGGGCTGAGGCAGGTCGGATGAGGATGGGGACCGGGCAGGAAGAACGAGACGGGGGTCAGGCGAAGGAGGCGAAGGGGAAGAAGGAATATTCCGTCGAGGGCCAGGTGTACGAGGGGCAGGACGGGGAGGGACGAGTGGAGAAAGAAGGGGAGAATGGAGACGACAGGGAAGGGAGTGAGTAGGAGCCTGATGAGGATTATGCATATTATTATCACGATGAGGACAGTAAGCCCGTCTGCTCCTGGTCACATGGGAGTGGGGGGGGTTCGTGTGATGGAGGGAGTGACGAGTTTCAGTCGACCAGCGGACCAACATGACATGTTGTATGCTATTTTCTCCGTCGTCCTCTTCTCGCTGTTTCTCGTTTTCCTCATGCGTTCGTGGTCCTTGCTTCTCAGTCCTTCTCCAGAATGGCCATCCTAATCGTCGTCGTGTCCCACGGAGCGTTGCGTGCGAGGCACTGGCAGATTCCGGCCCTTCACACCAAGGGGCTGCCTCGTCTTCAGGAGCCTGGGTTGCAAGGGGCGGGCTGATTTTCTCCGTCGTTATCGTTGTCGTTGTCCATGTCTCTTTTTCTCTTTCCATATTCCCCCCCTCTCTCTCTATTCTCCACCCTTTTCTCCACCTTCGTTGTTGTTTCTTGTGTGTTTCTCTATCTCCCTCTCTTTCAAGTTCCCCCCTCTACACATGTGCAGATATACGCATGTATGGATGTATGTATTTATGTGTGTATGTATGTATGCATGTATGCAGATATGTGTGTATGCACGTATGCATGCATGTATGTAGGTAGATAGACAGGTCGGCGTGTCTGTATGTATGCGTGTATGTATGCATGCATGCATGTATGGATGCAAGTAGTTGTGTGTATGTATGTAGGTATGTATGCATGCTCGTATGTACCATGCCGTTCAGATTTCATACATGTGTGCACGCCTGCGCGTCTACTTGCGTGTTTGCATGCATGTATACATGCATGCATGTATGTATGCGTGTATGAATGAATGCATGCATGCATGTGTGTATGCATGTGTGTATGTATATATGAATGTCTGTGTACACGCATGTATGCACGCATGCATGTATGCATGCATGCATGTACTTAGGGATATATGCATACACATATCATATGTATGCATGCAAATATTTATGCATGCATGTATGTATACACGTATGTGTGTCTGCATGTATGTATATATGTATGCAGACATGCATGCATGCCTTATGTATGCATTCACGTATATATGTCTCGTTGCATGTATATATGCATGTCTGCATGCATGTATGCATGCATGCATGCATGTATGTATTTATGTATGTGTGTAAATAGGTATGCATGTATGTATACATGTATGCACATATGCATGTGTGTATATGTATGCATATGTGTATCGTTCATCACTCTGTCTACCGCACGCCAGTGCTGCGACGCGAGGGGGGGTGATGGAGGGGGCGGAGGGAGAGGGGGGAGACGTGGACAGGGAGGTGAGGGAGGGGGGCGGGAGGGCGTGATACCTCTTCCTCCCTCGCCGTCCCTTAATGCTGTCCCTCAGTGTCTTGGCCCGTGCGAGGGGAGACGTGTAGGCCAGGAGGGGAGGGAGGCAGCTGCCCTTGTCCTCCTTATCTTCATCCCTCTGAGAGGAGGCGTCCTTTCTTGAGGGGCTTTGCACTCTGGAAAGAGGCTTCTGCGGGGTCGCAGGTCTCGGTTCGTCTTCCTCGTTCGTTCCTCGTGCGTTTTGCTGGATTCGTCTCGCGCGCAGGCGCCCTGTTCTCAGGGTCGGGGGCCCACGCTGTTCCTTCGCAGGCCCCCCTGGCGCCCGCGGGGGAGACGGGCCCGAGCGATGCGCGCTGGCGCTCGAGCTCGTCGCGCGGGCTTGCCGGGGCCCCTGCGCTGCAGCCCGAGCAAGTTCGATCCCCGCCGGTGGACGCGCCAGGCTCGCGCCAGCTACTGGGTGAGGGCTCGGACCTCTTGTCCCTGGTTCGCGAGAGCAGTTCTGTGGAACAGCGGGCGCACCGCAGTTAGGCCATATCGACAATCCACTGCTGCCTCCAAGCAGCCTTGGAGGAAAGCACCAACAAGCGGTATAGCAGTTCCCTGCGCACCGGCGTAGATTCTTTCGAAACTTCGGCAGGGCTGCAGCTCTTGGCCGTGCGACTCAGACGTGAAATTCAGGCTGCTGTTCGCCCAGATGGACGGCCAGTCCTGGTCATCTGTCACGAATCTGTGCGCGGCAGTGCGTTGTTGGCACCAGCAACGCAATTTGTCAGCACAATTCGATGGTGCATGGACAGACCGGTCGGCCTAATTTTGGAGAGGTCTGAAGAAACGGGCCGACCATTCACGGTCGCACGCAAAACGCCCAGTATTTGTGGACGAATTGCGGCGCTACCAGAGCGTCCGCCTCAAAGCTAGCAGCCAGGCTGCTGCCCAGGACGCCGCTATTATAGCCGCTATAGTAGCAGTTTCCTTCTTCGGCGTCCGGAGGTGTTCCGAGACGCTCGCCCCTCCGGCGTCGAAACATTTTTTGGCACGAGAATTTTGCGACAACCATCGTGGCCCGCCAAAACAAAGACCCTCTCGGGCAAGGCATGGTGTGCCACGTCCCAAGGATGGTCGACACCCCCGAGCCTATGCCCTTGCCGCCTCCTGCAGGAATTGGTTGGCGCAGCGGGACTCGCGCCGGGGGTCCAACCCAGACGCTTCCGTGTTTTGCACTACTCATTTGGCGGAGCCTCGCCCCGTGAATTGCGATTCTTCCCGCCGAACTTTCACGCAGTTCTTTCAGACTGCTGCAGTAAGAACGCACTCGCTGCGCAAAGGCGGCGCCCACTGGTACAAGACAGCGTGCTGCGTGCCGGAAGAACTGGTTTGCCGGAGAAGCCATGCGAGCCTCTTGCGCCCGTTTCTCACATTCGGAACGGTGCGAACAGCTGCTACGTGCCGTGGCTACAGCTTCGAGTGGCGCGGCGGTCCCGGCCACTACTCATCGCCAAGCGCGCGTTTCACCACTGCCTCTGCGGAGGCACCTCGCTGGGAGTTTGTAAACACTCGTTTCATCGGGGTTGCGCCTGGCCCGTGCTCCTGGTAACCGTTCTTGGGTCATCTCGGACTTGGCCAGGCCAGCCTGCAGCTCCATGAGGCACCCCACAAGAGGCAGATTTTGCCTGCGCAGGACCCCCAGCTTTGGACTTAGAAACACATTTTTTTTCGACTCCACCCTCCAGCCACGGGGGCAGCGAGTAAGCAGAAGGCGTCCTTTCTTAAGGGGGCTCTGCGCTCGGGAAAGAGTCTTCTGCAGGGTCGCAGGTCTCGGTTCGTCTTCCTCGTTCGTTCCTCGTTTGCCCCTACTGTTGAAAAAAATCCGTCGCCTCCACCTCCTTGGAAAGCTGAGCGCGAGGGGGCGGAGGAGGAGGAGGAGTTGGAGTAGGAGTGGGGGGGGGAGGAGGAGGGGAAGGAAGTGGACGGAGATGGCGGGTGGTGACGGAGGGGCAGCGAAGGCAGGGAAAGCAGGATACGCAGGAGCAGGAGGGAGGGAGGGAGGGGGGGACGCCGGAGAAGGGGAGGGACGGGACATATGGTCGGAGGCAGCGAAAGGGGGATAGAAATAAGGGGGACGCGTTTCCCAATCGTTCATTGATCGCCGATAAGGTCCCGATAGCCCCACCCTGCCCGATAGCCCTACCCTTGCCCGAAGGCAAATCGCCGATCCATCGGCGATGTATCGCCGATTTCAGCTCGGTGTTTCCCCCCCCCGACCTGGTCCCGTCCAATCCGTCGCCCCTCGATGGGGCGGCGGAGGGTCGGTGCCATCAAAATAGGAACGGAACGGGAGGTGACGAAGAAGGATAGCAGTTCTTGCCCTTTTTGAACAGGGCGCTGCCCCTTTGGGACAGAAGGTCGCCTGTCCAACAGCGGCGGCAATCGGTTTTGGACAACGTCTGTTTTTGTACATCGCGCCACTTTGTTCCGTACCCATTTCGGGCGTGCTATGCGGAGGAGGGGGGGTGACCAGGTCTTCTCGCGGAGCGTTTCGAGTCTGTGCCGGCTCCCCTTCCGATCGTCATGTTCGTGTCGCTGGTTACCCACAAAACCACGACCAACAACGGAAACCCACGTCACGTTCTTTGGGAAAAGGAGCTGAACGAGAGGCCAGGAACACATTGCACTAACAATCACTACAATTTGCATGTTCGTGATTTTGCACAGTATTCTGGGGTACGTGCATTTCTGTTGCATTGGGAGTCATATCGACAAATACAAAACACCTCAGAACACACGCGCTCGCTTTGGGATGTAATCTATATTTTTGGATAAGGCTCCCAGGGGGTTCTCGAAGATTATATATGTTGGGTGAGTGTTGTCGAACATGCTTTCGGGACAGGGTGCTGCCACACCACCTTTGGAAGATCATCGGGAGTTCGATGCCTTTGTCACCCGCCATTTTTGTTTACTTACTGCTACAAGGAGAGGGGGGCGACAAAACCGGAGGCACGAAGTACCGCTCGTTACATAATGGCGAAGTACATTATATGTTCGGGTCGTGTCGCACTAGCGCAGAACTTGCAGTGCAGCGATTCCGGCTATGGCAACAAATCGCACGACATTTTGATAATTGTCTTTTGCTTGTTTGCGCTGTTCTTGGTGATTTGGATTTTGAGCGGAAGTCCATGTATAACCTTAATGAAATTCTATTGGTGCAGGCTAATCCTTGGGCCCGATGGCTCTTGGTAGACCTGGGGGTGTTATCCTGGAGCGACGACAGCATTCATTCCCGAAATGGTGGAGGACCGGCTAGAACGTTTGTTTGTTGTGTCTGATATCCATGGGGCGTTCATCCATGTCGACTTTTCCTCAGTGCGTGCTGCTAGTGTGTCTTTTCGTGTGCCACTTCCTGTGCATTCTGTGGCCCTGGTCCTGGTCCACATATTGTTTTTTTTCTGATCATGAAATAACGTATGCGTGCACAGTCACTCCAGCTCGATTCGACACGTACGGCAAGCTCAGAGCGCACAAGGTACATTCTAAAAATGAGTCACATGGAGCGAACTTCATTGCACGATTACTGCCGTTCAAAACAGATGCTGGGCATTTTTACACACATTTGCATTTATCGTAGCATGTCGTCGCCAGATCGTACACAGTATTTGCACGGGGCGCTGTTCAGGGAAGGGCCGAGTTACCCGAGGCGATTTTGAGCTGCGAGGCGCCTTTCGATGTTCGGGACTTCGGTGGTTCTGTACGTGCACATCTACTGTTTGCTCATTTTCGGGCTCGTCTTGCTGCCACGGCTGTTCACCCGCCCCTCGTTGATATTTAGCGTTTGCGATGTATCAATGGAGGCGCAGTAGGGTATTCTCAAGAACTCTGGCGGGAAAAACAGAACACCGATTCTCAAGTTGCGAGTTGCGGGGGCGATGCTGCGTTGCTTGTGGTGTTGCAGGCTACTGCGAACCTGGCAGTCAAAACGGCGAAGCTGCAGTCAGCCAGCGTCCTTCGGATCCGGACACTCACGGCCGACCTGCACACTGTATTCAATGCGAACGGCACCGAACATGGCCTTTTGAAGGCCATGCATGCGTACACCCAGAAGCGAAGCATGAGCAGGACACCCACGAGAAGCGTGGCCATGCTGGGGGCACCACGGACCGCCATGATGAAAAGAGGTTGCTCTTACCAATGGCAAGGGTGCGCCCGAACGAAGCATCCCGCACTCTCTAGATGGAGACGGCGGCCAGGCTCATGGAGCCAAAAGCAATCCGCGAAGCCATCACGACGTGCAATTGCCAGGAACGCTACGAGTCTGCCAAAGGCACCAACATTGAAATGTGTGTTCGGGCCCGTTGGGGCAGCAGCTCAAAAACGTGACGATGTCATGATTTGAGACAGAGAACGTCGCCTTCGCGTGCTGGGAAACCACCGCGCGGCAACGGCGCGCGCGACGTGGCTGCGGCATTCGAGGAAACGTAACAACTCTGCGGTCGAACGCTTGATTTCTCATTTGTCTCTTTGTCGTTTCTGTCCGCTCTGCTGCGTGGTGTGCGTGCATGGTTGCGCGCGTGCGTGCATGCGTGTGCGTGCGTTTCGTTTCTCGTGTGTCCCTCGTCCTCCCCCGCTCCTCTTCCGCGCCGTCAATCCAGGTAAATCGTTCGTTTGATTGGATCTCAGCGTCTAGCGGCAGCGCCTTCACCCCGAGGGCGGCTCCGCGGGGGGCGCGCCGCGCCCAGAGTGGCGGCGACAACACGGCCACCCAGAGGGCAGGTTATCTTGACCAGATTTTGGTTTCTGCTGGCGTTCTCTTTCCTCTCCTTTTCCGTCCCCCAGAACGGCCAGGGGCACACGGGTCAATGCGTGATGGGATCCCGTTTGTTATCCCAGTTCTTCTCCCTCGCGGCCGTCCCCTTTCCCCCCCGCCCTCCCCCGTTCCTCGATCCCTTGCTCCTCCCCCCCTTCCTCCAGGGGTCGGGCCTTGTCAACTATGAAGTCTCGGACTGTCGTCATAGCTGCGCCGTTCTCCTTGGGTTCTGTTTGCGCATCGATATCCCCGTCTCCAGAGGCGTCGATGCGTTTTGACGGGCATCGGGCGCGTGCCGTTTGTGGAAGCATCGAAGAATTCTCAGATCGAGTCGAAAGACGGACGGAAGAGGAGGAAGGACGCAACGAAAAGCGGGCGAGGGAGGGAGGGGGTATGGGGTGGAAAAGTGAAGAGGGAGAGGAGGGAGGAGTCGCTGGTTGGAACGCAGCCCCCTGAGTTCGATTACGAAACGCGGTCACCGCCCATGTCGGAAACCCGAAACATCACACATTTGGCGTTTTCATGTATCACCTTCCTTGTTCACCCCTCCTCCATCGCCTCTCCGCATCCACCTTGCCGTTGTCGCGTCGCACATGATATCAAACGTTGTTGTTTCAGTTTCTCATATTTGTGTTGTTGCAATCCGACTGTTCTTGGTGTTTTTAAATGGCGTTCCCGTTGCGGCATCGACCTCATCATCGGATCGGCGATGTGCTCCCGTTTTTGAGAATGGCACTCTCGCCATATCCCGGGCATCTTTTGTGGATTCGAGTTTTGTTTCATCGGTGTCACCCACTTAGTTCCCCATCATCCGCGTTCCCCTGGTCCTCTTGCCCCCCCCGCTCTTGGCACTCGGGCTGATTTTGTTGCGGTTTCTCCTCGTACCCTTCATCCTTTTCCATTTCCTCCTCGTTTTCCTCCTCTTCCTCTTCCTCTTCCTCCTGCTCCGCCTCCTCCTCATCCTGCCCATCCCTTTGCTCATCTTCCTCTTCTCTTCCTTCTCCAATGTACGCCGCTCCTTTTTTCCCTGCGCACAAGGCGACGGGGTCCTCTTTGGAGCCCCGGGTCCGCTATGACACCAGCCGGGAAATATTGAGCGACGATAGTCATCACAGTGGGAAGTGACGGGCGGGAAGGGGAGGATGTCAGATATGGCGCGCATTTTCTTTTGCCATTTTCATTCGGCTCGTGTCTTCCCATTATTATCAAACTTCTTCTCGTTCCTCATCGTTCCTTTTTTCGTTTTTGTCCTCCCCCTGCCCCGTGCCCCCCTCCTTTTTCACCTCCCCCCAACCCATACACACACACACACACGCACGCACGCACACACACACACACCACACACACACGCACACACACACACACACGCACACACGCACACACGCACACATACACACACGCACGCACACACATCCTCACGTACACGCACACGCACACGCGCACGCACACGCACACACACACACACACACACACGCACACGCACACGCACACGCACACGCACACGCACACGCACACGCACACGCACACGCACACGCACACGCACACGCACACGCACACGCACACGCACACGCACACGCACGCACGCACGCACGCACCGCACGCACGCACGCACGCAAGCACGCACGCACGCACGCACTCACGCACGCAAGCACGCACGCACGCACACACATACACACACGCACACACGCACACACGCACACACACACACACACACACACGCACGCACGCACGCACGCACGCACGCACACACACGCACACACACACACACACACTCACACTTTCACACACTCACACACTCACACACTCACAAACTCACACACAACACACACAACACACACAACATACAACACACACACACAATCACCATTCTGCATTCCCCCTCCCAGTGCTGCCTCCCCCTCGCCCCTTGCCTCCCCGACCCCCGGCTCGCCTTCCACAGTCACCCACTCTCCCTGGACTACGTCCTGGAAGTATCGCACTCTCTCCGTGTATTTTCTCATGCAGATTTGAATCACTGGTTTGCCAAACGCTCCTTTCAATCGGATTATGTTCGGTGTCACATATCCGGATATCCGAGTCCTTCTCCGTTGTTGTCGCCCCGCGTTTATCTCTTCCTCCGCCATCCGCTGGGTGTCCTGCTCTTCCCGCGCCTCCCAGTACTTCTCCGGCTGCTGGTGTTCATCCTCCTCATTTCCCTCCTTCTTGTCATCTTGCTGATCAGCCATCTCCTCCTCCAGCGTTCGCAGCTCCCCTTTTTCTGATTGCGCATCAGACGATGGGGTCCTTTTGGGGTTGCAGGTCCGCTGTGACACCCGTGGGCAGGTGGAGGGACAAATCAGCGCAATGGGAAGTGATGGGTGGGAGAGGGAGGACGTCAGATACGGCGCGAGCGCGCCTGGCCTGATGAGATTACGAGTCTCCGTTCTCCCCTGACCATGTCGTGGAGGTTATCCAGCCCTTTTCGTGTATGCTTGTTATTCCATTGGGTTTCAAACGTGTGTGTGCTGCAGGCTTTGTTTCGTCGGAACGTGCTCCGTGTTTCAACACGGTGTTCCCTGGATTGCGTTGGCCTCATTTCGGGATCTGCTGCTCGTTCCCGTCGTTGATAATGGCGCGCCTGCCCCAGCGCGGGCCACATTTCTGGATCCAAGTCTCACCTCGTTGTTGGCGCCCCGTTCCTTTCCCCTTTTCCGCCTTCCTCTGGTCCTCGTCCTCCCTCTCCTCGTGCTCCTGTTCCTGCTGCTGCTGCTCCTCGTCCTCACCGTTCCTTATCCTTCTCCTCCTCCACCTCCTTCTCCTTCTCATCCTGCTCATCGTCGTGCTCATCCGCCACCTCCTCCTCCTCCTCCTACTCCTCCCCCTCCCTCCTAATGTACACAGCTCCTTTTTTGACTGAGCATGCCGCGATGGGGTTCCCTGGAGAATTCCAGGTCAGGACCGTTATGACATCCGTCATCGCAATGGTAATGGACAGGTTGGATGGGGGAATGACATGTGGCGCGAGCGCGCCTAGCTTGCTCCCACCCTCTCCCTTCCTCCCCCCCCCCGCCTCCCACCTTCCCCTGCTCATTTCCCCTTCCCTTCCTCCCTCCTTCCCCTCCTTCTCCGCCCTCCCCTGCCAGTCCCCCGGCGTCGTGTTCTTTCCCGCACCGCCGCTGTCCCCTCCGAGCTGCTGGCCCGCCCGCCGCCCACTCCGAGGAGAGCCCTTGGCCGCAGCGGCAGGCGCACGCGGCGGCAAGGGCGGCGCAGCAGCAGCGCCCGCGCAGGAGCCCCGGCTGCAGGCGTCGGAGAGCAAGAGCAGCAGAGCTCAGACTCACGGGCGACACGCGAGCGACGCGAAACAACGGGGTCGTTTGCGCCGGCATTGGTCCAGGCCCCCCAGATGGGGTCCGAGTAGATGGGATCGGAGGATCATGCCGCATCGCGGATGCATCGGCAGTGCGGCTCGATGAGGGGCCCAATTTTCTACACGCCAGCGTCGCCAATGCATCGCTGATGTCGACGATGCATCGCCGATGTATTGGCGATGCATCGGGGATGCGGAGCATTCCTCCGACCCCATCTACTCGGGCCCCATTTGGGAAGCCTCTAATTAGCGCGTAAGCTGCCCGCGTGAGGCCACGCGTCAGCGCCTTCGTTGCAAGTGTGGCGTGCTGCGCTGACGGTCCGCGTGAGCCACCGCGCAAGGTCGCTGGGTCATCGCGCGTAAGACCCGTTTCTTTTCGTCGTCCATGTGTGCACAGTACTGCGGTTGCGCCTCTCGTGGCGTCGTCGATCTTCGACCCAGGAATGGTACGGTGCATAGCTTTCCGGCCCTGATAGCCGAATAAAAAATAAAAAACAACGCACCGCGCCGGAGCGGGGCTTGAAGGTAGTGCACCTGGTACGGTGCATGTCTGGCCTTCGGGGGGGCCTCGTAGCCACGGCTGGACGTAGCTCGGGAAATTTGTGCGTTTGGACCCCAGGAGGAGTCCAGGGACCAAAATTGAGTTGCCGTTGTCTGAATTCGCCTTACTCCGAACAGCTCTCGGAACTCTCCACACGATCGGTATGGGTATGGAAACAATCGTTACGGAGACTACTAACAGCAGGTCCTGTCCAGTTTGAACAGGGATCGCTGTCGGTGACACCGCGGACGGCGTTCTCTGGGACCACAGAAATCGCCTGCCCAACATCGGCCACTGTCGGTTTAGGACAGCACGTGTTGTTGTGCTTTACCCGTTTTGGGCGTCCGGGGACTCAGGGGCAACCTTTCGAAAGTTTCGAGGCGCGCGGGGACGCAATGTTTCAAGGTTTGCGATGTTCGAGCGTTTTCGTCGGGTCTTGACGGTTTTCCAGCCTCGGGATGCTTTCCAGCGGCTGCGCCTCGCCGAGAGCGTTCACAGGATGCCTTCAGCGGCTGCGCCTGCCGAAAGCATTCCCAGGGTGTCCAGACCGTGCCGAACGAGCGCTGGAGAGCCGAGTCATGACCCGAAACGTCAACAGTAACGATAGGGGGGCGATCGGCTTAGGGAGAGATGCATCGACCCCCCAATCGCCCATTGATCGCCGACGTGCGCTCAATGATAGGCCCCCCCGTTCAGGAACGCGCAGATTCGCCGTCGGGGGTCTATCGCCGATGCATCGGCGGATGCCTCGCCGATTCCAGGTCGATGCTTCCCCCCATCAGTAACCCCCCTGCCGTTGCCCCTCACGAGAGGTGCACACTCGTGCAGTTTCAGTGTTTTGGGTCGCAGCGCTGGCGAACGCTCAGCGCTGTCGGGGCGGCAAGTTGGGCCACGGAGCAGCGAACGAGGCATTAAAAACAGAAGAGCGAAGACGAGGGCGGACGGCCGTGCGGGCAGGACCTGCATCCGTGTCAACCGTCTCTCGGGTTTCCGAACTCCCGTGCCTACAGGCCGGAGACGCGGTTGATAGGAGTGAATCCTGTCGCATCTGGCGAATTTCCAATTTTTGATCCACGCCAGCAGGTAGTACCGCATACTTCCCAATTGAGTACCAGTCTCTCGCACGGGCCCCGTCCGACGCAGTGGCCCGTGCACCCCGCAGGCAGCATCTGCGCGCGCCCGAGGCACCAGAGCTTGCTCGCCTGCCGCTGCACCCTCCGGACCCGCCGGCTCGCCGAGATGCCCGACTCGCCTCGGCGCGAGCCTGTCTTCGCCCTGCCCTCGTCCTGGATCCTCGGGGGCCGGGGGCTTCCCCAGGTCGGAAGCTGGAGTCTTTCAATCCCAGGATTTCTTTGAGGGTCGAGGACGACGCTGTGGTGGTGTGGTGCATACGATCGTCCCCGATGTCCCGGGGAAACAACGAAACATGTATACACCAGGGTCCCATATGTATACATATACATATTTACATATATATATATATATATACATTCATGTATATATATATATACACACACCAGGATCCGCTCTCCAGGGCAAATTCTGATGCAGGGCCCGAAGAAGCGTCGGTGTATAGAGTTCGATTCCCTACCGAGGGCCCGTCGTGGAGGGCCTCAGGGGCTCCAGGGCGGCGAACAAGATCTGGGGCCGCTTTGGGTGCCCGATTCTTTCGTAGATACATGGCATGCGCGTTAGCAGCGCTATTTTGACCACCAGCTTATCTGGAGCTTGTCTGGTTCTCCCCAGGCATGCCATCGTTTCCAACAGTTTTGGCGCAACCACTTGTAAGCCTTTCGCGCACACGAAGCGGATGTTCCACCATGACAAGTCTATCTCGCTGGAGAAGAGACCAAGCCACCCGCGGGACGCTAAGATAATCGCGCCTCACGCGTCTCGGTCTGGGCCAGGGCGCCTGCCCCGCCGAGCTCACCCGCCCGCCGAGCTCGCTTGCTGCCCCGCCGAGCCCATGGGGCCGAGCCGGCCGTGGCCCCCCCTTAGGACCCGGCGCAGGGGAGCCGCCCGGCGCAGCCGCGTTTCTGCCCGTACTGCGGCAAGCCGAAGCAGGCTCTGGCGCGGAGCCGGCCCGAGGGCTCGGCGGGCCGATCGTCTACCACCATTACCACAGGAAGGCGAGGGAGGAGAAGGAGGGAGGGAGGGAGGGAGGAGGAGGAGGAGGAGGAGGAGGAGGAACTCCGAGTTTGACTGCCCTCGGTGAGGGCCGCGACACTTTCTCGCATGGGCATCGGTACATTGGCCCACCGGCATCAGCCCTTGTACAGGACAGTAGAGGCCTTGGTAACAGTTGGGCGCAAGGGACCAGCCCTGATTTGCAGAGGCGACGCAGCGATCCACCTTGGACAAAGCCGCCGCAGCGTGTGCCGAGCTGCCAGAGCCCGCACGGCTTCAAGGGCATCGTTTCATAGGCCCTGGCATATTTGCCTAAGCGCTTTGAATGGCGCAGCACTGCAATGTGACAGGATCGGGGAGGATTCGCGAGTGGACAGGATGCGGGCTGAGAGCCGCCGTTCATTCTTGCGCTTGCACGCGTATTTCGGTACTCCAGCTTCCCGCTCTGTTATCCTTGTTGTGTTACTCCATTGATTCGTTGGTTGCTCCTCTGTCCCTCCACACGGCAGCCGCCGAGTTACTCTTTGCCCCCAAGGGCCACACGTTTTTACCACAGATCTTGCCACATCCCTATCCGCATTGGCGGTTGTCTTAAGTTGTTTGGCAAGGCCTTAGTCGGCGCTTATATTCCTTGAGGCCTAGCACCCTTCTTCTGGACGCCAAAAGTTTGCTCTTCAGGTCCGACCAGCGTCAGAAAAGGAGGAGGAGGAGGTAGATAGAGCGGCCTTGGGGGGCGGAGCAGTGCGTTGAGCAATATGGATGGGCACCCGCTGTCGCCGCTCAGAGCGGCACCTTCATTTTGGCCACGGCGCCACGCAGCAACAGCCACTTGCCGAACGAGGCGTAGTCGATCGGTCATTCCCGTTCTTAAAATCAAAACCCTGCCAACCACGCTGCAAGTTTATCTTCCATGACTCCCGGTGGTGGCTTGCCCGACTTCACCGTGGCTCTCACTTGCACCAGTGCGCGGTGGATACTGTCCTTGATGTTGGACTGGTGCTGCTGGAGCTCGGTTACATCTTCCTCAGCTTCGGCTTCTGTCCATGCGCCCTGCTCGATGTAGGTATGGTTGCTGTCGTAGCACTTGCTGAGCGTCAGGTTCTTCACTTTGTTGAGGACCGTCGCTGCACTGATGGTGTCCACGAACTTCCCGCATTCGGTCAGGATGGTTCTGGGCTTGGCTCCCCGTACAGAGGGCCGAAATAAGCGTGATATAAAGGTGCCCCTCTGGTGGCCCGAAAGGATGGCCCTTGCCCGCTTCCTTGCATTTTCGCGTAAACCTTCCTGCAGGCTCGTAGTGTTTCGATCACATTGCTCTGCGTCGGCATAAGGTACGTGGTTTGAACGGCTGTCACCACTCAGGCCAGTTGCTGCGTGCTGACGAGTACCTGCTTGATGAGGACGCTGAGGAGTTTCTCTAGTTTTGGGTCGCACTTGGTTTGGTAGGCGTTGCCTCCGCGTTGATGGTGTTGCAGGCGCTGTCCAGCTGCTGCTGCTGCGGCGTTGCCCTCGCCATTGTCCTGCGCGTCGCCCATGTGCTCGTCCTCTTCCTCTGTTGTGCCCCTGGCCTCGCGCCCTTTTTCTGGTTGCCTTTGCCGCCCTTGTGGTGCGAAGTCTTCAGGTGCTTGGTCGACCGACCGGTGTCGGCTAGAGTGCTGGCGACCTCGTTAAACTCCTGCTCGCTGGGCACGCACCACGTCACCCGTGAAGAGGCTGATGTCCAATGGAATATCGCGCTGGTCGGAGGGCAGATATGTTTGGCAAGCGTGGTCGTGGAAACTTGAGGGTTGTGTAAGCGGCAGCAGATCGTTCTCGACAGGAAGTAGTGGGAAGCTGAGTCTCGTGTTGTCGGCAATGCAATGATTGTGCTTGAGAGAGCGCAATCGATGATCTTCGGCTTGGGCACGATCGAGACATGTAGCACGACAGAGAGGACACTGATTCGTGATAGCGACCGCTGCCGCTGCAGATCGTAGCCTGTGTTTTCCTTTTTTTGTCGCGGTCTGGTGCGTGCACAGCGTTGCCCATGTCGGTAAAATTCGGCCACAGATTTGTCATTTGTCCTGCATGAATTCACACTTGAGCAATCCCATCCCATCGCCGTCGCGCAAGTCTTCTGCAGGTTGGTGTGACTCGAAGCCCGGAGGAGGAATCGATACTGCTGAAGCCTTGGCTCTGAGCTCGGCCACGTCTATCTTGGGGAATGCCAGACCGACTTCTGCATCATGATATATGTGTGTAATGCTTCCGCCCCGCGTGTAACTGAACTGCTCTGCAATGTTGAGCTCGAGAATGGAGAGGATGTCGTGGTAATACTGCTTGGCCATCGGTGTCGCGTCTGGGGTGAGGTGCCCGTTGCCGTCCAGCTCGCCGAACTGGTCTCGGCTGGCGTCGTTCTCGAGCTGGACGAGTCCGAATGAAGCCGTGAGCCACTGGTCGTAGTTCTGGCGGGTGTTTGATTGAGGCCTGTATCATGCGAAGGCGGCGTACACGTAACTCCTATGAACATCGGCGAAATGTCGCAATAGCTGTAGACCTCGATGTTGCTCATGGTGCGATAGGTGCCCAGGTCGTCCGCGTTGGTCGCTGTGTCCTGCATGAGCACTCGCAGGCGCGTTGCGGCGACGGCGTCCAGGCGCTTGTACTCGGTGCCCCTCAGGTAGTAGGACTCCATGCCGCTGGCGGCGGCGCCCGCAATGCGGTTGATGAAGATGATGCTCTTGAGGTGCCATGCGACGCGTCGGTGCCAGAACGTGCCCATTATGTGCCATGTTCGTTTGTTGCTGTGGATCCGCTGGTCAGTCTCTGCCGCGTCGCTGCCTGCGCGGTGCAAGTGGCCGCCCAGGAACTTCATGGTGCGTAGGCTTCGCCCAGGATGAGGTGTTGTAGCGCTCGGTTCTCGCGCCTGGCGCGTAGCCCTCCGACGATCTCTTCCGCGCTCCTGTTTTGGTGGGCGCCGCATTTGGCCAGGGTGGCGTCGAGGATGGCGTTGCGGTTTTTGAGGGCGGTGGTTGTGTCTTTGGCCAGTCCCACTTTGATGCGGTGCATCTTGAACATGTCGTCTATGTACAGGTAGATGGAAAGGTTAATCGAAACGCGCGTGATGGGCGACGCGGCAGCGAAGGGCTTGGTGTCATTGGGCGCTTGGTCAAACAATTTCCCCACAGGGTGTTCGTGCACGAAGTTGAAGGAGGTGGGCCCTGCGCTGCGTCCTGGTCTAACCCCTGAGCCCATGCCGAAGTTGCCCGTCTGGTCAAACCCGTCGGTCTTGACGTTTGCGCATGGGTAGCGTTGTTGGAAAAGACGCTGCCCCGCGATGCCGATGTCGGTCGAGGTGGCGTCGACGGCCTTGTCGGCATTGGTGTCGGTCAACGCGTTGGTTGTGTCCTTGCTGGCCACGGCGGAGTCTGCCTTGGCCCGCTGGAGTCGGTACGCCACGATCCTGGAGGCAGTCATTGGCACTTCGCGTCTGCGATGAGGCCAGCATCTGTGAGCGCGCGGCGGTGGCGACCACGGCCAGCACTGCAGCTGTCGGTGGAAGCGCCGTCAGATGGGGCACTGCATGTGTAATATGCGAAGTCCGAGTGTTTTGGGCATGCCGTCCTGCTCGTCGTTGGCGAAGCTCTGGTTGCGGCGGGCGTCCAGCGGTGCGAAGCCGACGCGTTAGACGCGGTTGAGGACGGACTCGAAGTTCTTCTCTGTGGGGGGGCGCCTCCGCGAGCTCGCCATCGTAGCCGATTCCCGTTGTCTTTGTCTTTGCCCGGTGGTGGTGGCAGGCTGCGATGTCACCTGGTAGATCTCGGCCGGCACCGACCTTTCTGGTTCGGCGGCGCGCATCTTGAAGTACTGGAGCCTCTTTTTCGCGCCGTAGAAGACCCTGATGCTGTTGCCCTTGGCCTGCTCGCACTCTCCGCGGATCTGGAGGTTGCGCTGTGTGGTGAAGTCGAGGGTGCTCGGCTAGAGCGCCTGGTTAACTTCGTCCAGTTCGATCTGGTAGGCTTCGAAGCCTCCGCTGTGTTCTTCTTGCGCCACGTGCTGTGCCCATGCTGCGAGAGTTGGCCGCGCACGGTTGGCCCTGCAGCAGTTGCGGTTGCGCTTGCCCTGGTTGGTGCCAGTTAGTAGACGAGCGAGGCGGTGCACTTCAGCATGCCCCCGGTTCTGCCAGGCTTCGTAGACGAGGGCATATTGTTTGCGTCGACGTTCTGTTTCGTGCAGTCGTTTCTGCCGCTTCAGCACCCTGGAAAGGAGCTCGAGCTGGTACTCAGTGTTGTTGTCGACGTAGCCAACCTCCAACGCATTCTCGTCTTAGCTCAGCTCTGGCATGTAGTAGCTGGAGCCTCTCTCTCATCAACTGCTGGTAGGCGCCGGGTTTTTTCTTCGTGCGTTCGAAATACGGCGTGGCTGTTTCCGCCAGGATCTGCGCGAGGAGCTCCCAGTGGTCATCTGTGGTGCTCTCCGCTGCTAGGCGCTGCAATGTATCTCGGTGCGCGTTGAGGTTGGCCTCTAGCGACGCGATGAACTCGAGACGGGGGTGAGGCCGTCGAGCCCGTTGTGGCCATTGAGGTCGAGGCCGATGATTGGCGTACTCCTCGCTGGTGTCGCGCGGAGTGTCTTGTTGATCCACTTGGCCGTCTCATTGACCGTCTTGACCCACGCGTTGTGCTGCGCTGCTGGCCCTGACCGCGGTGGGAGATACGCCACTATGAAGTTGAGGTCGAGCTCTCCACATCTTAGACGCAGTGCTCCTGCATGTCCCTGGGTACTGGCAGGGGGGCTCCGCAGGTGGGTAATGCGCCTTGCGCGGTAGCTGCGGCTGCTGATCATGATGGCGCCCCCCGCGTAGTTGTTGGTGAGCGGGCCCCTGCCATATCCCCAGGGGAGGATGCGGTGCTTGTAGATCTGTGGCTGATCGACGGTGCTGCTGGCGTCGTGCTGTCTCCATCGCGTTGCTGGTAACATGACGACACCCACTGCACTGAACTGATACAAAATCCCCATGTTTCTTAAAGTCGCCACCATCGAGAGAGGGTCGCACACTGCCCATCTCATACGGCACTCATACGAATATGGAGAAAGCGAGAATGGCCAGCCGCGCTGGCATGTCATGAAGGTGCCCTGAGGGCGGAAGCTGCTCTGCGTGGGCTGCCTGCTGGGCTGCGAACGGTGGGGCTTGAGCAGGAAACGGCGGCTGATGATGATGATGGTGATGATGATGAGGAGGAGGAGGAGGAGGAGGAGGAGGAGGAGGAGGAGGAGAGGTGAGATGAGCAAGCGGCCTGAAGCCAGTGATGCTTCGAGAGCGCGTCGGCGACGGCCCCTGAGGCGGCGACGAGGAGCCCAAGGACACCCCGAAAGCAGGCTGCCCAGGCGATGCCCCCCCGAGGAGGGAGGCCATAGCCTGGCAACCCGCGGCCCGCGGAGACTGAACCCCCAGCAGCCGCCAGCGGCCGCCCTGCGGACACCCCGAACGGCCAGCCCCACGGCCCGCGCCAGTCCCCAGCTTTTCGAGCCACGCCCATCGCCCCGGCGGCCGCGCGTCTGCCGTCCGCTGGGTATCCTTGCCCTTCGGGTCTCAGCCAAGCCAAACTCGCGGCTCCAGCGTTCGGCACGGCCCCTCAGACCGAGCTATCAGCGTGGTGCCGATTGACCATCGATGAACGCCACCTCGTACCTTATCAAGTCTTCGAGGCCGGCGTTGAACTCCGCGCGACTCTTGTGTTGAGGACGTGAGCCGCGGCATGGGCCACGAGCGCCTCGATCTCGTCCTCTTCCAGGCCGAAGTCCACCAGGTCCTCGGCCAAAGAGGCGCCGACGGCGCCTGCGCCCAGGATTTTGTTGACGTGGCACGGGCCCTGCTCCAGCATGGCCTCGACCAGGGGAGCGTCCGAGCCGTACGACACGTGGAGCGTGCCCACGGTCACGTGCTCGCCGAACTCGAGTTCGTCGGAATCGTCGTGGTGAGCCTTGGCCTTGAAGGCCTCCGCCAGCGCAGCGTAATCGTCATGAGCGGCTGCGCCTCTGGACACTTCGCTGGGGCCGATGCTGGCCCGCTACTCGTCAATGTCCAGGCCGACGTCCTTCGGCACCTCGTCGAGGCCGTAGTCGGACTCGTCGGCTGGCTGCACGCGCGTCTCCAGCTGGATGCCGAAGTCATCGTGCAGCCTCCCCGCCATACTGGGCAGCTGCGCAATCAGCTGCACGGCGGACAGCTCCAGCTTGCCGAACTGGAAGTCGTCGTTGTCGAATTGCGGCGCCACGGTGCTCAGGAGCGGCACCTCCCCGATGCCTTCCTCGACGACGATCTCCTCCAAGAGCATCTCTCCAACGTCCTCCATTTCCCTGGTAACCATGCTGTCCGAGACCTCGAGCAGCCAGCCCGCAGCAAAGCCGTCCGCAAAGGCGACGGCCTGGGAGCTCCAGTCTGGCGTACGCCAGCATCCAGGCGCAACCCCGATGCCGACGTCTGCCACACTCGATGCCCGTGTCCTCCGCGAGGGGCTGCTCGACCTCTGCTTTGGGGCTGCCATCGCTGCCTGCGAGGGCTTGAAGACGTGGTCCCGCCGCAGCCTCTGCAAGGGATGCAGCCGAGGCGCGGGCGAAGCCCTCGGCGGGCGCTTGCGCCGCGTGTCAGGCCGCGTTGCAGCGGCGGCGGCGGCCTCCGCAGGCGCGCTCGCCAGAAGCCGCAGCTTGCAGCGCCGGACGGGCGGCCAGCTCCCGGTCCCGCCAGGAGCCTGGCCCAGGTGCACCCGCGCCGCCGCAGAGGCCCGCCTCCAGCTCGTCCAGGCGCCGTTCCCTGGCCGCTCGGCGCGCCGCAGTGGGCTCTCTCGAGGGACTTTCATGCTGCCTGAGAGCCTTGGGCCGCCAAGGCTCTGGCAGCCATCCGCAGCCATCTCCACTCGCCGCCAGCACCGCCGCCGCGCGCCGAAACGCAGGAACAAAAAGCTTGAGCCAACATGGCTACGGAGGTGGAGGAGGAGGACGGGGAGGAGGAGGAGGAGGAGGAGGAGGAGGAGGAGGAGAAAGAGGAGGATAATCAGGAGGAGGAGGAGGAGGACGTCCACATCCTCCCTTCTCCCCCGTCATATCTACCTATGGTAGTGGTGGTGGAAAATTTGCCCATCAGGATTGGGAGCAGGGAGCGCACCACCACCACCACCTGGGGGGATTCAGGATGAGCCGGTGTGCGGGATCCGCGAGAGCGCCCGATCCTCCAGACGATGGTGGTGGTGGTTGTGGTGGTGGTGGTGGTGTGTTTCCTTTTCCTTAGAGGGGGGGCATGTCAGTGCTCGTTTCGATTCCTCCGATTCGATTTCGATCTGATTTCGATGGCAGTCGAATCCGATTCGATTCTACTTCGGATTCCGAGCTGGATTCAGATTTTTCAATGGATGCCTACTAGCCTTCCGATTTCCGCCGATTCGACTTCTCAGACTCGGCTGCCGATTTCCGCCGATCTGGCTCATTTCGATCGCCGATCTAATCATGGAAAGCTGGCCCTGGGGAACGGGTCGGGACGTGTTGGGACCCCGCATGGGAGAAAGCAATACGTCGGATCTCTTGGGGAGGGCCGGACGTTTTCGTCGGTTCTCGGTGGTTGTCCAGCCTCGAGATCCCTTCCAGCGGCTGCGCCTCGCCGAGAGCGTTCCAGGGTACCCGAATCGTACCGAACGGCCGCCGGAGAATCCGACTTATGACCCGAAGGCCAATGGGCCACGATAGGGGGGAAAAGGCTCGTGGGGGGCTGTATCGACCCCCAATCGCCCATGCATCGTCGATGGGGGTCTGGCAGGCCACCCTGCCTAGGAGCATCCAGTTTTGCCATCGGGTGCTATCGGCGATGCATTCATGGTTCCACGTCGATGTTTCCCCACCTCAGCGTGTGAGGAGAGACACCGATACCGCTGCCCATCCCTCGTCGCCACTGCAGGATTCGCCCCTGCATCCTGGTCAGAACGCATCCTGGGAGCGATCCGGGAGTAGCGGTATCGCTATCTTGTTTCTCTCACAGCGAGGGGATGACGCCAGGGGGGTGGCATTCGAAGAAGGCTGGGGAGCTTCTGAGAAAGCAGGAGGCTTCTTCAAAAGCCCTTCCTGGTTTGAAACAGGTGTTCGGATGCCTTCTAGCAAGCCCCCCGCCTTCTTAGAAGGCCGGCCCCCCGTTACATCACCCCCTTGTGCGCGCCGCCAAGGATAATTTCGCCATGAAGCAGACGGGGTCCAGAGTCCAGAGCCCAGAGGGGGAGGGGTCGTGAAGTTTTTCTCCCACGTGATCATCAACAGGCAGCTCTGGTTGAACTGGTGGTGGGGGAAAGCCCCTGCGTTCGGGGCCCGCTGTTTTCAGGACCACGATCTTTCATGTCAGGCTCCTTGTTTTCAGAACCTTGTTCCTCATGCCGAAAATTGAGGAATAGAGAGGAAGGAGTAGCGGAGGAGAAGGAGGAGAGGACGAGGGAGACAATACCTCGATACCGCTACCTGTCACTCGTCGCCATGGCTGGAGTCGCCTCGGAATCTTGGTCAACACGCACCCTGGAAGAGGTCCGTGGAGTAGCGGCAACGGTGTCGTTATACTCCCTCAGGGGTGGAGGCAGAGGGAAGGAAGGGGGGAATGGGGAGGTGGAGGAGGAGGAGGAGGAGGAGGCGGAGGAGGAGGAGGAGGAGGACAAAGAGGAGGAGGAGGCGGAGGAGGAGGAGAAGGAGAAGAGCAGGAGAAGGGAGGAGGAGAGGAGGAGGAATGATGGCGAGACAGAGGCGGAGGAAGACGGGAGTTGGCGGTGGTGGACGGGAGGAGGATGCAGGAACGGGGGGAGCGAGGGTGGGACAGAAGGAGAGGAGGGAGGGAGGACGAGGAAGAGGCAGAGGAAGAGAAGGAGGAAAAGCAGCAGCAGGAGGAAAAGCTGCACAGTGAGCAGGGAGCAAAAAGCGGAGGAGGAGGTAGAGGAGGAGGAGGAGCAAGAAGAGGAGGAGGAGGAGGATTGAGAGGATCAGCAACGTGAGGATCATGAGGAGGAGGAACAGCACACGGAGCAGAAAGCAGAGGAGGAAGAGGAGCAGGAGGAGGAAGATGAGGAGGAGGAGGAGGAGGGGGAGGAGGGGGAGGAGGAGGAGGAGGAGGAGGAGGAATCTTTCGAGTGTTCCCGCCATCACGTACCGATGGCTTCCATGATTTCGGAGACAGGCGCGGGAGGCAGGACGATCGGGTCGCGGGCACGGAGAGGGGAAGCGATGATGATGATGATTATGATGATGATGATGATGATGATGATGATGATGATGATGATGATGATGATGATGGTGATGGTGATGGTGATGGTGATGGTGATGGTGATGGTGATGGTGATGGTGATGATGATGATGGTGATGCTGCTGATGCTGATGCTGATGCTGATGCTGATGCTGATGATGATGATGATGTCGATGATGATGATGCTGATGATGATGATGATGATCATGGTGATGCTGCTGATGATGATGATGCGGATGCTGATGATGATGCTGATGTTGATGCTGATGCTGGTGATGGTGATGATCATGATCATGATCATGATGATGTTGATGATGATGATGGTGATGATGATCATGATGATCATGATGATCATGATGATCATGATGATCATGATCATGCTGATGATGATACTGATGATGATGATGATGATGTTTATGCTGATTATGATGACGGTACTGATGAAGGCGGAGAAGGAGGATGTTGTTGATGTTGATGCTGATGTTGATAACGATGACGATGGCGATGATGATAATGCTGCTGATGACGATGATGATTCTGCTGATGATGATGATGATGATGATGATGGGTATGATTATGATTCTGATTATGATTATGATGGTGATTATGACGATGGGGAAGAGGATGAGGAGGATGAGGAGGAGCACGAGGTGTTTCACCTTTAACCTCTGCCTGACCCTTCTTGGCACCAGGGCCACTGTGAGGGGAGAACGCAAGCGTCACTTTCCTTGTTTCTCTCCCGAGGGCGACGGCCCTTCAGGACATGCTTCCATGCGTTGCACCCTGCTCCTGCTTCCTCGACTTCGGAGCTGGGCTGGGCCAATGTCTTCACCCTGCCGTTGCGGGGAATGGATACCGAGGGAGAGGGGGGTGAGGAGGAGGGGGAGTCGACGCAGTCGGGGGACGATTGAGGCTGATGATGAGGAGGGATGAGCAAAGGAGGAGGACGAGGAGGGGGCCCGAGCGTGTGTTCTTCTCTCGCCCGGCGGGGCCAGAGCACGTTAGCCATCCGGCCCACGCAGGGACTGTCGGGCGTTTGCACAGAGACTTTGGGCGCAGTAAGCGTCTCTCTGGAGCTCACACCCATCATGGGTGTGAGCTCCCCGTGTCCACCTCCGCTCCCTGGCTTGAAGGTTTCGGTGGTTGTCTCGCCTCGCGACCATGGTTCTACCATCTTGAGCCGGTTCGAGACTCGTGATGCAGCAGCCACACGCAGTACGAGGTGATTTGTGGATCATCTCATTGTGTGAGGATCGTCCCGACCTCATCTTGCCAGCGCGGTTTTTCGAGGCCCACGTACGCCCAGAGGGCATGTGGGATTCGTGGCCGAGGCTCGCCGTCGCCAGAAAAGCCCCTTCATTCCGCCGTAGTCAGCGTTGCAGCATGACGACTCCACGTTCGCGAGGTGGCGCCAGATGCCGCGCAGCCCGAAGATAGAGGACATCTATCCCCACCTGGGGAACAGTGGGGCGGTCAGCGGGGGCAACCAAGGCGTTCTCGGTGGGGATGGGGAGCAGGTCTGACGGTGCTGAGTGAAGACAGGTCTTGTTGTTTTCTGTTCTCGGTCTTGTTGTGGTTGTTTCTGGGCTGCGGAATGCCGAGACCTTCGCGACAGGATCCGAGGTCGTCGAAGATCGTTCCCACGACAGGCGCAGTGTCGTCGTCGTCGTCAGCGTTCGGGTTTGTTTATTCGCTCGAATTCAGCATGCGATGCGGTTGAGCGTGCCGTGGTTCGAAGTTAGATGAAAGCATGCCGTTCGCACAAGGGTCTGGCCTCATCCTGGCTCTCCCTCGCCTACCCGTCCTTTCGCCTTTCTGCTCCGCCTTTTCCTGAGCCTCCGCATCCTTCCCCTCCCCCGCTCCCTCCCCTCCCTCCCTCTGTTTTTTTGTTGTTTCTCTCTCTCTCTCTCTCTCACTCGTCGTTGTGTGTATCTCTGTATAGACATATGCATGGCCACACGCGCATGTGTATAGTGAATTGGTGGGCATGTGAATCACTCACCTCTACCTATATACCTGCATATTGTTGCGCTGTATTTGCTCCGTATCCCTCTCCCACCCTCCCCCTCTCTCTCTCTCTCGCTGCCTCGCTTACTTGCTTCGTCTCTCGTCTTCTCTCTTTCTATCTCCCTACCGCTCTATCTGTATATTGCTCTTTCTCTCTCTCCATAGCTATGCTTATCGATTGATGCCTATATGTTCTACCTCTTCCCTCCCCCTTCTCCATCGCCCTCTCCATTGCCGCCAGCTTCCAGTCCTCCTTGCCCACTCTGCCGTGGATCCTACTATCACTCCCTCTCCCCTCCCACCGCGCTGGTCAGGCGGACTTCGCGTTCTGCCCCTACTGTGGCCAGAAGGCACGCTCGCCATCTCTCGCCAGGAACTTAGATGTGGCTCCTCTTTTCCTCCTGCATCCCTCATCCTCCTGTTTCTTGTTTCCCTCTCATCCATCTCTCCTTTCTCTTCTATCTGTTCGTCCATCCTCCATCTATCCTCATCCATCCTGTGTCCATCATCCCTCAGTCCTCTCTCCGCCCTCCCTCCTCATCCATCCCTCCTCCCATCACCCTCCCCCATTCCCCCCCTGCCCTTATCATCCTCCTCTTCCTCGTCCTCCCTCCTTGTTCCCCTTCCCCTGTCCTCCCTTTACCTCCCTCAGGCTTCCTCCCACCTTTCGGCCCTCCTCCCTCCCTCCCTTCGGCTCCTCCCGACTCCTCTCCCCACATACTCTTGCCGCAAGGGGAGGCGAGGCGAACTGGCGTGTTTGTTGCAGAAGGTCGAGCCGTCTTCGTCGATGCCCATGCCGTCGAGCCGTCGATTCTGCTCGACCCTTCCTGTCGGCCGATGGGGCGATGTCCGACCTGCAGAGTCTGCCGCGTTCCTTCACGTGCGCGTTGCCACGACTGTCGCCTCTGCATCCGCCAGGCGCGTCAGCTGTCCCACAGGGGTTGCCTGCCCCCGGCGGGATCTAAGCCAGGTGCTCACTGTCTCGTCGCCACTGATTCGTCGTCCGAAGCCCCGCTGCGAGCAGAGGCGAGGGGGGAGCGGAGGGCAGAGGCGTGGGGGAGAGGGCGGAGGGAGGAGGGGGAGGCCCGGCGCGCGGCAGAGCCTCTGCAGCGCCGCCGCGGCTTGACCGTATGGCCGGCGAGGTGCAGGAGGGGCGCAGTGATGGGCCAGGAGCGGAACTTCTTTCGTCGGCGGCGGGGCCGAGGCCCGTTTGGTCCAGCGCGCGGCTCCTCGGGGCAACCGGAAGGCGAGGTGTCCGGCGTGCAAGAGGAAGGCAGAAGACGAGGGCGGCCGCGCGGGCGCCAAAGGCGGAACCAGGGAGACTCAGGAGGGAAAAAAACACACAGACACAATTAATCGTCGACTCCCAGGAAAATATGGGAAGTGGTGGGGAAGACAGAAACCCAGAAAATATGAGAAAATATGGGGAATATTTTTATTTGTGTGTATTTATTTGTGTGTCCTGGGGCCCCTTCAGAGACGACTGCCCTTCCTCACCACCCGCTCCCCTGGAGGCGCGGAGCAAGAGAGGCACGACACCCTGGCGGCAGACGGCCCCAGAGAGCCCTGCGTGCGCAGCGACGCGTAGGGGGGGCCACGATGGGCCGCCCACTGTTGGGGGGGGCCGCGGAGGGAGGCCTCGGTGGGGGGCGGCGAAGGGCCACCGATGTCGGGGGCCCGGGCGCCCTCACCAGGCGGTAGACGAAGCACAGGAGAGAGGGAGAGAGAGAGAGAGAGAGAGAACCCCACAGTCTGGCGGTTCTCGGGTGGGGCTCGCTTCCTCCGCCCCCTCCGTCGGCCGCGTCCTCCTCCTGCTCCCCTTCTTCCACGGCGGCACAATCTGCCCTGACGGCACCCCCGTTTAGGCCTGTCCGCCAGCGCAGACATCCCCTGCCTCGCCGCCGACGCAGAAAGTTCTCGGGCGGGGCTAGGGCGAAGAGAAACCCGCTCCAGAGTTTCCCGGAAGGACCTCAGAGAGTGTCGGAGCGCTCTGAGAAGGCCGCGGCGCCCGAGTTATCCTCAGAAGCCGCCGGATCTCAGAGATTCTCGTCACGATGCTTTCTCACCTGAAGTTGTCCTCGTGCTGGCTTCGTCTTATGCTCAGGGTGGCACGAGGAGGTGGGGGAGGATGAGCCGAGCATTTTCTCTGGGTGGAGGGCAGAGGGTGAAATCTGAAATGCCGCCTCGCCCAAAGCATGGCCACCCGTGAACTTCCCTCCCCGTCTCTCCCGTCCTTTCCTTCTCCGCATCCTGCTTCCCCGTTTCCGCCTCCACCCCCATCGTTGCCTCTGCCTTCTCCTGCGCCTCTTCCTCCAAGGTTTATATTCCTTTCCTCTGCCTCTCCCCCCCCCGCCCCACGAATCGCTAATGGCAGCGGGGGGGTGGCGCATCACTTTTCTGGAATCCATGTGCACTCGGCCCTTGACCAAGCCCACGCCGTCGCCGACACCTCAATTAGAGTCGCCCTCTCTGTCGGGCCGTTGTCCACCATGTCGCCCAGCTGGAGCGCGATGGCTCTGCAAAAGTGCGCGCGCTTTCCTCCGAAGCCCGCTCCGGGCCGGAGCGGGCCCGCTGTTCGGGGCCGCTGCCGCCGCCACGCGATGGGCCCCCGAATCCCGACCCCCGCCGTTTTTCCAAAGCGTTTCCTGCCAAACGGCCGGAGGCGGTTTTAGAAAAGTAAAACGAATTCTAGAACGCAAAACGAGGTTCTAGAACCGCAAAGCGAATTCTAGAGCAGCAAAAGTAGTTCTAGAAGGCAAAACCAAATTCTAGAATGTCACGTTGTATAACGCATAAGCAACACCAAAAACATCTAGAACGGCCAACAAAAATCTAGAACGACGAAGTGAAGTCTAGAACACAAGAAACGATTCTAGAATTCTGGATTGACCGATCGGGCGCCAGTCGCGTGCTCGTTCACCCGTCGGGTGCCAGTCGCGTGCTCGTGCACCTGCCGCACGTTAGTCGCGTGCCCCTTCACCTGTCTGGTCCCAGTCGCGTGCTCAGGGGCCCGGAGAGTCAGCCAGCCGCCCAGCCAGCCGTCCATCCAACCATCCAGCCCAACAGTCAACCCGCCAGTCAAACAACCAGCGAGCCAAACAACCACTAGCGAACCGCCGGGCAACAGAGGGAAACGCATGCTTGCACATGTCAGGAGAGTTCGCGCCCGCTTGCCATTCGCAGATGCGCTGAGCGTTGATCCGTCGAGGCACGAACAACCCGTGGGTGACATCGGCGGGGCGGCAAAGCCTTGTTTGAGCTATTGCCGGGTGCGAGCCATCAACAGTGCCTGACCACGCGCGGGCGCAATCGTGGCGTCGTAGCGAAGCCAGGCGCTGTATGTACACAGGCCGCTACACAACGAAATCTTCACCCTGAAAGCCACCCGCCCACAAGACGGATTGATTTCCGAGGTGCAGAAACTATGTGGATTTCACCCTCAGCCCTGCACCCTAAGAGAATGTTCAGATGAGGGGGCGAGGAGAAGACGACGAGGAGGATGAGGAAGAAGGAGAGGAAGAGGGGGAGAAAGGGGAAGACGAGAAAGAGGAGCACGACGAGGAGGAGGGAGGCCGCGCCCCTGCCCGGGGGCCTGCTCGAATCGTCGGTGGTGCTGCCATCCCTGCCCGCTCGCGCCGGGTCCCGCGCGCGATTCGCGAAGGGGAGAGAGGGGTTCAACCTCCAGCCAGGAGCGAGGAAGGGGAGGAGGGGGAGGGGGAGGAGGAGGAGGAGGAGGAGGAGGAGAAGACGGAAGGAGGAGGAGAAGAATGAGGATATTGAGATATGAGATGATGATGATGATGAGTGAGAGGAGGAGGAGGAGGAGGAGGAGGAGAGGAGAGGAGGCGGAGGAGGAGGAGAGGCGCGTGGGGGGACGAGCAGGGGGAGGAGCAGGGGACGAACAGGGGGGGTGTGGAGGGGCGGGAGGAGGAGGAGGAGAGGGAGGAGGAGTAGTAGAAGGCGGAGCGGGGAGAAAAAAGGATAATGATGGACGGGGGGGTGTTATGATGATGCTGATGATGATGATGATGAGTGATATGATGAGATGATGATGATGATGATGATGGTGATGGGATGATGATGATGATGAGATGATGATGATGATGATGATGATGATGATGAGATGATGATGATGATGAATGATGATGATGATGATTATGATGATGATGATGATGAATGATGATGATGTGAATGATGATGATGATGATGATGATGATGATGATGAGATGAATGATGGGATGAGGATGATGCTGGGATGATGATGATGATGATGATGGATATGATGATGATGATGAGATGATGATGATGATGATGATGATGATGATGATGATGATGATGATGATGATGATGATGATGAGGCTTGATGATGATGAGATGATGATGATGAGATGATGATGATGATGATGATTATGATGATGAGATATGATGATGACGAGGAGGAGAGGAGAGGATGAAGGAAGGAGGAGGAGAGCCAGGGGACGAGCAGGGGAGGATCAAGGGGGGACGAACAGGGGGGGGAGGAGGAGGAGGAGGAGGAGGAGGAGGGGAGGAGGAGGAGGAGGGAGGAGGAAAGGGAGAGGAGGAGGAGGAGGAGGAGGAGAGGAGATGACTGTATGCTCTGGTTTCGAGTGCCCGCACCAGCTGAGGTGGCTTTGTCCCTTCTTCGCCTTCTTCCTTTCCGCTCTTCTTCCCTCCCCATCCCCTTTTCTCCAGGACAGGCAGCAGGCACCCACATGCCTTCAGAGTCGAGACGAGTCGAGTCGAGGAGGAGGGCGCATGTGAAGGATTAACTTAATGAAGGTTTGAGCTATCTTCGCCTCGTGCTCTGTGCTCGTTGACTCGCATTGCCG
>CAUYUJ010010113.1:1249394-1266894 GCA_963575745.1 Prorocentrum cordatum
TGTTCGGGGCGCCAAACGGCAATTTTAGCTGAGACGTCCCACCAAAATCGGCGCGAACGGGCTCGTGATATCAGCCAGGGTGGCTCCCCCTTGGGGCTCCCAAATGATGCACCTGGCAGCGTTTTGTGACCATGAGGCTCTCAAGAGAGACATGTTGGGGAGGCCAAACGGCAATTTTAGCTGAGACGTCCCACCAAACTCGGCGCGAACGGGCTCGTGAGATCAGCCAGGGTGGCTCCCCCTTGGGGCTCCCAAATGATGCCCCTGGCAGCGTTTTGCGACCATGAGGCTCTCAAGAGATACATGTTGGGGGCGCCAAACGGCCATTCTAGCTGAGACGTCCCACCAAAATCGGCGCGAACGGGCTCGTGAGATCAGCCAGGGTGGCTCCCCCTTGGGGCTCCCAAATGATGCCCCTGGCAGCGTTTTGTGACCATGAGGCTCTCAAGAGATACATGTTGGGGGCGCCAAGCGGCAATTCTAGCTGAGACGTCCCACCAAAATCGGCGCGAACGGGCTCGTGAGATCAGCCAGGGTGGCTCCCCCTTGGGGCTCCCAAATGATGCCCCTGGCAGCGTTTTTTGACCATGAGGCTCTCAAGAGAGACATGTTGGGGAGGCCAAACGGCAATTTTAGCTGAGACGTCCCACCAAAATCGGCGCGAACGGGCTCGTGAGATCAGCCAGGGTGGCTCCCCCTCGGGGCTCCCAAATGATGCCCCTGGCAGCGTTTTGTGATCATGAGAGAGTGTGAGTGTGAGCTTAACTTATCTTATCTTATCTTGAAATCTCTTCTTATCATATCTTGTGCTATCTTATCTTATCTTGTATTATATTATCTTGTCTTGTCTTATCTGGTGATTATCATTGGGAGGAGGGAGGCGCGAGCGGGAGGAAGAAGGAGGAGGAGGAGGAGTGGGGGGCGTCAGAGTAATAACAAGAACCCCAATCCTTAGGATATGGGGAATAAGGAGAGATTTCAAGATAAGATAAGATAAGTTAAGCTCACACTCACACTCTCTCATGATCACAAAACGCTGCCAGGGGCATCACTTGGGAGCCCCAAGGGGGAGCCACCCTGGCTGATCTCACGAGCCCGTTCGCGCCGATTTTGGTGGGACGTCTCAGCTAGAATTGCCGTTTGGCGCCCCCAGCATGTATCTCTTGAGAGCCTCATGGTCACAAAACGCTGCCAGGGACATCACTTGGGAGCCCCAAGGGGGAGCCACCCTGGCTGATCTCACGAGCCCGTTCGCGCCGATTTTGGTGGGACGTCTCAGCTAGAATTGCCGTTTGGCGCCCCCCAACATGTATCTCTTGAGAGCCTCATGGTCACAAAACGCTGCCAGGGGCATCATTTGGGAGCCCCAAGGGGGAGCCACCCTGGCTGATCTCACGAGCCCGTTCGCGCCGATTTTGGTGGGACGTCTCAGCTAGAATTGCCGTTTTGGCGCCCCCAACATGTATCTCTTGAGAGCCTCATGGTCACAAAACGCTGCCAGGGGCATCATTCGGGAGCCCCAAGGGGGAGCCACCCTGGCTGATCTCACGAGCCCGTTCGCGCCGATTTTGGTGGGACGCCTCAGCTAGAATTGCCGTTTGGCCTCCCCAACATGTATCTCTTGATAGCCTCATGGTCACAAAACGCTGCCAGGGGCATCATTTGGGAGCCCCAAGGGGGAGCCACCCTGGCTGATCTCACGAGCCCGTTCGCGCCGATTTTGGTGGGACGTCTCAGCTAGAATTGCCGTTTGGCGCCCCCAACATGTATCTCTTGAGAGCCTCATGGTCACAAAACGCTGCCAGGGGCATCACTTGGGAGCCCCAAGGGGGAGCCACCCTGGCTGATCTCACGATCCCGTTCGCGCCGATTTTGGTGGGACGCCTCAGCTAGAATTGCCGTTTGGCCTCCCCAACATGTATCTCTTGAGAGCCTCATGGTCACAAAACGCTGCCAGGGGCATCATTTGGGAGCCCCAAGTGGGAGCCACCCTGGCTGATCTCACGAGCCCGTTCGCGCCGATTTTGGTGGGGCGCCTCAGCTAGAATTGCCGTTTGGCCTCCCCAACATGTATCTCTTGAGAGCCTCATGGTCACAAAACGCTGCCAGGGGCATCATTTGGGAGCCCCAAGGGGGAGCCACCCTGGCTGATCTCACGAGCCCGCGACGAGAGAGAGAGAGAGAGAGAGAGAGAGAGAGAGAGAGAGAGAGAGAGCAAGAGAGAGCAAGAGAGAGAGAGAGAGAGAGAGAGAGAGAGAGAGAGAGAGAGAGAAAGAGAGAGAGAGGGAGCGGGAGAGATCGGACAAGTAGGCGGACCAGGGTCCGTCCGCGAGGCGCACTGCGGTGCGACAACTCGCATGCACTATTTGCGGCGGTGCAGCCTTTAGATACGAGGGCGGGCAACAAAAACCCCCTCCCCCGGCGCAGTGCGACAGGCGCTACAGACGGCGGACAGACGATGATGATCTCACCTGTCAGACCGCGTAAAGAAAGAGGCCCCAACAAGAAAGGCGACGTGCTGACACGTGGCAGGCGGCTTGGCAGACCGCCAGTTGGGCGCTTGGCCGCTAAGCGGCGCGCAGTGACGGGGCACCCCCCGCCCCCACGCCCTGACACCGTGGACGCGGAGCCACGCGTACACACGGGCAGGCAGAAAGGAGGAGATTAGCGCGGGGCACCAGGTGGAGCGCCGCGGAATGATGACAGCATAGCTTGGATGGTGAGTGACGGCACGGCACCATCGGGCGAGGCCGTGAGCAGCTCGGCAAAGGCTCGCCCAGCGCTGTGAAGGCGCTGGAGTAGAGGGCCTTGGCGAGCTTGGGCGGCGGCGAGGTCCTCGGCGAGAGCAACGCACCTCTGCTGGAGAGCAGCCATAGCCTGGGACAGCTCGGTTTCGCGGTCGGTGAGGGGTGGCTGCTCAGTGCCAGCGGCCGAGAGCCTCGAGACAGAGGCGAGGTCCTCGGTACGCCTGTCCAAATGGTGGACTAGCGTAGTGCGGCACCCTGTACGCTGTCGTCCGTCACCCTTGAAGGGTGACTGGAGGGGCACACGCGACCCCAGGGCTGAGCCGCTAGGGCCACGCCCCGAGAGGTCGGGAGAGCCGCTTCCTCTCGCTCAGCAACGATGGAAGCGTGGACGGGGCACGAGGGCCTGTCTGGTTTAGTGCCCTGCGGGGGGGCTGAAGCCGCCCCCGCGGGCTGCCGCCGGTGGGGGGGCGGAGTGGTTTGCGCGGTGGGACCAATCATGATGCCGTGCAAGGGCTCTGAGGTCGGTCGCGTAGAAGGTTGGCGTCTCGGTAGGGCGGCATGTTCGGCAGCGTGTGGTATCGGCGGTGCGTCCTCTATGCCATTCAGTCCGCGGGGGTCACCCAGGTCGTGGTCGGCGTCTTGGCGGTGGCCGATATCATCGTATGTGGGCGATGTCGCTCTCGGGGACGGAGTCGCAGTAGGGATCGAGAGGTTGCCCGACGGGGCAGGGATTTCGCTGGCTGGTCCGTCGTCCAAAGCGTCCGATCCCCCACCGAAGCTGAACAGGTCATCCTCCTGTTCGTCAGCGTCTTGAAAGTGAGCGGCGTTGTCGTGTGGGTGCGCTGCCGCTCTCAATGGCGGAGTCGAGGGCGCCGTGCGGGTGCCCGACGGGGCAGGGTTGGCGCTGGCTGGCCCGTCGCCCAGGGAGTCAAGGCCCCCACCAAAGCCGAAAGGGTCGTCCTCCTGTTCGTCGAATATCGCCCGTTGGGCCTCGGCCCAGAGCTCGTCCGGGTTCTGTGGGATGTCTGGTCCAGCCGCGGGTGGTGCCTGGTCATACAGCAGGGGATTTGGTTCCATTTTGTTGAGTTCCGCAGCTGTGAACCCAGCCCTGCGGTGTGGGAGGGGGAGTGTACGGTGTCTACGCTCGTAGATGGCGACAGCGACTCCATGAAGCACGGTCGCTTGGCGATGTCGTGATTTGGCAGCTTCGACAATGTCGTCTGAAGGTTATGAGTACGTGCCGCCGTTGTGGCGAGGGCGTCAGCCTGACGATTGAACTCCTCCGCGATGGGCCCGATGAGCCCGAGGTCGATGCCCATGTCGCCCAGGTGGCTTGCGATTTACTCGACGCGGAACATGTTGGGCTTGGCCATGACGCATCGGTGGATCTTTTCCCAGAGCTCCACGTGCGTGCCCTGCGGTGTGAGTGTCCGTCGATGATCCTTTGGAAACCATCAACCACCGCCTGGTTGTCCACGAAAACGTGTACGGGCCGTTCAGCACATGCCGTGAGGTGGACAATGGCGAGGGTCTCCGCAAGCTGTGCGTTCTGCGTGATGCCGTGAACGCGTGCACTGTAGTTCATGCGGTGGTCGTTGCCGTAGTAGACGCCGTAGCCCGCTCGTGCAAGCAATGGGATGGCTTGGTTGGTGCATGCACCGTCCGTGGCAGCGTAGACCCATGTCCAACCAGTGTCGTGGTCAAGGTAGGTGGTGTAGGAGTCCTGGGCTGAGGCCGCAGGATCTCCCTCAGGTGGGGGCCGCGGTATGGGCTGAGGTAGCGGGTCCCTCGCGAGGTCGGCCTGCAGGTCGAGTAGGGCTGGGTCTTCATCGAAGAGCCCGCAGTGTCTTGTGTGCGGCGGAAGACGGGCCCACTGCTCGTCACTGATGAGGGTGGTGAGAGGGACTCTTTCTCGGGCCCAGCACTTGCAGTCGCGAACAGTGTGCTCCTGAGTTTCCTCTTCTTCGTCGCAGTATCGGCAGATGGGGCTGGGGTCAGCAGACGTGTTTGATCGGGATCGTCGCTGTTGGGTGTGGTCCCCGCCCGACAGGTAGTTCAGGAGGAGCGCCAGCTGCCAGGCATTGCATTTGGCTGCTCCTTTCGTTCGGGCGAGCCACGTGCTGGCGAAGAGGTCGAGGCCCTGTCTGACAGAGGCAAGGGTGTAATTTTGGGGAACCTATATTCATCAATTTAGATGGTGGCACCTTCATTTGGCGTTCTTCATTGATTTTTTTATCTTCATTTTTTCTTTTTTTCCCTTTGTTTTTTCCTTGTTACTGTTGTTTTTCCCCTCCTCCTCAGGTCAATGACGCCGTGGCTTGATCTTTCTCAGAAGGCTCTGCGTTGTGAAAAAAAAACAAAAAAAAAAAGGGGGGCCCCCGCAGCATGTGAAGGAAGGCGTTTTGGGGAAGGTTCAGCCAACTGATCTGACAGCCCCAGTCGTCGTACATGATGCCGAATGTGGGCCAGGTCCAACGGAGCTGCTGAAGCGTCTGGACAAGTCGTCCGACAGGTCCTCCCCCAAATAGGGTCTGAACGTGGTGTTGGAGATCCCTGACGAGACCGCAGAGAGTAGCGTCGCGGTTAACCTGTCGCCGCAGACACAGGAAAACTTCACGCTGCGTAATGGCGTCAATCTCCAGGGCGCGTCCTGGGACGCACACGGCCATGAGAGTCCAAAACTCGACCCACCTGTTTCCCTTGGGGCGGATAGCCGCCTTAAGGGCATGGTTGTAGGCAATTTTGACGGGGCCTGATGGGGCTTGAATGTCGGTGCCCGTGGTACAGACGCTGGCAGCAAGGGAACGGGCGTGCCGCGCCTTATAAGCATCGGTGATGGGAGCTTGCCAATGCGCGGCAGGCGACTAGTCGCCCTGCGAACACAGGCGTCAGCGGTGGCCGTGAGGTTAAGCGCGGCTGGAGCCGGCGCTGCCTCGGCGTTGATGTAACTCCCGACGAGCTTGAAGGAGTCGACCACGCGTAAGGGCCGTTCCGCCAGAGTGAGCTGGGTAACGGCGGCGTGAAGCTCGTCGGTGAGCGCCCACCCCGCCACTTTGCCAGGGTGAATGCGTTGACCTGAAAATCGATCAAACTTGGCGGTTTCATCAAGAGATTTCTGCAACTCAGGCGCGGTGTGAGTAGTGGAGTTGCTGTCGTCAACAAAGGTAGTGCTGAGTGATCGCGGAACGTATCGATGCTGTCTCTTGGTCCACACACACATGAGCAGCTTAATGTCGTCCAGGGACCAAGAGCTTCCCTGGAGGTGACCGTTTGTCCTGGCCAGTTCCTTAGAGTACGCACCGTTCATGCGGATGTAGCGTTTGTGGCGACTGTAGAAGTTTCTGCGGACAGTAACGATGTCTTGGGGGCACCCCGCGTGAAGCGCAAGGTTAAGGCAGATGTCCGTGATGAGGTAGTCGAAACACTTCTGTCGGTCCAGGGCAGCCCCAGCTAAGGGGAGGAGTAAGGCCCTGGCGTGTTCGATGCGCAGGGCAAGAGAGGTGCTGACGTCCCCAATGGTAGCTTTGGGGACAGCGCCAAAACTCGTGGCGTGGGTCCATCCTTTCCGCCAGTCCGTGAGGCTGCGGTAAGCTGGCGCTTCCCACGCATACATCCAAACGGAAAGCACCGAGAGAAGTCGTTGGTCCGTTGGGAGTTCGCCTCGGCCTTTTCGGAGGCACGGGTTTGGCACATGAAGGAGGGGTTCTGGGATGGTGCCAGTGCGTTGCATAGCGCGTAAGACGCTGGCGAAGAGGCGAAGGATGTCGTCGGGTAACTCCTTAGCCTCCTTAGTAGTCCAGCCGTCCAGTCCCCCCGCACGGCGCGGTGAACGGGTGCGAATAAAGTGGATGAGTTGGTCGTCGGTGAGGTGGAAAGGGGTAGCTGGTGATGGCGTAGGCAGCTCTTGTCGGTACTCGTCGTAGAAGTCAGCCCACGTCGGCATGGCTTCGGCGTCATGTCCAGCACGGGCACGGTACCTGCCCAAGATGGGCTCCCAGGTGTCGACCATGAGCTTAAGCATGTCTTTGGTGTTAGCAACAATGGCGTTGGCAGGGAGAATGTCGGGGACTTGCGCAGGTGGTGGTTCACGAGTGTGGTCTTCGTCGTTGTCCGTGTCGGGCGAACTACCGTCGCTGGGGCTGAAGCCGCCAGCTTCGGTGTCAGCGTCGCTGTCGTCCGTGCTAGCTTCGTCAGGTTTAAAGGCGTTGGTGTCGCAGTGGAGTTGCGTATCGTCAGGTGTGGTAGGCGTGCGGAGATACGCCGTGGGCGAGCTGTCAGCAGCCCGTGCGTATATGGCCGCCTTTCGCCCGCTTGGCTCGCGGACGCCCTCAGCCCATATCTTGATGCGTTCAGCTTTGGCACGGTTCGCACGTCGCGCCAGCTCTAAGTCGAGGTGTTGGATCAAAACGTCAAGGTGCTCTCCGTGAGGTGCTGGCTCGTCGGGGGTCCAGGCCTCGGGGGAGTCAAGGAGAACCGTGGGGCGCAGCTTGTGACATAGGAGGCGGGCCGCGGTCCACGTGCAGTCGATGCGCTGCGCAAGGTACGGCGGGATGGCACGGCAATCTAAATGATGGTGCTGTCCGATGAAGCGAAGCTCACAGAGTTGCCGATGGAGCTTGCGCAGTCGGTTCATGTGTATCGTGGAAGCTCCGTAGGTGGGGAAGGCGCGGGGGACAACTGGTCGCTCTTCGAACATGGGCGTGAGCCCGTGCATGGTGGGGGGCTTCTTTTTTGGGTGGTCGGGCGGTGGAGGTGGCAGGTCGCGCAGACGGGTGAGATGGTACTCATGACTGGCCTCGTTAGCCAGGGCGAACATGCGTTCCACGTCGTCGCGTGTGTCGGCCTGTTCCATGCGGTCCTGATATCGCCCAGCGATGAGGGTCCCTAGTGCCTGCAGTTCGTGACCCTCATGAGCTCCATCGTTGGGAGGGTAGGGCGTGGGGGCAAGAAGACGTCGGGCCGTATGGTCGAGGCGACTGAGGTCAAGCGTGACCTGCAGGCCAACATGAGACTTCGCTGGCAAGTCGCGTAGATAGCAGAAGTCGGTGACAAGGGATCGCGCCGCTTGGTTGGCAATGATATAATCGATGCGCGAAGTGCGGGGGCACTTGGTGACGCGGTCCCAGTCAGGGATATTGCCGTATGTGTGCATGGTGTGGTCTGGTGTGCCCTCAGCGACGTTGAACCATCCGTGCTGCAACATGTGCAGAAGGTGTGGATTGTCATCGATGTTCGTATTGGCGTCCATGCAGATGAAATAGGGGGCTGAGCCGACCCTAGCGGCGGCGCAGTCAGCGAGCCGAAAAAGATCTGTGCTGTCTCCTCCAGCAATCCCGTAGAGGCTCGCTATGTAGATCCCCGCGGGCCCGTGGTTGTTTCGTCGCCGCCTGCGGCGGTGTTGAGTGCAGAGCGGGAGAAAGGCCTCGTGCCATCTTTTCTTGGCCTTGAGGGCGACGATACAGGGCGCAGTGTCGTCGACAGTGGAGTCGACAATGGCATCCTTAGAGAGGATGGCGACCCCTCCCGAGGCGCCAGTGTTGCCCACGACGGGGTGGTCTGTGCCGCCGTGGGCAGCTCTGCGCTGGGCTCGCGCCAGATCCAGGTCAGGTCCAAGACTGGCGTGGTATCCCCCGTGGTGTGGATTGGCGGCGCTGGTAGCGATGGCTTGTCTGGTCGGCTTGGCATGTCGGGTCTCCTGCAGTGCTATGACTGCGGCGTTGTGGTCGACACCAAGAGCGGTGATGGTTGGCCAGTTCGCTGAGAGACTGGTGATGTTTAGGCTGACGAGGTGTATGGAGCGACCTGGCCCGTCTCCATCGGTGGAGCTGGGGTTTGCACGCCCCGCACGGTGTAGGTCAGCCTGACCCTCGCCCAGGTAGAAGGCTTGGCCACAGTAGGAGCTCATGGCGTTCCTATGGATTAGCTTGACCGGGGCTGAAGCCGCCGTCAGGCCAGAAGTATAGGCGGGACATGGTCGGCACTGCGCCAGGGGGGGTTCATAAACGTCAGTAAAACTGTCTCGAAAAATCCTCCTCACTCCTGTACCATAGGGGACGAGGGGAGGAGAGGTGAGACGGCAGCAGAGGGAGAGGGAGGCGACTCCTCGATCCGTCCTGCCGAACACAAAAGCAAAAGCGAACCAGCGGCGGCGGCTAGGCGCGGCAGCGGCACAACGCACGCGCATATACTGCGCACGCGACACCGCTGGTCCGTCCTGCGGTGGCGCGCCCGCCCCGTCAGTATCTTGATGAACAGCATCTGGTGGAACAGCTCGAGCAGCACGGTCGGAGGCCTGGCGCTGGGCCTCGTCCATGCCCGCTGCCGCGAGGCCCACGTTGCGGACAGGGCTGATTCCCCGCGGGGCCGCCGCTGCCGCGGCAGCGGCTGAGGTGGCGGGGGCTCCGCCCCGACTCTGAGGTGAGAGCGGTGAGCCACCGCCGAAACCCGCCGCAAGGTTCTTGACACGGTACTTGTTCTTGAACGGGTCGAAGGTCGGCGCCTCGTCGATGGGGACGATCACGCGGGTGGGCAGCGGCGGCTCGTGGTCCGTGGACGGCGTCGGCTCGAGGTCGACCTGGCCAGGTTCGATGACGCTGGCACCGAAGCGTGGCACCACTTCGGGGGCTCGGCCATCAGCCTGAGTCTCGCGAGGCGGCGAGCTCGTGGAGCTCCCTGGGGCCTTGCGTGAGCTGTGGCGGCTGCAGGTCCTGCTGCGCGGGACGCGCCCGCCCGTGTGGCGGTCGCGTGGCGAGGTCGCCTGGGCATTTGCGCGCTCGGAATCCGCCCTGCTCGGGGATCGGATCGGCGCCGCGCAGGGTGATGGGCTGGGCTGGCGAGAGGCGCTTGTGCCGCCCTCCGCCGTGGCTGTGGCCTGGTCAGGGTCGACAGCGTCGGGGCGGGGGCTGACGTGGTGGGCGCTTCCCTCGCTGTGCCGCGGGGAGGCGCTGTGATGCGCCTGGATGTACGTGAGGACGAGCGGGGCAAGCGGCTGCCTCTCCCGCTCAGGTGGGGTAGGTTTTGCCTGGGCAGGGCGCAGCGCTGCAGCCACGTTTGGCGGGGGCGTGTGCTGGCGCGGTTGCCAAGCACGCACGTTCGCATCACGCCATCCTTCGGGGCGCCCAGTCCTGCCACGGTTTGTTGCAGCCCCCTGGGCTGAAGCCGCAGGGGTTATCACTGCGGGCTGGTTGCTGGAGGTGCCATCATGTCGGCCTGAGTAATGGCCCCAGGCGCGCGTGGACCCTGGCACGGGCGAGGTGGCCCTTGGGAGGGCCTGCACGGGTGCACGCGGGTAGCCGATGACCGCTGGGTGTACCCTGGCGTGGGGGGCGTGGCCGTAGCTGGAGGCGGCTGCTCCAGCAGCCGCGGGCCTGGCACCTATGGGGCCACGGTAGTAGGCGGCAACCCCGCCGTAGGCCGTGTTTCCGCCTGTCGGGACTCGCGCGGGAGAGCGGTAGCGTGGCGTGCCCGGCTGTCCTGCGTCACGTTGGTCGCGCTGCTGAATGCGCTGCTGGTGCTGTTGATGTCGCTGCCAGTCGGCTCTCGAGAGGGGGCGGGTGTCGGGGAGGATGGTGGGCACGTCGGGCCGCTGCCAGCCCCGATAGACGTGCTCGAAGGCGTGGTCAGGGTAGGTCCCCCCTACGGGTGAGTATCGCCGCACATGCTCCATGTAGTCGATGTTCTGCGGCTCGGAGATCGCCGTGATGTTGACGGCTCGCTGGTGCGCTGGTCCATAGAGGCAGAAACTACCACGGTTGCTGCGGTCGTGGTTTAGCTCGGCTTCGGTCGTGGCACGGCTCACCATGGCGTCGCAGAGTCGCATGTCGTAGTCGAGGGCTTGAGGCCCAGGACCACCCTCGGCGTCCCAGTACAGTACCACATCTCGCCAGCGGGTGCGGGTAGTGTGGATGCGCTCGGCGATCGACTCGCAGACGGTCCTGACCGTGACACGGTCCCTGTACATGTTGGTGATGGCTAGGGAGTAGGGTCGGCGGACCGTCTTGTTGAAGGTGAATTCCTCCTTGAGGGCCTGGTGGGGGCCGAAGAGCACGTAGCCTTCCCTCCAAAGAGGTTGGTCGGGGAAAGGTTCTTCGGGCATCCCCGTTCCTGTGAACCCAGGTGGCCGCCTTGTGCCGTCAGGCAGTCCCTGCCTGGGGACGCGCCGCGGCTGCGGTGGGAAGTACCATTGACCCTGGTAACCTGCTTGCCCTGGTTGTGGAGGTTCCCCCCCGGGGCCTGAAGGCGCTCGGGGGGGTTCCTTAAGGTCGTGGAGGGCTGGCGCGTTGCCGAATTGGCGGGCAAGGATGTGCGGCGGCATCCCTGTGGCACGGACGTCGAGCAGGCTGTGTGGACTGGGGGGATGGGGGCACCTGCTGGACAGGCAGCATGTGTCGGAGTCCCTGTTGTTGGTGCTGTATGCACACGTCCAACTGTTGCACGAGTAGTCCGTGGACCAGTCCATGAGTGTACGCAGTCCGCTGCGGGCGCAGTCTGGGCACGTTGGTTGGCCCGAGGTGCCGAGCTGCGTGTTGCGGCGAGCCGCGCAGTACTGACAGCATTGGAATCGACACTGTAGGCAAGACCAGCGTCCTGGTAGAGGCGGGAGCGCATGCTCGTTTGTGCCTGGGTCGTCTGGGTGGGGTCGCGGGCGATCCCACAAGGGCCAGACGTCAGCAAACCAGGATTGGCCTGTAGTGCGGACAACCTCGGCGGGGAGGCGAGCGTCCTCGGCGTGGCACTTGATCCACTGGGGCCCCATGTCCGCTGGTACCATGACGGTGCGCCAGGTGTCGTCCGCTTTGACGTGGACTTGGGTCGGTGCCCAGAGCTTAGTAGTGGTGTCGCCGTGGTCGTGGTGGAGGATGACCCAGCCGTCCCGCCCCGCCACCGCAGGGTCTATAACGCGGTGGCCCATGACTGTCGTCCCCCACGGTAAGTAGGCGCCGTCGTGGTGATCACCAGGGTCAAGCCAGACCTCGATGCCAGGGGCATTGACACGGGTCCGCACATCACGGACGTGGTAGGCGAGGACGTGGTAGGCAGTCGGCTCCTCTTCCGTCTCAATGTGCTCCCACGTCTCGATGCCACTGTTGTCTGAGGTGGAATTTCCGCCACTCTGTCGTGACGAGCGAGAGGCAGATCGCCGTGGGCGGGCACGGCCTCGGGCGAGGGCGGCGGCCGCGCTGATGAGGGAAGGCGTACGGCGTTCGTCGGCTCCTGATGACGTCGATGAGCGGTCTGGACTGTGCGCCAGGGCTGTGCCTGACTTGTAAGTGCGTGGTGGGCCAGACGCGGCCCCAGGGCTGGAGCCGCTGGGGCACGACCCGCGTGCGTCAGGATGCCCCCGCACGGGGACAGCTTGCAAGCCAGTGTACACCAGGTCGATGAGTGGTTTCGGGTCCAGCTGGAGCATGTGAAGCGAGACGCGTGGGCGGGGCTGGTTAGGGTCGTCCCTGGTGGCTGCTTCAGTGTCGTAGTGCTGTTTGGCCCATACTCGCGCTGCCTCTGGCGAGTATAGTGCCTGCGGCGGTGGCCACGCTGCCGCGATGGCTGGTCTGCGCCTGGTGCTAGCTTCCTGGTCGTGAGCTTCAGCCGCCTCACGGAGATCTGGATGATCGTAGCCAGCGATGTGAAGGGCGTGCGCGCAGTCGCCCATGCCATAGGCGTGTGGTAGGGCACGGCACCTGGAAGCAGCTTCTGTGGGGGCGCACCAGTCCATGCGGATGAGGAGGCTCAGGACCCGAGGGTAAATGAGGCGCGCTCCGTGGGCCTCCCCTTTCACGAAGTTGTGCCTGTTTTCCCCGCGCGGTGGTTGGGTGGCCTCGCACATCCAGAGTGCGATGGGTCCCCACGCGAGGGTGTCGTCTTCGAGACTGTAGGGCGGGTGGGGCGGCATTGCGTACCACGCGGCCAGCGAAGGGTGCACGCTCGCGTACGTGCGGCCAACGTTGGTGCCAGTTCGGCCCTTCGCTTCACGGCGGGGACCTGGCAAGAGGTGCCCTCCACTGGCAGCAAGACGGGCCGCAAGGTCGCCGCGGGTCCCATGCCAGAAGACAGTGGGCGCGTCGGTGGTGGGTTGGCGGAGGTCCCACGTGAGGTATGGGAAGATTGTCTCGCCTGAGTTCCCGCCCGAGTCTTCCAGCACCCAAGTGAGGCGGTTCGGGGGCCTCTGCATGATGTCCGTCCACGGCCCCAGCGCTTGGAGTGTTGGATCATGGGTAAATCGAGGATGGTCGTGGAGTCGCAGAGCGTCTTTGATGTCCTCTGTAGACACGCCACTGTTACCAGCGCAAAGCCGTTTTGATACAGGGCGTTAAGTATGCTCTTCGGCGGCACGGGGACCGCTGGGTCGCGCTGGATAGTGTTGCGTAAGTTGCGTGTCGGTGGCTTGAGGGTTGTGTAAGGCATACCAGGGCCTGAAGGCGCCTGGGGCCTGTCGGGTGATGCATAGCGCGCTCGCCGTCGTGGTGGTTGGGTGTCCGCGTCGGGAGAGGAACCACGAGCATCAGCATGTCGGAAGATGGACCACGGGCTATCGTGGGTGCACTCACGTGTTTCCCTTGCCTCGGTGTCGCTGCCGTGTGCTGTGGCATCCTCGTTAGTCGGTAGGTTACCGTATGCCGCGCCGCTTTTGGAGCCGTCTCGCGGGGACGGGCTGGTCGATCTTGGTGTGACAGACGAGGCTCGCGATACGGCGGCAGTGACTTCGACGATGGCGGCGGTGGTGGCGGTAGTGACATCGGCGACTGCGGCGGCAACTGCTGCGGCGTAGTGTTCCTGCAGCAGCGGATGCCGGAGTGCGTGCACGCGCTGGTCGTCGTGTTCGTCGGCGAGCGTGCCCGGCATTGTGTATGTGGCCTCATCACGCGGCCTCCTGCTCGGTAAGCAACAGCGGAGGCACCACTGGGCTGTGGATGAGTCCAGGGCCCGCGCACAGATGCGGGCTCCTACGTGTCCGACGGCTCCGTTTGGCACTGACGAGTAGAAGACCACACACGACTCCACCCGTGGCAATAGCCCCGAGCTTGCCGCTGGCCCATTTCAGGACACCCCCGAGGCCGACCCCGACTGCGGTGGCTCCGCCCGAGACGCTATCTCTGAGTTTGACGCTGGTCCATTTGAGAGTGGCCCACAATGCGGACGTGACGTTGTATGTCGTTGTGCGTCGGGATGTGGTGGGCACAGATGGGCCTGGTGCCGTCGCTTTGCGTCGTCGTCGTTGTCGGTAGCTGGGGTCTCGGCTCGGTGTCGGCAAGTACCCATCGATCTGGTCCTTGTACGGCATTGCTATCACGATGGCGTACGTGGCCACAAAGAGGCAGATGAGGCAGCCACAATGTCGTGATGCCGCTGCGCTGTGCTGGGGCTCGTGGGAACCGCTGGCATCTGGGTACTCATCATCGATGGGGTCGTTGTCGATGTCGGCCTGCCAGTGGTCAATGACACTGGGGTTGGAGTCAGTCACGTTGACACGGTGTACAGAGGTGTAGGGCGTGGTGCTGCCACCTGCGGTCTGGGGATGTCCAGGTCCAGCCAGTGCTGCAGCGGGGCTGAAGCCGCCACTGCACGGACTGGCATGAGCTGGCGATGCAGTGGTATGGCTTGTCGCGTCGGCGGCAGTGACGCCTTCAGCGTCGTTGAGCTGTGCGCAGGGATCGGCCTGAGCCGAGTTGTTGGGCGGACTGCTGTGCGACGAGGTGTGCCCTAAGTGGGGTTCACTGTCGCGGTCACGCTGGGCCGTGTCGCCTGGTGGTGTTGTGCCGTCGCGATCCTGGGTTTCCATGTCGTCCTGGCTATCGTCCACGTGGACCGAGCCCAGGGATATGTTGCTGATATCGTCCGACGCGTGGAATGAGTCCAGGGGTGTGTCGCTGATGTCGCTGGCCGCGATGTGCTGAGGCAGCCATGGTACGGGGTCGTCTGCGGCCTGATCACCCGTGGCGTGCTGGGCGAGGCCAGCTGGCGGTGGTGGGTTAAGCGGTTCCATCGGTGCCGCGGCGAGCTCTGCCTCCACAAGCGGCTGCATGTCTGTCGGGTGGTGCAGGATCGCATCGGCGAGGTACGCCAGGGCGTCTTGGTCGGGTGGGGGAAGGCCTCTTGGTAGTAAGGCGTGGGCCCGTGAGAGGTATGGCGGCAAAGGTGCCGTGAAAGCTTCTGGGCCGACAAGCTGGGCACGAGCACCCTGGTATTCCAGAAGGAGGCCAAAGTAACGGGTGGAATACTCGCGGCTGCCTTGGATAAGAGTGAGGTTGCGGTTTGTGCGCTGTCTGTCGAGGCCCGCTCTATACCAGATGTCCTCGCACATGTCGAGCGCGGTGAGCTGGCGCAGGGCGTCGGTTGTGTCCTCAGAATCCTCCTGGAAGAGGTGGTCGTACTGTGGCAGATGAAGCGTCGCCAGGATGTACGGGACGCAGTCCTCGAGCCATGCCCAGAACACGTCCTGGTGGTCCTCACCTGGTGCCCACGCCGCAGCACACGGCATGAGCCGGGCACGGATCATCATCAGGTGCCAGAAAGCAGGGTCCTCCTCGGGTTCGCCCCTAGCGCACAGGGGGGCGGCGAGACCCGTGGGGCAATAGCGGGGCACGACAGCGGGGCTGAAGCCGCCACTGCGTGCCTGGCCTATATCAACGTCCCCGTCAAGGATCTGCTGCACCGCAGTCGAGGCCACGCTGGGGGTGGATTTCGATGCATGTGTCGTAGTTGACAAGGGCGTGCATGCGCTCACGATGGCGCCCAGCGGTCCGTTGCCGCACGGACCCGCGGCTACGGTGCTGTTCACGATCGGGTCCAAAATGGTGCAGTGATCGTACTTGTAGATGCTGTCATCGTAAAGGTAGAAAAGAGTCCCACGTTCAGCGTGTCGCAGGAAAACCTCACCTCCATGCTGGGGCGCACCGCCTGAAGACGGGTGTGCTCCAGCGAGCGAGGGGAGGGCCAGGCTGCAGGCAAGGCGCCACATGATGGCGAGGCCTGGCGGGCGGCGCGAGCGATGAGCCAAAAGCTGCATGTCAGCACGCATCCTCAGATACCCCTGCATGCTCATGTACATTGCAACAATCACGCCCCCTGCAAGATGACGGGTGTCCCTACACCAGATAGCTTGCACGTGCTGCTGCCAAAACTGACATGATATGACAAGAAAGAGATACGACGCGAAGAGAGAAGAGATGCCTCTGAAGGCGCTTCCTCGGAGGGCTGAGGCAGGCTCTCTGAGGCACCTTCAATAGGGTTCCTGAGTGACCCGACCCTTGTCTTTGCCTTTGTCAGCCCCTGGGGGCCCCGTCCCTGGGGTGACCTGGCCTGGCTGGTCGATCCACCCGCAGACAGCCACGGGATCGGCAACTGATGCAGCTTCCTCCTTTTTTGTTTCGAGAGTGGCCACCTGTGGCAGGTGGATGGTGCCCCCCGTGAGGTGCCCGAGGAGGGCCTGGATGTCGCCACGCAGTGCAGCAGCTTCGGTGGTTGCCGTCTGTTGCTGGGTGACGACGGTGGCAAGCCCTCGTTCCAAACCTGAAACGTGCTCCGTGAGTGTGGCCTGGGATGAGAGAACGCCCGCAAGCTGAACCTGCATGTTATCCACCGTGTTGGCAAGCAGCTCGTGCTGTTGTTCCATGTGTTGGATGCGGGTCGTGGCGGCATCTGGCAGTTTAGGGGCCGTTGCGAAGCGTTCGCCGAAGGTGTTGAGTTCGTGAGATGCCACGCTGTATTCATCACCTGATGAGAGGATCTCGACGTCGTCAGCGTCGCCTGGTACCTCGGCGGCTGTGGCAACGTCCCCTTCCGTGTGGCCCCCACCTTCAGCCGCCACCGTGCCAAGCTGCGGGTCATGACCACCTGATCCTTGGACGGCCGTCTGCTCGGCAGCTCCATCCGTGCCGTGCGGGGGTGCAGAGGAGCTGCGGCCTGGGGCGCCGTGTGATCTTGCGTGCGGCGCGGCGTCGCGTTTCCCACTGGAGGATCGGTGGCGCTTGGCTAAAGGCTCCTCCTTGGGGATCAGGAGCGGTGCGACGCCCTTGCCTTTGGGCGTGGCAGTCATGAGGTCGTGGAGGTAAGGGCTCTGGGCCGCTTTGGTGAGGAGTGTGCCAGTGGCGGGGCTGAAGCCGCCACCACGGGCTGGCGGCGTCACAGGCTCTGTGATAGTGGTAGGGGTGACAATGGTAACGTTGTCCCTCTTCGGCACCACCTCAGCCAGCGGGGCCTCGGTGATGCTCCACGGGATGGGGCACCCTGCGACCTGTACCGTATATGTGAGTGGGGGACGATGGGCGCGCACTAAGGCAAACTGAGCCGAAGTGGCTGGGTCCCAGGCGGTGTGGTAGACCTCACAGTCCCATTTAACGGACGGGCCCGTGAGAGTCTTAGCGAGCTGGGTCAGCGTGGCGTGGCGTGCCGCAATGCCAGTGATGCGGTAGCGCGTCTTGGCGAGGGTGGCTTCGCAGCCACGGATGCTGACGGCAGCAGCCTTGGCGGCGTCTGACCCTCGTGCAACACGGATCCCCAATAAGCCTGACTTGCCGTGCCTGACGACTCCTAGGGCCTTGAAATCCACCGACTTCTGGAACGCATCTGCCATCGTGATGGGCTGGTCCTCAGGGAACCACACGGTCTGGTACTTGTCTGCAGTGGGCTCGTCTGCACCTACGTTGCTGAGGTCGTAGGTGGCGCCGAGTTGCCCTGAACCCGCCAAGACCTTGTCAACCGCTTGAAGACTGACGCCGAAGGTGGCAGCCAGGGACCTCTTTCCGACGCCCGAT
>CAUYUJ010010113.1:1269394-1285846 GCA_963575745.1 Prorocentrum cordatum
CATCAATCCTTGTGACTGCTGGAAGCCTTCACGACGAACGTGCGCTGCGCAACGGCGAGAGCCCCCCATTTTCGTACCGTGCTCCGTGCGTGTAGCTGCGTCGTCCCCCAAAAGAAGTTCCAGGATCATGAACGGTGGGGAAACCTCTGGCAAGGCTCCCGGCCCGCCCCTGCCGACACCCCTGATGGCGCGACAGGGGAGGGGGAGGGGAGGGGAGGGAGGAATGGGGCAGGGTCAGAGGGGCGCCGCCGGCACAGAGAGGGCGGGCGAGGGCGCAGACGCGGGGCACCGGCAGGTGCCAGAGCGTCAGGGAGCGGGCCCAGGCGTCTGCCGCCGTCGCCGCGCCGCCCTCTGCCCCTCCCCCGGTCTTTCAGGAGGGGAAAAAACACACAGACACAATTAATCGTCGATTCCCAGAAAATATGGGAAAATATGGGAAGTGGTGGGGAAGACAAAGACCCAGAAAATATACGAAAATATGGGAATATTTTTATTTGTGTGTATTTATTTGTGTGTCCCAGGGCCCCTTCAGTCTTCCTCCGACATTCTGCCCTTCCCCGCCCCATCCCCTCCCCGTACTCTGCCCTCGTCTCTCGCCCGCCCTCTGCCCTCTCCCCGGCCTTCCTCCGTCTGGCAATCGAGGGGCTCCCGGGCTCCTCCTCCCTTGCCCCCGCCTCTATCTCGCCGCAGAGCGCACGTTGCCCCATGGTTTGCCGTGGCAGGGGGCGGAGGTCCAGGCGAAGCGGCCCGAGCGAGGCGGTCTGGAGCCAAGCAGTCTGTGCGAGGCGGCCCGCGGTGGAGCCAACTGGGGGTTTGAGGTGGCCCAGCACCGGCTCTGGCCTGTACCCCCCCAAAGCGGTTTGGGCGAGGCGGCCCGCGGTGGAGCCAACTGGGGGTCTGAGGTGGCCCAGCACCGGCTCTGGCCTGTGCCCCCCCCCTCTTGACAGAGCTTCTGGGGCCCAATGCACCAGGCCGCCTCCACGCCCGTGGCTTCTTGACAACAAGCGCGGCGAAAGTGGGCGGCGACTCGCCTCCTACGTTCGTCTTCGCCTCCCGCTTTCGCTCGCCTCCCGCTTTCATGTTCGCCTCCCCGTTTCGCTCGCCTCCCATTTTCGTGTTCGCCTCCCGCTTTCGCTCGCCCCCCCCTTTCGTGTTCGCTTCCCGCTATCGTTCGCCTCCCGCTTTCGTTCGCCTCCCGCTGTCGCTCGCCTTCTGGGGAGCGAGCGAAAACGGGAGGCGAACGAAAGTGGGAGGCGGGCGGAAGCGCGAGGCGAGCGAACGCGGGGGGCGAGCGAAAGCGGGAGGCGAACGATCGAGGCGAACGATAGCGGGAAGCGAACAGGGAAGGTGGGACGAGCGATAGCGGGAGGCGAGCGGAAAGCGGGAGGCGAACGAAAGTGAGAGTTGAGCGAAAGCGGGAGGCGAGCGAACGCGGGAGGCGAGCGGAATCGGGATGTGAGTTACAGCGTTCATCGAGCGGAAGTGGGAGGCGAACGAACGCGGGAGGCGAGCGAAAGCAGGAGGCATGCGAACGCGGAAGTCGGACGAAAGCGAGTGCGTTCGTCTCTTTTCTCGCGTTTCGTTTGTCTTGAATTCGTTCTCGTCTTGACGTCGGTTTCCCCTGTCGTGTGAATGACGTGCCCATACCAGTGGCAGTGCCTCGCCGAGAGAGTCCCAGGGGTGCGTGAAGGGCCGACGGAAAGCCGAGTTGTCACCCGAAGGCCAATGGGCAACGATAGGGGGGGTATAGGTTGAGGGGAACGCGCATCGAACTTCAATCGCCCAGTCATCGGCGATTAGGGCCCGATAGCCCTTCCTTGCCCAGGAACGTCAGGAGTCGCTATCGGGTGCCTACCGCCGATCTATCGGCGATGTATCGCTGATTCCAGGTCGATGTTTCTTCCATGACCCAGTCCCACCCTGTCGTCGCCCCCTCACGCATGCAGGCGTTGGCTCTTTCGAGGGCTGGTCTCAGTGGCGGCGGCCGCGCCAGCCTCCTCGAAAAAACGAGGGTACCTCGAAGAAGAGAAAGCTGCATAAACATAAGCTGTCAGACTTCCGCGCAGATTTCTTGGACGTGCACTGGGCCCCCCCTGGCAGCCCCTCCGGCGCCGCCCTTGGCGCGCCATGGAGGGGGGTCTAGCGCGGATTCAAGAAATCTGGGCGAATTTCCGAACGTGCGTGTTTGCGTTCTGCTGTGTTCTCTTCCTCGTTGATTGGTTTCCGCAGGAACTCGGGGCAAGGTTTTTCAATGGGTGGCATGCAGATGTGGCCCATAGTTAACGACACAGGGACAGGCAGCTTTCAGTTTTCGCCCAGCAAACATTTCTCTGGCTAGGGGTCGATTCTCACGCAACCTCTTCCTCTGGCACCGGGCACCCTCGCTTCCAGGAGCTCCTCCGCTATACCAAGGCGTGGATGCCCTCGGCTCGGGACAGCCCCGCGCGGCGCTCGCCAGCGTCGCGCAGCGTCGCGCGGCATCGGCCCAGCGTGCCTCGTGGAGGACGCGAGGCTCACAGCGCGTACGCTTCAGAGTGACCTTGTGGAACCTCTCGGGGTGCTTTTGAGGGCCTCTCGGAAGCTGTTCGGCGATCTCCTGGGGTGCTCCTGGGGGCCTCTGGGGGCCGAGGGTTCGAAACATGCGTTCGGGCCCCCCGCCCGGGCTCCTTTTCGCATCCGTTCCAGGGCTTCTCGGGCAGCGTCGAGGCCTTTAGCGTCGTGCTGGAAGCCTTATAGGCATAGGGCGTTTCGGAGCCCCCCTCGGGGCGTCTCGGGCCGCGTCTGGGGCGCCACGGGCGGCCGCTCGGGCCGCCGTGGGCGTTGCGAATGTGGAGATGGCGAAAGCGGTGAAGAAAAATAAATTTCCCAATCGCAGCGAGACGGCGGGGCGGTTTTCGGATCCGCCGATGGAGATGTCGGGGGCGGGGGGGGGGGGGGTTGGAGGCTGCGAGGGGCGCCTTGGAATCTTTCGGGTTGTTTGAAAGCCACATTGGGCGCTGAAGGGCCGATCTTTCGGCGATGCGGGGCTCTCGCGGAAGCCGGGGGCGGCTTCTCGTGGCGCTCTTGGACGGTATTTGTGTTTCGTTCGAAGTTCATTTGGCCCCGGGGGGGGGCGTTTTGACCCGTCCCGCCTCCCCCCCCCCGGGGCTCCCTTCCCACTCCCCCCCCGCGGGGGGGATCGAGGGAAGGGGCTTCCCTTCGCTTCAATTACGCGCGACATTTTTAAATTTCGCCCTAGCAGGCGCGCCCGAGGAGGAGGGTTCAGGGAGGGGAGGGGGGGCGGCGACGACGACGACGACAACGACGACGAACGGTGTTCTCGCGATTTGTTCGGGAATCGCGCTCTCCCTCGAGAATTCCTCGCGATTCACGCAGGGCTCACGCTTCCGCAACCCGCCTGCTCGACGTGGCCGCAAGGGCCCGCCTTGCCGACCAGCCCGCAAGGGTCTGCCCGCCCGATCTGCTAGTTTGTTTGTTATCACCACGTGTTTTCTGCTCCTAGCCCCTAGCCCCCCGCCTGCTAATTTCTCTGGTGTTCCATCCCTCCCCTTTCCATCCGTCCTCTCTTCGCCAGTTTGGTTGGGGCGCGCTAGATGCGCGAAACGGGTAAGGAAGATATGCCTCCAAGGGGTTTCGATGGAATGCAAGGGTGGCGGGTGCCGAGGACTCGGGGAATACGGGTGAAGTAGCACGCGAACATATATAAACGAACAGTATTCCAATTGTTGTCGTTGTTGATGTTGTTGTTGGGTTCTCATTTTTCAGGATGGGTTATTGTTGATCCACTTCCAGAACTGATGGCATTTTTGAATTCGAGTGCTCCTCCCAGGGCCCGCACCATTCTTTTTCAAAAGAAAGCGGGGTGTCACCAAATTGGGTTGCTTGGTACTTCCACTGTTTTCCCAAATCGCGCTTTCGCGCAAAACGCTCTCACAATGTATGCAGGGATGGCGCTGTCGCGTGGGACCTCCTCGCAATTTATTCAGGCGTCGCGCCCTCGACATTCAGTAATCAAACAATCGATTTGGCTTCCCTCGCGATGTATTTGGGGATCGCGCTATCGTTCGAGATAACCTCGCGATTGATGCAGGACCCACGCTTCAGCAACACGCCTTCATGACCTGGCCGCTTGGGCCCGCCTGCGCCAATTACACGCGGCTGGTATGGAACATATACCCCCACGGGGTCGATCGAAGAGGAAGAGGGCGGGCATCGACGGTTCGGGCAATACGTGTTGAATGGCACGCGAGCAGACGAAAGCGAACCGTGTTAAATTGGTGTTGTTGATGTTGTTGTTGGTGTTCAATACCTTTTTGTCGGGAAGTCCTATTGCTGACCGCCTCCCTCTTGTGCACCCTTTGTTTTTTAATTTCAGCGTTCCTCCCGGGTTTCGCGCCCAGTTGTTCCTAACCATGTTGTGGTGGTGGGTCTTCGTTTTGAACATTCAGCGACTTGCGTTATCTCCTCTCCCCGCTGCATCCCCTCGTCCGCCTCGTCATTATCAGCATCACTAGCGCCATCGCCATGGTCATCGTCATCATCAGCAGCATCATCACCACCATCACCATCATCAGCAGCATCATCCGCATAACCATCAACATCATCAGCACCATGGCCGTCATCATCATCATCATCATCAGCATCATCAGCAGCAGCATCATCATCATCAGCATCAGCATCATCATCATTATGATCATCATCATCATCATCATCATCATCATCATCATCGTCATCGTCATCGTCATCATCATCATCATCATCATCATCATCATCATCATCATTATCATCATCGTCATCGTCACTGTTATCATCATCGTCGATGCCATCCGCACCATCATCGTCATCACTCCCAGTTCGGCCCACGCCTCACACGCTCCGTGGCCCCACAGGGAGCTCCGCCGAAAGCCCCAGTGACGCTGCCCGCATGTGGGCGCCACCCCCATTGCGGCACACCCCTCACACGCTTCGTGGCCTCACAGGGATCTCCACAAAAGGCCCCAGTGGCGCCGCCCGCATGTGGGCGCCACCCCCGTTTCGGCACACCCCTACCACGTTCCGCGGCCCCACAGGGAGCTCCACCGAAGGCCCCAGTGGCGCTGCCCGCATGTGGGCGCCACCCCCGTTGCGGCACACCCCTCACACGTTCCGCGGCTTCACAGGGAGTTCCACCTCAGGCAGCAATGGCGCCGTCCGCATGTGGGCGACACCGTTGTCTCGGCACACTTTTTACACGTCTCGGGGCCCCATCAGGAACTCCACCGAAGGCCACTGCGGCACAGCCCACACGCGGGCGTTTCCTCATAGGGTGTCCCACTTAATATGGTACTCATAAGTGCGTATGGTTCGGTTTTTCGCCGGGATATTTTTTACAAGGACGGGTTTTGCGCGCCAGATTGTGTTGTTGGCCCTTGGTTTACAGAAGCGGCGATTCCCGCTTGCTACCTTCCGGCAATGGATTCAACATCGCGTCCATGCGGGACTGATGCTTCAGCGACCCACCCGCTTGACCCAGCCTTCTGGGCACCCCCGCCCCACCCGCCCGTCAGGACCCGCCCGGCCGGCCAGCCCGTTTGGTTCTGCCCTGTCTGTCCCTGCTCCTGCCCCCTCCTCTTAAGAGATCGTGCTCCATCATTATCTATCCCCTTTGTCCTTTCCCTACTCCCTTCCCTATTTTGGCGCTGCGTCAATTACCCGTGGCAGGTAAGGCGGACGTATCCCCAAGGGGGGTACGTATGATCAAAGGCGAGCGGGTTTTGAGGGTTTGGGACACGTACGTTGAGTGCGCGAGCAGGTAAGGAGGACCAATCTCACATTATTGTTGTTGATACTGCTTTTGTTATTCTTAATGTGTAAGTGTTGTTGTTGGTGTTGTTGCTGGTCGTGGTAATGGTGTTATTGTTGTTCGTAATGTTATGAGTGTTGTTATTGGTGTTGCCTTCGTTGGTCTTGTTGATGTTGTTTATGGTGTTGTTGTTGCTGGTGGTGTTGTTGCTGGTGTTGTTGCTGTTGTTGTTGCTGATGTTGTTGCTGCTGCTGCTGTTGATGTGTTTTTTTGTATCATTGCTGTTGTTGTTGTCGTTGTTGATGTTAATGCTGGCCATGTTGTTTATCTTCTGGCCTCGGTTGGCGACGCGACCGCTTCCAGCGGCATCGCGCGCCGGCCAGGAGCTGGCAGGATCCACGGCCTTAACGGTGGCAGCCGCCGGGGCTTTGCGGTTGCAGCGCCGCGTGGCAGAATCTCGCGCTTTGCTCCCCCAAGCGCAGGATTGGATGGGCGCGCGTTTGACCCTGGTGCCCGTCGCGCGAGTCGGGGCGACGATCTTGGCCACGAGAGATGCATGACAACGGTGGCAAGCTCGTGGTTTGGGTCAGATCCTTGTGGCGTGTTATCTTTGGTTGCGTTCGACGTCTAATGCCACCGTGATGGCCAGAACGTTTCGAAAACACTGTGTGAAGACATCTGGCGTCTCGTATCAGTGCCGCTGCGTAGAGTAGCTACAGAACAGGCGACCAAGTTCGAGTTGCTCTCACATCCGTGTTCTATCAGCCGTCCCTCTTTGCCCGTGCTCCCTTGTTATGTCTCCCAGGGGCTTGCGCTGTTGCTCGCCCCGCCTCTCCCTCCTGGTCGGCAGTCTTCCCCATATCGGCGTCCCTTTCCCGCGCCTCCCACTCCCACCCCCTCGCCCGCTCGTTCCTCCCGTCTCTCCCCTCCCTCCCATCCGCTTTTTGGTTGTTTTTTCCATGCAGGGTCGGGAGGTTCAGGGGCCATGGCTCGGGCATCCAGCAACCTCTCGGGACGACCCAGGCACCCCCAGAACGCCTTCGGCGGAGCGCAGCCGCCGGAACGCACCCCGACGCGACGCAGCGCCGAGACCCAGCGGATCTGCAGCACCTTCTCCCATCCCGTTTCTTTTTCCGCTCCGTGCCTCCTCACCGTCCTCCCTCCCGGCCGGGCGCCGAGGCCTCCTGAGCTTCTGAGGCGTCCGCCGCCTCCTGAGCTTCCGAGCCCGCCCGCCCCCGTGCCACGACTGGAGCGCCGCCCCCTGAGCCCCGGAGATTTCGGCGCCGTTGCTCTGGCGCTGCCATCCTGCGGGCCGCTCGGTGGCTGGCCCCCCGTCTTTTTCACGGGGGGAGAGGAGCAGGGTGGAGGCGGGGCCAGGGTGCGGAGGGGGAGGAGGAGAAGGAGGAGGAGGAGGAGGAGGACAATGGGGGGAAGGGTAAACAGGATAGACAGCCCTGGTGGCGCCGTCAAGTTTCCCGACGACGCTCCGAGAGGAATGGGAGGCCGGGTGGCGGCACGCACACCAGAGCAACTCCAGTCAAGTGGAATCAAAAGCAAGCACATTACAGTGGCACTCCTGTTCTGGGGTGTTTGCCCGCGAGCAGACGGTTCCCGGCCGCCTGCGGCCCTTTTTTCGAGCCGCGCCCGACAGCGACCCAGCATGAGAGGCCCCACACGCTGCGAGCTGAAACCCCCGCACTGGAAGCAGAATTCGAACGAATGGACCCGCGGGAACCCATCCCCCGAGCTCGACGAGGAGGCCGATCCTTCAACCATCTGGGCCCCAGGGTCCACGGTCTCCAGACCAGGACCTCCCGAGACAGCCACAGCCTCCATCGCGAAGCGGACGGCCTCTGGATAACGGGGGGACGGAGTAGGAGGAGGAGGAGGAGGAGGAGGAGGAGGCGGCGGATCAAGGAGGCGGGATGAGGTGGGGGGAGGGCGATATGAAGGAGAGAAGGTGTCCGGCAGGACGAGGATACGGTTGAGGGGACGAGTGAAGAGGAGGTGGACGAGAAAGGGAATCATGGGGGACGGGGAGGGGGGACGAGGCAAGGAGAGAGGAGGAGCGAGGGGGAAGGAGGAAAGGAAGTACGAGAGAGGGAGGAGCAGGATACAGAAGAATGGGATGAGGTGGACGGGGAGGAGGGGGGTGGAGGAGGAGTGGGGGAGGGAGGGTGGCGGATGATGATTCGGGGGATGCGCAGGAGAAGGAGGAGGAGGAGGAGAGGAGGAAAAACGGCACGCCGCAGGAGAATAGAAGGGCGGGGACGCGGGAGGGGAGGGTGAGCGTGGTGAGCGAGAAGAAGGAGTGCAGGGAACACAGGAGGAGGAGGGGGAGCAGCAGGAGGAGGAGGAGGAGGAGGAGCAGGAACAGGAGGAGGAGGAGGAGGAGGAGGAGGAGGAGGAGGAGGAGGAGAGGGAGGAGGAGAATGACTCCGCTGCTTCTTGTGCCTTTGTCGGGGGACTCGCTCACGCCAGTTCAGTCCTCCCTCCTCCCTCGCCAACCCGCCCCTGCCGCGCGCTGCGGACGAGTTTTGTAAGGACTTGAGCTCCTTGGGTGTGTGCCATCCGGTCCCCGCGCGCAGATCTCATGCCAGGGCCCCCGTCAACGGGGACACGGTCGAACCAGGACGCTGGCGCGCCCGAGAACACAGAAAATTGCGGCCGTGGGCCGAGATGTGCCCCCCCCCCCCCTCTCCTTCGTGCCCTCCCCGGGGGCAGGCTCGAGGTCCTGGCCAGCAGTGTCGCAGTTGAGAGGGGCCCTGATGCTGCACCACTCCGCCCGGTCTTGGGCCCCACTTGGATGAGCTTGGCGGCTGCCAAACGATCGCAATGCTGTTACATCATTACAAGCAGATGCATGTGCTTAACATCAGATAGCGTCGACACGTAGCAAGTACTTAGCAAGTATATAGCAAGTGGCTTAGCAATTAGTAGGTTAAGCGGGGCTAAGTAGTTGCAAACATATATCAAGCGCTTGAGTTGAGCGGCCCAGCATACACTTTGTGACCACTTGTGTAGTCTGTTGTTCAACCTAAAAATACGTTGTTGACCGAATACGCATTTATGCTGAACGAAAAAGAAACATCTGAATCATGTAGAAGCAGATTTCTTCATACACGTAGCTAGCATTCGTGTTGTGCGTGCCTTCTTGTACATTGATAACTTGATATTTATATATAACACGATTGAGCAGTTCGAAATATTCAGAAATCTGTTCCAACATGATCCAGCTCTTTTTTGGGGGGTTCAACATGACAGTGTGATCGGGGTTATCGGCCCTGTTTCTCGGCCCTCGGCCAATAGGTTCCCGGCCCTCGCCCATAAGTGGTCGGCCTACAGGCATAAGTGGTCCCCCGTTGATTTTTACGAACCGCTCCGTGGACATGTTCGACGCGTCCCTGATGACCCTGAAGCCGCCCTTCGAGGTCGAGTAGTACACCATGCCGCCATGGTACTCACTCGGAGGAGGTGCCTGGCCGCATGCCCTCGGCTTGGGGGCGGGCGACTTCACCGTCGCGGGCGCGTATGCCCGTGCCGCTGCGGGGCGTTTCACCTTGCCGCCCTTGCCCGCCGCTTCATCGTGGTTCCATTCGCCTTCAAGACTTTCTCGGCCGCCTTCGCCTTGATGTTCTCGGCCTTCTTCTTGTTCTCGCGCACCTGCAGCGCGTTGAAGGCCGCCTGCTCGAACTTGGACAAGCATGCCACATCGGCAGCGTGCCGCTCCCTCGCTGGACGGGGCTGATCATGGTCCCCGTCATCATCCACGTCCTCGGCCTCGGCAGCGGCAGGCTCGGCGTCTCCACCCGGCGCGCCCCCGCCAAAATGGCGGCGGCGGACTGCGGCCCCGGTGATGGTCATGAGCGTGCTCGGTTGCGACGGTGTGATGCCGCTGCTCCTCCTCCTCCTCCTCCTCCTCCTCCTCCTCCTCCTCCTCCTCCTCCTCCTCCTCCTCCTCCCCCTCCTCCTCCTCCTCCTCCTCCTCCTCCTAACGATCCGCCCTTCGGATGCGGCTGGCTGGCGTTCCAGGGCAAGCGGCTGGCGCGCCTGGCGGCCGTGCGCGGGGGCGGGCTGACCGCCGTGATCCGAGGACCGAATGTTCGGCCGCTCGGCGCCGACCAGGAGCCCCCGCACGTCGTCTCACGCGACGGGTGTACCGTCGTCCTAACTGGCGGGCTTTTTGATCAGCTTGTTGCTCTGGCGAAGTGCGATGTGGTTCTGGACGAGGTCGTTAAAGCCCACTACCTCCGCGTGGACTGGGGGGTCGTCTGGGCTCCATGCCCGATCCCGCATGGCCTTCGGGAGCTCCATGGGTGATGCGGGGGGCGTGCGAATCGGCGCAAGCGGGTAGGGCCCACGGTTCGCCTTGCAGCCGTCCTTGAAGTCCACGATAAACTTGTGGAGCTTCTTGTGGCTGGGTATCTCAGCGAAATGACTGAGGACGAGAAGCGCCACAACCCTCTCGTTCGCATGGGGGTCGGGATTGCAACGCTCGAGCCGATTCAGCCTGACCGCTGCCTGCTCCATCTTGATGTGCATGGTGAGCTCGAGGTGGCGGAAGACGTCCCGGTCGACCTGGGTGGCGTAGAGGTTGAAATTGCATAGGTGCTGGGTCTTAGTCGAAGTCGCTCGCCGCCGCCGTTGACCCCCATGGCGCTGGAAGACGCGCTTCCCAAGTGAGTATCCACTACCTCTGATATCACGTGCGCTTTCTCGCCCAACGGCGACCCCTCGATGGCGTCGGCAATCGCGGCGGCGTTCCCGAGGGCGAACGTGGCGAGACGGGCGATCTGCACCGCGATCTGCGTCGCTCGGTTATCCACTAGCGACGGGGCGACATTGGCGCCGCGAGCGGCCATGAAGGCATGCGCGTCAGTGATGCTCGCGACAACGCCCGCGGCGTTCATGGCGGCTCGGGAGCGCGCGCCCCCTCGGCGCCGACGCATAGTTTGATCGGGTCTCAAGCAGCAGTCCCACTTAGAACTGCACGAGCCAAAACGGCAACGAGTAGGGGGCGCAACGAGCCCCACTTCTCCAAATGGCGAGCCCGCGGGGCCATGCCCCATACAGAAATGACGACATCTCTCCGGGCAATCTCGCGATGTGCGACACTATCCGGGGAACGGCGGCGCAGGGCATGCGGCGCGGCATGGGCGCGGCGAGGTTGGAAGGCGAGCGGAAGAAACCGAGGGGCGAGGTTCCTCGGCGAGAGAGGACGAGAGCGGCACCAGGACGGCGTGGCGTCATGTGTTCACCCCCTATCATGCCCGCGGGCCCGCACTGACGAGGGGCGGGCGAGGGGGGCGACGAGGGGGCGTCGGCGGTGACAGCCATCATATACCCGAGCAGATAATCGGCGATCGAGATGATGGGACTGGGAACTTGGCAGGGCCCGTGACCTTGCAGTTGAGAGAGGCGCGCCCACTTGACCGAGCAATGCTCGGTCCAGTGATGGGGGGCCGCGCACTTGACCGAGCACTGCTCGGTCAAGTGAAAACGGCGAGCTTGCATGAACCTCCCCCAAGAGTGTCCCGCAGCAGCCCCTGAGCGCCACCATGTGGTCCACGAGGCGCCTACCCACGCGAGCCAATCGTGTCCTGAGAGCCCTCGGGGGGGGGGGGGGGCGGGCCTGAGCGGGCATCTTGAGCCATGGGCCGCCCCGCGATGGCCCCGAGGGCCCGCCAGAAGCCCCCGAATGAGCCCCCAAGAAGTTCACCAGACGTATCGACGAGCCCCCCAGGAGCCATCACGGCACCACGTGGTGCCATCGTTGCACCGCGCATGCATTTGGAATTTGGCCCAAACAAGGTGGCGGGATGTGCCGAAGGCCTTTGGGATGGACTACGTGTTGTTTTCGCCGAGCAAGGCGGGCGGGATCAGAGCCATCCTTCAGGCCGCCGCGCTGCGCGCATTGCGCCAGCGACTACTCAAATACACACGCTGGCGGCTGTAATTCGGCAGCCTGCACGTATCTACACCCCCCTCAACCCTCGTCGTCGTCGTCGTTGTCGTCACATCCCACTCCCACCCAACCTAGGGCAGCGCGCTGGCGTCGTCTATCCAACAACGCTGCTAGGCGGCGGGCCTCTCAGTCGCGCCCGTCATCTTCAGTACTGATCGTCATCATCAACAGTCGCACCAGCGTCATCCTTACGATGCGCCACCTCGTAGGCCTTCTACTCCCGCATCTCGATGACTGGCCGAATATGGTTGGTGTCGGCCCACTCGTTGGCAAGGGCCGTGCACTTGTTCCACTCGTGGGGCATTGCCAAGATGAGCTTGATGCATCGTTTCCGCCACCCCGCGGTGGTCTTGCCGATCTTGCCGTTCGGGCTGGAGCCGCCCTCGGTGACTTTATTGCCCTCCTCGGGCGCCGCGCCATCGGCGGCGGCGCGTGCCTCGAGCCCAGCGATCTGCTTGTCCTTGGCCGCGGTCCGCTCGTTGATGGGCGCGCGCCCAGCTGTGGCGGGGCTCGACCGCGAGGCCCCGCCGCCCCTTCTTGGCCCAGAAAAGGACATGAAGCGTGACCTGGCCTGGGGCGACCGTGCTGCACCACATATTTGCAGGCCCCGCGTCGACCAGCGTGTCGGCGAAGTGCCGGCCCTCCGCGTTCGTCGTCGTCTTGTAGAACAGGAAAAGCTGCTTCGAGTTGGTGCCGTTGCCCGGCCCCTGTCGATGCACGCTGTAGCCTGGCGAGTCCGAGCCGATCATCCAGTAGGTGCCTGGCAGCTTCTCCAGCATGCGGCATATATATATATATATATATATATAATATATGATATATATATATATATATACATATATATATATATATACATATATATATATATATATATATATACCGGGCTACAGGGCCGGGGGCTCCCTGGCCGGGACCGCAACCCCCCATGGCGGGATCGGGCCTCCGGGGGCGCCCTTGTCCGGCCCAAGAGGCGCCGAAGGCGGTCCAAGCGTGCCTCGAGACGCTTACGATCGATCCAAGACGCCCAAGATGGCTCCGAGATGGCCGAAGAGGCCTCCAAGATGTCCCAAGAGAGCCCCAAGAGCATTCCCAAGAGGGCTGCAAGAGGCCGAAATCATTGATGTCCGTTGGTTTTTCACAGGTTTTTGGTTTTCTTGTTTTTTCGTCGTCACGACCCTCCAACACAGCCAACGCAGTTCCCAAGACCGTCCCAAGATCGTCCAAGAGGCCCAAAAGAGCTCCACATGACGGTACAAGAGGGCCTAAAAGTAACCCAAGACGGTCCTGGGGGCGAGGCCGGGGGCCCCAGGACAGGTGCCCCGACCCCCCATGGCGGGACGGGGGGGGGGCCTGGAGCCTCCCTGGAGCAGCCCAAGCGGCCCAAGAGTGCCCCAAGAGCGCTCCACGACGGGCCCAGCAGGCTCCAAGAGGCCCAAGAGGGCGCCAAGAGGGCCCCAAGATGCCCAAGATAAGCCCAAGACAGCCAAAGAGGCCCCCAAGACGCTCCAAGAGGCCTCCAAGAGGCCCCCCCAGAGGGCCCCAAGAGGCCCAAATCGCTCATTTCACGAAGGCTTTGGACACATTTTGCCTTTCCCGCTTTTTCAGCTTTCCGACGCTCCACAACGGCTCAAAGGCCCCCCGCGGACGCCCCAAGACAGCCCAAGAGGCTTCCAAGAGGGCCTCAAGACGGCTCTGGAGGGCTCCAAGACGGCCCCAAGAGGGCCCCAAGAGGGGAACCGCGAACCGGAAATTCGAGCCTCCTGCCTCCACAGGGCCCCGGGAGGCTCCAAAGGGACCCCAAGAGGCCCCAAAGGGGCCCCAAGAAGCCCCAGGAGACCCCCAAGAAGCACCCAGGAGGCCCAAACGAGGCTTCAAGAGGCTCCCAAACAGCCCCGAGGAACCTCACAACGGACGGTGCGGACGAGCCGCACTTCGGACCGCCGCCGCCGCCGGTCTAAGAAAACGGCCTCCTGGACGCCATGCGCGCCGTGGCCCTCCTGCGGTGGCACCTCCCGCCCCGGGCCAGCGCAGAGGCCCTCGGATCCCAGAGAGAATTCTCCGTCGTCGGCGGTGTCGCCGTCGTCGGCGTCGTCGTCGTCGACGCCGTCCCCGCCCCGGTCGCCCCTCGGGTCTTGGGCCGTCTTGGGCGGTTTGGGGGGCTGTCTGCGGACCATCTTCGGCTGCCTGGGGGCCTCTTGGGGGCCTGTGTGGGGCCCCTTCGAGCATTCTGGATGCTTTGGGGGGCCTTCTTGGGGTCTCCTAGGGTTCTCTTTGGGGAGGAAGGCTGGAAATGTCAGGCCGGGTACCCCTGTGAGCTCTTTCTGGGAGCGGTCCTGGGACCTTCTTGGGCTGTCTTCGGGGCCTCTAGGTCACTCCTGAACCCCACTTGAGCCGTGTTGGGGCCCTCTTGGAACTCTCTTTGGCCGTCTGCGATCTTGGGGCCCTTTGGGACCCTCTTTGGCCGTCTTGGCGCGAGCTTGGAGGCCTCTGGGCGAATATTATAAAATTATCCCGGCAAAGCAACCTAACAGCGATGTGTAGGAGCATATCTGGAAGCATTCCCCTTAAGATTCACATGAGAATCCAGTTGTAGAATTCTGCTGTTCTCGCAGTCGCAGTCGCATTCGCGATGAAAGTCGCAGTGGCAACGGCAGTCGCAGTCGCAGCCTCAGCCTCAGCCTCAGCCTGCCTCAGCCTCAGCCTCAGCCTGCCTCAGCCTCAGCCTCAGCCTGCTTCAGCCTCAGCCTCAGTCTGCCTTCAGCCTCGGCCTCAGCCTCAGCCTGCCTCAGCCTCAGCCTGCATCAGCCTCAGCCTCAGCCTCAGCCTGCCTCAGCATCAGCCTTCCTCAGCCTCAGCCTCAGCCTGCCTCAGCCTCAGCCTCAGCCTGCTTCAGCCTCAGCCTCAGTCTGCCTTCAGCCTCGGCCTCAGCCTCAGGCTGGCTCAGCCTCAGCCTGCATGAGCCTCAGCCTCAGCCTCAGTCTGCCTCAGCCTCAGCCTGCCTCAGCCTCAGCCTCAGCCTGCCTCTGCCTCAGCCTCAGCCTGCTTCAGCCTCAGCCTCAGTCTGCCTTCAGCCTCGGCCTCAGCCTCAGCCTGCCTCAGCCTCAGCCTGCATCAGCCTCAGCCTCAGCCTCAGCCTGCCTGCTTCGAGCCTCAGCCTCAGTCTGCCTGCAACCTCGGCATCACCTCAGCCCTGCCTCAGCCTCAGCCTGCTGAGCCTCAGCCTCAGCTCAGCCTGCCTCAGCATTCAGCTTTGCCTTCAGCCTCAGCCTCAGCCTCAGCCTCAGCCTGCTTCAGCCTCAGCCTCAGTCTGCCTGCAACCTCGGCATCAGCCTCAGCCTGCCTCAGCCTGAGCCTGCCTCAGCTTCAGCGCATGCTACAGCTGCCTCAGTACAGCATGCTCAGCCTAAGCCTCAGCCTGCCTCAGCCTGCCTCAGCCTGAGCCTGCCTCAGCTTCAGCCTCAGCCTCAGCCTGCCTCAGCATCAGCCTGCCTCAGCCTCAGCCTCAGCCTGCCTCAGCCTCAGCCTCAGCCTGCTTCAGCCTCAGCTTCAGTCTGCCTTCAGCCTCGGCCTCAGCCTCAGCCTGCCTCAGCCTCAGCCTGCCTCAGCCTCAGTATCAGCCTACCTCAGCATTCAAAATCATGCCCAGGAATGGAGTTCTGGGAACTCGAAGAGCACGAAGTGGCCTACAGTTGGCTCCGGGCATTCAACATGTGGCCCAGGAATGGAGTTCTGGGATCTCGAAGAGCACGAAGTGGCCTACAGTTGGCTCCGGGCATTCAAAATGTGGCCCAGGAATGGAGTTCTGGGAACTCGAAGAGCACGAAGTGGCCTATAGTTGGTTCCGGGCATTCAAAATGTGGCCCGGGAATGGAGTTCTGGGAATTCGAAGAGCACGAAGTGGCCGACAGCTGGCTCCGGGCATTCCAAATCATGCCCAGGAATGGAGTTCTGGGACCTCCAAGACCACGAAGTGTGTAACTGTATGATTAAAACGACTTCCGCGGCTTCTCCCCGGCACCCGCCCAGACCCCCTTGGGGAGTCAAGATGCTCTCTTTTGACACTACTAGAAACCTATCAGTCTTCGCTGTTGGGTAAATATACGTTTTCCGAAAAGAATCGGGCCATTTTTGTTTCTGCGGGCCCTCTTGGGAGTCCTCTTGGATGCCTCTTGGGCCGTCTTGGGCGGTTTGGGGGGCTGTCTGCGGACCATCTTCGGCTGCCTGGGGGCCTCTTGGAGGCCTCTTGGGGGCCTATCGGGGGCCTCTTGGGGCATTCTGGATGCTTTGGGGGGCCTTCTTGGGGTCTCCTAGGGCTCTCTTTGGGGAGGAAGGCTGGAAATGTCAGGTCGGGTACCCCTGTGAGCCCTTTCTGGGAGCGGTCCTGGAGCCTTCTTGGGCTGTCTTCGGGGCCTCTAGGTCACTCCTAAACCCCACTTGAGCCGTCTTGGGGCCCTCTTCGAACTCTCTTTGGCAGTTTTTACAGGGTTTCCGCGTCCTGGGCCTCGGAGGCCGCCGCCTCCGACCCCCCGTGGGAGGGCGGGGCGGCCGGGGAGATCCAAAATAGTCCAGGAGCTCCAGAGGCTCCCAAGACGGCCCAAGCGGGCCCCGAGTCGCCGAAAGACCGCTCCAGGACGCCCAAGGTATGCCCAAGACGGCCCGAGAGGCCCCCCAAGGCACTCCACGACGCTTCAAGACGCTTCTCCAC
>CAUYUJ010010114.1:0-5000 GCA_963575745.1 Prorocentrum cordatum
CCTCCTCCTCCTCCCGACCTATTCCCTGGGACAGGCTTTCCATCATGAGTCGTTTTCTGACGGTCCCGAGGCCCGGTGCGGGCCCCTGGAGGCAGAACATAGGGAAACGCCTTCCGGCGCGATTCTTGTCATGGATCGCGGGGGTCTGGGATCTGATGGGGGGATCGGTGAGACGATGCTCAGAGGCGCCCTCCGCGGCCGCCGCCAGCGCTGGCCGCCGCGTCGTCGAGGTCCTCCAGGCCGCAGCCGGCGCCGCGGGCAGCACGGGCGGCGCCGCGGCCGCGGCCGCGGCGCCACTGGCCACGGAGGGGGGCGGCGAGGGCGGCTGGCTGCAGGACTCCTGGGCCAGCGTTCCCAGACTCACCACCCACCAAACCACCCCAACCCAGCCTGAAGGCTCAGAGTTGCCCTCGATTTCCAGTGGGGGGGCGGGGGGCGGGAAGCATCGACAAAAACACATGTGGAACCCTTACCCCCCCCAACCCGAAATTCGGGTCTTCGGGTTGGGTTGGGGTGGTCTGGTAGGTAGTCACAGACGCCCTCGCGCTGTGAACAAAGATCGCGACGGCCAGGTTTTTGCACTATCTTCGGCCTTGCGGGGCCCTTCCCGGGCCCTGGGACCCTTCAAAAGAGGACTTGGGATGAGAAACCGGTCCCCGGGAAGGGGTCCAGACCTCCTGGGGGGCACGTCGTGGAAAGATCACGACGTCGGGGGACTGGGTTAGGAGCCTCGGTTCGAGGATCGAGGGTCGCGTTCTGAAGGTTTCGATCGCCCTGGGGCGCGGCCAGATCCGCCTCGAAGGTCTGGTCAGCACGCACCCCATGACAGGTCAGAGACAGATCTCTTGCCCTGGTCAGGGCTTCGAGGTTCGCGGTTTCCGCAAGATTTCGTCGGTTCTCTGTCGTTTTCCCGCCTCGGGGTGCCTTCCAGCAGCTGCGCCTCGCCGAGGGCGTTCTGGACGTGCACAGGTCGCTTTGAACGGCCGCCGGAGCGTCGAGTGAGGACCCGAAAGCCAGACCCGGTCGGGGGCAGCGTTAGGGGGGGGAGGTAGGCTCGAGGGGGGCAGGTGCACCGACCCCCAATCGCTCACTGATCGCCGACAGGGGCCCGACAGCCCGCTCCGCCCGGGAGCGTGCGGCTCCGCCACTGGGGGCCAGCGCCGATCCATCGGCGAGGCATCGCCGATGCCAGGCCGATGCTTCGCCCCCGTGGGGCCAGTCTCCCCCTCGGCCCTCGCGCAGGACCCGGCGTCGTGGTTCGCGGTGCACCTGGTGGCGCACGCGGTGCGGGCGGCGCCGGAGCTGAGGCCTGCGGCTCCAAGCGGCCTCTTCGCCAGAGGAGGGGAGCGTATACAGTCGGGGCGCTGAAGAAGGAACCCTTTTCGCTGGGGAGGGGCTCGGTGTTCCTTGATTGTTTCAAAGTTTGCCTCGGGTTTTCCTGAGGCTTTTCATCGGACATCGAGGTTGAACTTATGGGAAAAAGGGGCATCGTTCCTGATTTAGGGTTCCTTAGGTCAACGCCCCGACTGTAGATCTCCGGGGACCTGCTGTTTCCAAGCGGCGGGCGTTCCTCGAGCTGGGCCGCGGAGGCCCGTCCTCGTGGCCCCGGGGCCACGAAAGGTGGACCCGGGCGGAAAACTTGGTCCAGGGGAAGGGGTCTAGGCACCCTCGTTTTTCCATCGCTCCTGCCTGCATGCTGAAGAGTGAGCAAAGCAGAGGTAAGGGATAAGCTTTCGGAGGTCCGCGGGGATGGACCAGGCTGCCGCCAAGCGTTGTGCACGGAGGGGGGTCAGAATTCCTCCCAGGCCTCCGCACGTTGATGTCTGTGCCGTTTCTTGTCTTGAGCTGGGAGGCGGATGGACTTGCTGGCCTCTAGTGGCGCGTGCTGAAGCTGTGGCTGTCCGAGATGGGGAAGAAAGAGTCTGAATGGCATGCTGCCGTGGGGAGACCAGCAGCGTGGTGCTCGTTCGTTATTGTCCGAAGGCATGGTGTTTCGTCAGCAGTGACACAATGATGGGTTCCCCACCGGGGCTTGGCATTGATAGTGCGCGGCTCCCTTTATGGAGGTCTGGTTCGGGTCCGGATTCGGGTTCGAATATTGTAGGCAACATATTAGCAGCGGACTCGTAGGAAACACTATTGACGGTGAAGCCATGAACTGTCGGGGAGTGAACGTTCTGCCATCATCCCCCCTGACTGCCTCACGCAGGGGAGAGGGATGTTTGATTTCCTATGGTCTCCTTCTTTCTTTTTCTCCTTCCCCTCCCCCACGCAGGTGACCAGAGACTGGAGGGGATCCGCCCAGGCGCAGCGACGAGCGCACTGACTGCGACCGCTGATGCGCCGTACCCTCCGCGGGCCCAGTGGACGATGACGATGATGGTGGTGGTGGTTGTGGTGATGGTGGTGGGTGATGATGGTGGTGGTGGTGGTGCTGCTGCCGATGAAAGTGGTGGTGCTGTTGGCGGTGGTGGTGGTGGTGATGATGGTTGTGAGCATGATGCCGATGCCGATGAAAATGACGATGACGATGGCGATGCGGATGGTGATGCTGCTGATGATGAGGATGATGGTAAGAATGGTGGTGATGCTGATGATGCGGCTGCTGATGATGATGATGATGCTGATAGTGTTGGTGGTGGTGATGGTGATGGTGGTGGTGATGATGATGAAGATGAGGATGATGATGCTGATACTGATGATGCTGATGGTGCTGATGATGCTGACGACGACGTTGACGATGCCGATGACAATATCGATGATGCTGTTGATGTTGGTGCTTCCGGTGGTGGTGGTGGTGGTGGTGCTGGTTGTGATGTAAATGGAGATGGTGATGCTGATGATGATGGTGATGATGGTGGTGGTGATGATGATGCTGATGATGATGGTGATCATGGTGATGATGTTGCTGATGATGATGATGGTGGTGGTGGTGGTGATGAGGATAACGATGATGCTGATCATACTGATGATGATGATTCTGATGATGATGCTGCTGCTGATGCTGATGATGATGATGCCAATGCTGCTGTTGCTGCTGATGATGCTGATGATGCTGCTGCTGATGATGGTGGTGATGATGATGCTGATGCTGATGCTGATGATGATGCAGATGATGATGCTGATGATGATCATGCTGCTGATGCTGATGATGATGATGCTGATGCTGATGCTGATGCTGATGATGATGCTGATGCTGATGATGCTGCTGCTGATGATGATGCTGATGACAAAGATGATGCTGCTGCTGCTGCTGATGACGACGATGATGATGATGATGATGATGATGATGATGATGATGATGATGATGATGATGATGATGATGATGATGATGCTGATGATGATGATGATGATGATGATGATGATGATGATGATGAGGAGGATGAGGATGAGGATGAGGATGAGGATGCTCATGCGTATGCTGATGCTGCTGGCGTTGATGCTTCTGATGACGAGGCAGGGGCACGCCTGGGCGAGGACCGATCGGGCGGCGCGGCGCGTCGCGCAGCGAGCGAGTGCAAGGGGCGGGGATGGTCGGGCACGCGCGCAGAGCTCGTTCCGGCTCCTCCGAGTAAATTCGAGTCCGGATTTCGATCGATTCCGATTCCGATTCGATCCGAGTTCGGATTCTCAATTCCGATTCGATTCGATTCCGATGCGATCCCGATTCCGATTTGATGCCGATTCCGATTCCTATTCGATTCGATTCCGATTCCGATTCCGATTCGATCCCGATTCCGATTTCGATCGATTCCGATTCCGATTCCGATTTGGAATTCGGTTTCTCAATGGACGCTTTACTAGTCTTCCGATGCCCGCCCATCGGGCTTCTTCTAGGGAGGGGATTTTCGGCAGCAGCGAAGCTTGGCCAGGAGCGACTCGGTCAGTCTGAACTCTGGCAGCCGAACTCGGCCAGGCCAGCCGACTTCGGCCAGGCTGAGTTCGACCAGGCTGACCTAGGCCAGGCTGAACCCGGCCAAGCTGAATTCGGCCCAGGCCGAGTTCAGCTTGGCCGAGTTCAGCTGGCAGCTCAGCCTGGCCGAATTTCGCCGGGTCGAGTGTCTGCCTTGTAATCAGGCACGCGCAGGCAAGCCAGCCTCCCGCCTGGATTCTGACGTAGGGGCCCGCAGATCTGGACCTTCTCCCTGGAACTGGTTTCTCATCCCGAGCCGTGTTTGGGCAGCCCCCCAGGGCCCGATGCGGAGCAGTGGCAGACATTTCCCGCCATATTTCTTCCTCACGCAGCTTGCCTGCAAGGGTCTCCCATGCTTCTATGACTCAGGAAGACAAATATCGGGTTGAGAGGATTGGGTTGGGAGACGTGAGGGTATCCTCAGGCTGCCGAAGGTATCAGTCATTGCATCCAGATACTATTGCTCATACCCTTCATCCTCCCAACCCCTTCCTCCCAACACGATAGTTGTCCTCCTCAATTTTCGCCGCGTGAGGGGGCCCAGGGCTGCCCAGACCCGTGGCCAGTGGTGGCCCCCCGTCGTGGACCGCGTGAGTCTGTTCAGGGTCTTCTGCCGCACGGGTTTCCCTCCCTCCACGGGCAGGCGGTGCCCGGGGGGAGGTCACCTCCCCGGGGTCATCCTGGGTCCTCGGCCTCCCAGATCGGGGTCGGAGTAGATGGGGTCGGAGCATCGCGCCGCATCGCCGATGTATCGCCGATGCGGCTCGACGCGGAGCCCGAGTTTCTTCACGTCGACGTCGCCGATGCATCGCCGACGTCGACGATGCGTCACCGGTGCATCTCGCACGCATCGCCGATGCGTCGCCCATGCATCGCCGATGCCTCGGCGATTCGGCGCGATCCTCCGACCCCACCTGCTACTCCGACCCCATCTGGGAGGCCTCGAGGGAGCATGTTCAGGGTCTTCTGCCGCACGGGTGTCCTTCCCCCACGGCGCGAGAAGCCCTGGGCTCCTCTCGGGCGGCAGGCGGTGCCTGGGAGGGGAGGGCACCTCCCTGGGGCCCAGGGCGCGAGCCTCTGGCGGCCG
>CAUYUJ010010114.1:7500-17500 GCA_963575745.1 Prorocentrum cordatum
GAGGGGGATCAGGAGGAGGATGAGGAGGAGGAGCAGGAGGAGGAGGAGGAGGACGAGGACGAGGATGAGGATGAAGAGGAGGAGGAGGAGGAGGAGGAGGAGGAGGGAGGAGCAGGAGGCGAAGGAGGAGCAGGAGCAGGAATAGCAGGAGGAAGAGGGGAAGGAGGAGGGGGGGCGAGGGGGAGGCGGGAAGAGGGAGGATGAGGGAGAACAAGCGGAGGAGGAGAAGCAGGAGGAGGAGGAGGATGAGGAGGAGGAGGAAGAGGAGCAGGATGAGGAGGAGGATGAGGATGAGGAGGAGGAGGAGGATCAGGAGGAGGAGGAGCAGGAGGAGGAGGAGGATGAGAAGAAGGAAGGGGAGGAGGAGGAGGAGGAGCAGGAGGAGGATGAGGAGGAGCAGGAGAAGGAGGAGGAGGAGCAAGAGGAGGAGGAGGAGGAGGAGGAGGAGGAGGAGGAGGAGGATTCTAGGGATTCTGCCAAGGGGTAGCCGTAATGACACACAAGCCGCCCCCTGAGCTCGAAATTGAAGTAGACGAACCAGAAGACGAAGGGCAGGAGCCAGCAGGGAGCAAATGAATATTGCCAGTCGCAGAAGCCGACCCGTACACGACCTTAATAGCAATACCACAGAAATTGCCAAGCCTGCCCCATATGAAAAAAAGGTTTGGAACCAATATGCCGAACCGACTCCACAATGACATGGCCAGTGGCAACGCAGACACGAGTCTGACTCTATGAGGCCCTAGCTGTGCCGACACGGCGACAGTGTAGATCACTGGGCTAACCCAAACCGATCGATGAGCTCGCCTCGCCCACAAACCACCTCGCCCCAGCCGACCAAAGGAAGTACCGCCGACAGCTGAAGTCCCATACCTGCATGCTCATCGAGACACTCTGCACGACGAGCGGGGAAACTGACCATGTTATAATTGATGGCAGTGACAAATACACCAAAGAAACAGCTGAAACGAAGGAAACAGGGGAATCCAACTGATGCCGCCAACCTCGAGCACGAACAGTTACGCAGCACAGCCGTAGCCACGCCCACTCCAGAAACAGCTCCTCCTCAAGCGTACTGCCACACCAAAAAGTGCCGTAAGACCCTGTGGGTAACAACCCAGTGGGTATCCCATGGGCACGGCAAATAACTGATACTTCATAGGAAATCTACAAGCAAGGCAAACACTGCGGTATCCAATGAACTGAATTGAGAACCTGCCAACAAGGCCATACATGAACATAATGACACCGATCGGCACGTGCCCAAGCCAGCACCAGCGAGGGCTGACCAATAATACAGGAGCCACTCACCGTGTACCGCCACCGTGGCCATACTAACTGTTTGTCCAGTCTCGCCATCCGACGGCTGCTGCAAGACGAAGTCCGCGGCAGAAATCGGAGCCCCCCAAGCGCCACGAGAAGGCACTGGACGCGGCTGGAGGCCCATCACTAAGCCAAAAGCTACGGATGAACCTCGAGCCACATGTGCTTGAGAGGAGGAGGAGGAGGAGGAGGAGGAGGAGGAGGAGGAGGAGGAGGAGGAGGGGAGGAGGAGGAGGAGGAGGAGGAGGAGGAGGAGGAGGAGGAGGAGGAGGAGGAGGAGGAGGAGGAGGAGAGGAGGAGGAGGAGGAGGAGGAGGGAGGAGGAGGAGGAGGAGGAGGAGGAGGAGGAGGAGGAGGAGGAGGAGGAGGAGGAGGAGGAGGAGGAGGAGGAGGAGGAGGAGGAGGAGGAGGAGGAGGAGGAGGAGGAGGAGAGAGAAGGATATCGGAGGCAGGGAGTAGAAGGAGAAGTCGGAGGAGGAGGAACAGGAGGAGGCGGTCTCTGGAGTTCCCAGGAGGCCTCCAGAGACTAAGAGCGGCCACGGGCGTTCAAACACTTCGACCCTCGATGATCGAGGAGGCCTTCAGGCACAGGTTGCGGAGAAGGAGGCTGAGGTAGAGGAGGAGGTGGAGGAGGGGGGAAGAGGACGAAGAAGACGAAGAGGACGAATCGAAAGGGGCTTGAGAGGCGGTGGACGAGGAGGGAGTGGAGGAGAGGGGGGGACAAGGAGGTCTCCCGAGCTCCCCGGAGGCCTCCGAAAGGCCTCTGAAGGATCCACGGCGTCAAGAAGCCGCACACAAACCTCGGCCCTCGAACCTCGAGGGTCGAGTTCGAGGGTTCTCGATATCCTCGATCCTTGATCGATGAGGCCCTCAGCCCAGAGATCTGGTGTATGGTTTTTTCAATCTGGGGTCCCCGGAGGTCCCGAGTCCCGGGGCCAGTGATTTTTTGACGGCCCCGAGTGATTTGTTTGGCGGCCCCAGCCCCAGGGCCAGTGGTTTTTTCTCAGTCCCCGTCCCAGGGCCAGTCCTCAGTGATTTTTTGACGGCCCTGGGGCCTGGCGAGGGCCCCCAAAGGTCGAACACGACAAAAAACATGGATTGCTTTTCGCACCGACGCAATGAAAGAGTTGCAACGTCTTGAAATCTTGGAGCCCCGGGACCCCATCTTTCTGCGGCATTTCTCAAGCCGGGTCGATCTGTGATGGCGCTGGGGCGCGAACCGGGGCGGAAACGCCCGCAGTGCTGCAGCGCCCAGATCTCAGGGTTTCCAGACATCTTCCGACCTGTTTCTCGAGTGCGCGGCCCCAGGTGCCCACCCCTTCCCCAGGGCCAGATCCGTTCTTGATGGTCCGGGGGCCCCATGCGGGCCCCAGGATGCTCAAATCTGGGAGTACCGCCTGGATCGAGAACCTCACATCGCCGGGGATCTTGGCTCGATCTTGGAGGCTCGTCGCGCCCCCCATGGGTGTGGTGACCACACCGTGTGGTGAGCCAGTGGGGGTTCGGGGTCACCGTACGGCTTTGGGACGCGGGTCGTTCTCCGCGGACGTCTCGGGCGACTGGTGCCTGCGAGGTCCCAAGACCGTGCGGTGAGGGACCACGCAGTGAGGTCCATCCTTAGATCCAACGTGGCGAACAGTTTACACAATGGTGAAAAAGCTGGGCCAGAGCCCTGGACCCCACCTTTCCGCACCATTTTGCGAGCCCGATCGATCCGTGATTGTCAGGGCAACCGAAACTGGGCGAATACTCTCGATTCGAAAAAACTGAGACGCCAGGATCTCAGGGTTGGGGATTCCGAGGCACGGAAGCGGTCGGTCACACGGTTTTCCTAACTCTCGACCTTCCACGCCTTCGACCAGCAAGTGGCTAATTCATGGATTTTCTCGAGAGACAAACAACCTAAACTCTCGGAGCTCCGCGCGGACTTCTTGAATCGGCGGCGGACCACCTTGTTATGCAATTTTTTGGCCCCTCAAGAAAATCACTAGATCAGCCACCTGCTGGTCGGAAGATTTGGAGGATGGAGAATCAGGGTTTGGGGCCCCGAACTCAGGCTGGTCGCGCCCCTGGGGCGCGCCTACCGCTCCGGCCAGCACGCCTCCGCTGGCGCGTCCCTCTGCGCGGCGCTGCGGCTGGTGGCCGAGTGGTGCGACGCGTGTCCCGATGCCGTGCGCGCCGTGGTGGGCTCGCCCGCGACCCTCCCGGAGCTCATCGCGCTGCTAGAGGCGACGACGACGACGCCGAAAACGAAAACGAGAACGACGACGACGACGCAGGACGACGACGACGCACGACGACGACAATGAAAACGACGACGACGACGAGAAAGACGACGACGATCACGAAAAAGACGACAATGACGAAAACGACGAACACGACGAAAACAACTACGACCACGACGAGGAAAGCGTCGACGACGAAAACGACGACGGCCAATACGACAAAAACGACTACGACGACGACGAGCACGACGACGACCACGAACACGACGACGACGAAAACGACGATGACGAAAACGACGATGACGACGACGAAAACGACGACGAAACCGACGACGACAAAGACATCGACGACAACGAAGACGACGACGAATATGACGACGACAAGGACGAGCACGACGACGACGACGAAAAGGACGACGACGACGGCGAAAACAACGACGACGTAAGCGACGACGAGGACGGAAACGACGACGACGAATCAGACGACGACGACGAGGAGAACGACGACGACGAACACAACGACCACGATGATGATGACGACGACGATGACGTCGACGACGACGACGACGACGGACACGACGACGACGAAGACGACGAAACCGACGACGACGATGACAGAAACGACGACGATGACGAGCACGACGACGACGACGACCACGAACACGACGAAAACTCCGACGACGACGAAAACGACGACGACGAAAACGACGACGACGACGAATATGACGACGACGAGGACGAGCATGACGACGAGGACGATGACGACGAACAAGACGACGACGACGACGGCGACAACAGTGACGACGACGAGAGCGACGACGAGGACGGAAACGACGACGAAATAGACGACGATGACGAGGAGAACGACGACGACAACGAACACGACGACCACGATGATGACGACGACGATGACGTCGACGACGACGACGACGGACACGACGACGACGAAGACGAAACCGACGACGACGGAAACGACAACAATGACAACGATGACTAGCACGACGACGATGACCACGAACACGACGACGAGAACGCCGCCGGCGACGAAAACGACGACGACGAAAACGACGACGACCAAAATTACGACGACGACGCCACCACCACCACGACCACGACCACGACCACGACCACGTCGACGACGACGGAGGCGACGGCTGCGGCGGCAACGACGACGAGAACGACGAGAACGGCAACGACGACGAGGCCGACAGCGACGACGGATCCTGAGACTTGGTTGCATTTTGTCAAACCAGGCGTTCTGGCTGGGTTTCGTGCCCAGGGACCCTCACAGATTGATCCAGCTCGACAATTGCAGCATAATGATGGGGTTTGGAGCTCCGATGTTGATTTTTCGCGATGTTGCACTTGGATCGCTGATCCATGTTTGCGCGCCGCTGATCTTCGGAAGCCTGCGAAGGCCCTCGAAGGCCGTGTCTCCCACTAAGAGCCGACGTCACGGACAAATGCAGCACCGTTCAAGATCCCGACCAGAGCTCGGGACACCATATTTCTGCTGCGTGTTTCGAGCCTTGTCGATCTGTGATGGCGAAGCCCGGCGACAAAGCCCAGATCTCAAGGTAGCCCATTCCCCCCCAGCATCCGACGACCCACCAGGAGAGCGTTTTTTTTATCCCCTGGCGAGGTGTGGCGTGACCAGGGGGGGCGCGTGGAGGGGGGAGGTGGCCAGTCACGTCGCGAGTCGCGCCGGCGCCGTTTGGGAGTGTTGGAGAGTAGCTCATTCCCAGACGGCGCCGGCGCGACTCGTGACGTGGCCAGGGGGGAAGGGAGGGGAGGATGGGCGGGGCCTGTCACGGGCGTGATCGCTCATAACAAACAAGCGGGCTCGTGTGTGAAAAATGCACGGCCCAGACCTCAAGGTTACCAGGAAACCCATCCCCCCTTGCGATCCGATCCACCAGCGCCTTGCCAAGCCGCCCGCGACATCCTCCCTTCCCCAGACCCCCGACGTCGTGATTTTCCACAACGTGCCCCTCAGAAACCTGGACCCCTTCTTGGGGACCGGTTCTGCCTCGTGCGTCGTGTTTGGACGGTCCCGAGGCCCGGGAAGGGCCCCAGGAGGCCGACAATGGCGGAAATTCCCGTCGTGTTTTTTTTTTCGCGACGCGAGGGGGTCTGGGTCCGCGACATCTCCCTTTCGCCGCCGAAGAGGAACCGGGGAGGAGGGAGGGGGAAGAGGAGGAGGGGGAGGAGGAGGGAGGAGGAGGAGGAGGAGAGGAGGAGGAGGAGGAGAGGAGGAAGGAAGAAAAAGAACGTCACAATCGTAGGATTCAGGTTTGCCCAACGCAACAAAAATAATAGGGGTGGAGGAGGAGGAGGAGGAGGAGGAGGAGGAGGAGGAGGAGGAAGAATAAGAGGTCACAATCGTAGGATTCAGGTTTGCCCAACGCAAAAAAAAATAGGGGAGGAGGAGGAGGAAAAGGCGGAGGGAGGAGCAGGAACAGGAGGAGGAGGAGGGAGGAGGAGGAGGAGGGAGGAGGAGGAGGAGGAGGAGGAGGAGGAGCCCTGCACGCGACGAGGCGCCCGTCGCGGACGCCGCCGCCGCGGTGCACGTGCGGGGGCTGGCGGCGCTGGCGCTCGGCACGTGCCTCCTGGAGCTCGCGGGCGCCCGAGGGGGCGGCGGCGACCCGCAGTGGGCACCTAAGTCTTCCTCCTCCTCCTCCTCCTCCTCGTCCTCCTGCTTCCTCTCCCCTCGTCCTCCTCCTCCCCTCCTCCTCGTCCTCCTCTCTCTCCTCGTCCTCCTCATCCTCCCTCCTCCTCCCCTCCTCGTCTCTCCTCGTCCTCCTCTCCTCCTCTCCTCCCTCCTCTTCCTCCTCCTCCGTCTCCTCCTCCTCCTCCTCATCCTCCTCCTCCACTAAGCTGTCCGCTCCCCGTTGCCCCCGCTTCTGTTGTAAGGGTTGGTTCTGAGCCGTGCCTTCGAAAAAGTCGGGCCTGTGCCTTCGAAAAAGTCGGCACCTCACGTTCAAGTCGGCGGACCCAGACCCCCTCGCGCTGCGAAAAAGTCACGACGGGAAGTTTTTCACTATTTTCGGCCTCCTGGGGCCCTTCCCGGGCCTCGGGAGGCTTCAAGTCGGGCCTGTGCTTCTGTCGGGCGTGTCCCCTACAGGGGGATTTTCGACGAAAATAAAACATACCCCCAAAACACCCCAAGAGGGCCAACAAATATTCAAAAAATAGTCCCCAGACTTGTTTTTGATTTTTTGTTTTAATAGCATTTTGGGGGTATTTTTAATTTTTCGTCGAAAATCCCCCTGTAGGGGGACAGGCCCGACTTAACCTTACGTTCAAGTCGGCCTGTGCCTATCCAGGAGGAGTGTTCAAGAACAGTAAAAAGAGCAGTCAGGGAACGATTGTTTGACTATTTCTCACTGTTTTTGAATCTTGTTTCATGTTTCTCCTAAGAACCTTGCGTACCCAGACCTTCGGGGAAGAAATCATACATAGGTTTTCGGAGGTGCGCGCGGCATTCTTGGATCGGCGCCGGACCTCCCGCCCTGGCGCGCGAAGAGCGCGTCGGGGGGGGCGGCGCCAGAGGCGCCGCCAAGGGGTCCAGCGCCGATCCGAGAATCAGCGCGACACTCCAACGATTTATGCTTGGAGGCCTCCTAGACGGGGTCGCAGTAGATGGGGTCGGAGTAGATGGGGTCGGAGGATCGCTCCGCATCGTTGATGCATCGTCCATGCACCAGCGATGCATCGCCGACGTCGGCGATGCATCGGCGACGTCGACGCGAAGCACATCGGGCTGCACATCGAGCCGCATCGTCGATGCATCAGCGATGCGGCGCGATCCTCCAACCCCATTATTATTATTCTTCTTCTTATTATTATTGTTATTAATGTTATTGTTATTATTGTTATTATTATTATTGTTATTATTATTATTGTTATTATTATTATTATTTCTCCTCCTCCTCCTCCTCCGACCCCACCTGGGAGGTCTGGAGACGTGCTCGCTCTCGGCCTCCGGGTGCTCTCGTCGGGCCAAAGGGCCCGCCGAACACAACGGCTCGGGAGGAAGAGCCCGGTCCCGGTGAAGCGGCCTAGACGTCCAGGGGCCCACGTCGTGAAAGATCGGCGACTACAAGGGGTGTGGTTACGCCGGGGTGTGGTTTGCGATCGGCGCCGTTGGGGCATTGGGGGCACAACACTGTCCTCGTCGGGCCGCCTCGGAGCGCAGCGGAGAACACTATCGAGGTCCCCGCCCGCCCCCCAGGGTGCTCCCCAGGGTGCCCTTCGCAAACCACACCCTTTGCAAACCACACCCTTCGGAGTCGCCGAAAAGAGTCATGACGTCGGGGGTCTGGGTACATATACCCCCCCAAAGCTGGCCGTGGGCGTTTTCGGAGAGGTTTCGCTCGCTCTCGGAGGTGTTTCTTCGCCCTGGGGGGTGCTGCTCGGCGGCGGCGCCTCGCCGGCGAGAGAGCGCTCTCCCGGCGGTGCCCGAAGCGTCCCAGACTGTCGCCAGAGAAGTCGGAGTTCGGGCCAGGAAGTCGACTGGCAGAAGGCCCTGCTGCACAGCCACGCCTGGCCGGGGAAGGGAGACGCGACACCACCATCACCAGGGGACCCCCTCCAGGGACCCCCCCAAGCTCCTCCCGCTGGTGGTCCCTGGTGTAGGGGGCCACCTGCGAGCCCTACCCCCGCCCCCCACGATCTCTGAGGGGGAGGGTGGGGCAGGGTTCGCATGTGGCCCCGTATACGGCGGTCGTGGCGGTGGTGCCGCTTTTCCTCGCTCCTGTCCTGGGTCCGCTCGGGGGGCGTTTCCTGGGGGCTCGCGGGGGGCGTCTTGGGCGGGGGAGGTCCGCGGCGCCCGGCTGTTTGGGCGCACCCCCGGGGCGGCACAAGAGGAGGTCGGAGTGCGGGACCCCCCCGCTCGCGTGGGTCCACTGCGAGGCGCGCGCGCGTGTTGACTGTACTTTCGCAGGCCTCGAGGTTGACACCAGCACCAACCGAGATCGGCGGTGTGCCTCCACCGAGGGACGACGATCCCGATCTCGGTGCTGGTGGTCATATATTCTGGCTTCCAAGGAGGCCGAAGTATTTTTTCACCAGCACCGGCATCTAGGATCATCGTCCCCCCTGTGGAGGCAGCCCCCGGTGTTGGTGTTGGTGCCCATCTCCAGGCCTCCAATCATTATCAGTCTCGAGTCGGGCATGTCCCTCAACAGGAGGAATATTCGAGAACTTGACTCAGTTTGGCTATCTTGGAACAACAACAACGCTCCCGCTCGAGGCCTCCTCCTTCTTTACTCAGGGCTGGTTTCCTTGCTCGCCGCCGAAAGCCGCCGTCCTAACAAACCAGCGCTCCCGCTCGAGACTTCCTCCCGTTTTACATTGGACTGGCGCGTTAGTCTTTCTCTCATCGGCGCCGCCCCCAGCAAAAACAACGCTCCTGCTCAAGGCTTCCTCCCTTTTTACTCAAGGCGGTGCTCCTCCTCGCCGCCGAAAACCGCCGCCCCGACAAAACTAGCGCTTCCGCCCGAGACGCCCTTCCGTTTTACGCTGGATTGGCGCCTTGCTCTCTTTTGAATCGGCGCCGCTCCCAGCAAGAACAACGCTCCCGCTCGAGGCTTCCGCCCTTTTTCCTGAAGACGGTGCTGTTCCTCGCCGCCGACAACCCCCGTTCCGACAAAACCACGGCTCCCGCTCGATGCTTCCTCCCTTCTTACTCAAGGCGGTGTTCCTCCTCGCCGCCGAAACCGCCGCCCCGACATAACCAGCGCTCCCGCCCGAGACGTCCTTCCGTTTAACGCTGGACTGGTGCCTTGCTCTTTTTTGAATTGGCGCCGCTCCCAGCAAGAACAACGCTCCCGCTCGAGATTTCCTTTCTTTTTCCTCGGGACGGTGCTGTTCCTCGCCGCCGACAGCCACCGTCCCGACTTCCTCCCTTCTTACTCAAGGCGGTGTTCCTCCTCGCCGCCGAAAGCCGCCGTCCCACCAAAACCAGCGCTCCCGCTCGAGACTTCGTTTTGTTTTACGCTCGACTAGCGCCCTACTCTCTTCAGCATTGGCGCCGCTTTCAGCAACAACAGCAGCCCTGTTCGAGACTTCCTCCCTTTCTATTCAGGGCCAGGTCCTTGCCTCACCGCCGACACCCCCCATCCCCACCAAGGCCATCCTGTCGTTCGATACTTCCTTGTGCTTTACCCTTCGCTGGGGGTCCCCTGGCGGTCTCGCATCGGCGCAGCAAGGCGCGGGCATGCGTTTTCGAGGCGGGATATGTCGAAATTCCTCGGAGTAGTTGTTCGCAGGACCTCATTGGGCGGGAGATCTGAGAATGGGAATAGCGGACCCCGGTATAGAACAAGTCCCCCATGATGTGGATGGTTATCATGATGGTTGCATGCTTCGTGTGGGAACATCGCGCATGAGGGTAAACTGATTGTTGTTGTTGTGGTTGTTGTTGTTGTTGTTGTTGTTGTTGTTGTTGTT
>CAUYUJ010010114.1:20000-22500 GCA_963575745.1 Prorocentrum cordatum
GTCAAATAATACCATGCGGGACACATTCGTTTTTTCTTCGCGCGCGCACGCCGTCGTCGTCGGCCGCGGGGCCCTGAATAGTAGCCACGGTCGTCCGCATGCCACGAAGTGAAGTGTCCGAACGTCATAGGGCGGGAAGCTGGGTGTGGGTGGTGGCGAAGAGTCGTTTGGAAATTTGGTAGAGCTTGAACCGGCCCCCCCACAAAGTGGGGGTATTGCCCGCCTCCTATGAAAACCCTGGCACTGGTGAGAACGGAGTGTCCCCACGTGCTAGTAATTGGTGTTGTTGTTGTTGTTGTTGTTGTTGTTGTTGTTGTTGTTGTTGTTTGTGGTTGTTGCCATTTATGTTGTTGATGTTTTGTTTTTGTGAGTTGTGAGTTGTTTTCTGTTTCTGGCCAGAGACCGCCTTGCGGGGCCTTGCCAGGATCGTCTGTGGGGGGCCTGGTTGCCATCCTGGGCCCTGGGATGGTGCATGCCCTGAGGTCCCCCCGCTCGGTTGCGGGCCCAGGGCCCTCAGGAGTCGATCGCGCTGGAGAAACGGTGCAGGAAGATGGGGTCCGGGGCTCCGTTGGCGATTTTCTGCGATGCTTCAATTTTTCTCGAAGAACAGACACCATACACATAAACTCCTGGCGTTCCGCACGGATTTCTTGGATCCGCGCGGGGCGTGCAAAGTTCATGTTGATTGCGTTTTTTTTCTTGTGTTATTCGTTGTTTTGCCGATCGGCGCGGGCCCGCGCCCGCCCCCCCCATGGAGTAGATCTTGCCTGTTTCGGGCGTCTGTTTCGAACAGGTGGAGCCTCCCCCATGGGACGCACTGTTGCAAACAGCCGCATCAAGCAGAGGTCCGCAGCCAGAACCCCCCCCCTCCCCCCCCTTTCGCTCGGTGTCGAAACGCCGAGTTAGAAAACGTTCACCTGGTCATATCTGAGGGCGCGCACCCTCACACCCACCCGGTCTCGGCCAGGAGGGCACACCCATGTCCGTGGGCGGCTCGTATGCACCGCGCCGCGCTGGGCCCTCCCGAGGCGCCGTCGCTCAGGGGCCCTGGGCGTGGCGGGGGGCAGGGCTCTTCGGCCCCCCGCGCCGCAGAACTGCACCGTGCCGCGTGGCAGCGGGGCCAGCGGGGAGTCCAAGCACGGTGCCCTCGGATCCCACGGCGCGACGCAAGCGCAACAGCGTGAAGAATCACGACCAGAGCCCTAGGCGTATGTCGGGCATGTCCTGCAACAGGAGGAATACTCGAGAGTAGTAGAACATAGTCAGGGGACGATGTTTCGTGCTCTTTTGATTATTTCTGTCTGTATATATATATATATATATACACACATCGATTTGTTGGACAACTGTTTTTCTTTCCAACTCCGCCTGTAGAAGGACATGCCCGACCTAACCCTAGACCCCAGCTTCCGGCGGCATTTTTCGAGCCAGAGCGATCTGTGACAGTCCCGGCCTCCAGATCCGAACGGAAACGTCTGCTGTGCAAAAGAATGCACGCCAGGTGCTCAGGGTTCTCAAAACCGACGTTTTGACTTTTTCAGTGTGGGATCCATCGATGTCCCGACCGTTTCCCCAGGGCTCGTTCCTCATCCCAGATCGTCTTGTGATAGTCCCGGGGCCCGGCGAGGGCCTCCAGAGGTCGCCAAGAGTTGGCAAAATCCTTCCGTCGGTCTTGTTTCCCGACGCGAGCATGTTTGGGATGATGTGCCGTGCCAGGATCCAGAATGAGCCTGGCCAGGCTATCGTTGGGCCCCTTCGATTCCTTATAGACACCACCGCTCTAAAGTAATTCGTTTAGGCGTACCCAAATAGACCATACCCGAAACGAACATACCCGAAACGACAACTCTAAACTCGTTCAGGCATCCCCGAAAACATTCGTATACAGCATGCCACCGCGCACTTGTCACGCACGCCCAGCTTCCCTCATGCCCGCATTCCATGCGCACGCCTAGCCAAGCTTCCCCATATTCTTCACATTCAAATCATCAGAAGGGAACCGACTTGGCTTATCGGTGGTGGTCCCAGACCCCCTCGAGTCATGAAAAAATCACGACGCGAGGTTTTTCGCCATCTTCGGCCTCTGGAGGCCCTTGCCGGCCCTCAGGACCGTCAAAAAACGACTCAGGATGAAAAGCCGGTCCTGGGGAATGGGTCCGGACCTCTGGGGGCCGCGTCATGAAAAATCATGACGTCGGGGGTCTGGGGTTGGTGGTGCATCGGCGTTGCCTCCTGCGGCAGGCGACCCGGGCGGGCCGCTCGACTCGGCGGGGCTGATGCAGCAGATCGCCTCGCGCGTCGGCGTGGACGCCTTCACGCGCGCGGGCGAGGCGCTGCAGGGCGCGCTCGCCGGCGCCCGCGGGGGCGCCGCGGCCGATGGAGGCCGGGCCGGCTGGGAGGAGTCAGAGGAGGAGGAGGAGGAGGAGGAGGAGGAGGAGGAGGAGGAGGAGGAGGAGGAGGAGGTTAGAGGTCTGATCATCTAGGACAAAGGGACCCTTAC
>CAUYUJ010010114.1:27500-55000 GCA_963575745.1 Prorocentrum cordatum
GCGGCGTGCTGCTTTGTTGCACGTCCTATGCGGCGTCCTATGGACGAAAACAGTTGTTGTTCGCCAAGGATTTGTAGTCTCAAGAACAGCACTTCACGGCAGCACACAGATGCCAGGATAGGCCTCGCGAGTGCGCGGGCGGCCTCTAGGCAGGCAAAAGTGCGAGGACGTGGGAGTGACCGCTACACAGGGCGTCTATGCCGGCCACGTTGTATCACATCACAGATTTATTCATCAACGACTGGCAGTCAAAAGTGAACTAAGCTGTGAGGACGGCTCCAATAGCGGGTGCACGGCGTGCTGCCCACGCAGAGTGCCGCGGCAGGCAAAACAGAGCAAATCGTCGTAACAAATTTGCGCTGCGACACTGGAGAAGACCGCGGTCGGGACGTCTCTCAAGTGCAATGCCAAAGGAGCAGGGAGCTAAAAACGATCGCGCGCGGCCAACCTCCAACCACATGCGGTTCTAAAGGTGACAGCACACGATGCAGAAAAAATGCGGCAATCGTCGCAACGCCCCCTTGGTGTTGGACGGGGTGCTGGCGCGCGCTCCACCTGCAACCACAGTCGGCTCTATAGGTGGAGGCGGCGCACACATGGACGAAAACATATCCGTATCCGCGGCCTCGCGGGCCGGGCCCCTGGGCCACAACCCCGCGGATGCGAGGCGCTTTTTCGTGGATGGCCCGCGCGAAACATATCCGCGCGACCGCGTATCCGCGGGATCGCGCCCCGGAATCCAGACTGCGAGGCCGCGGATACGGATACGTTTGTCGCTCGTAATCAACGCTGGGGTTCGTGTCGTGCCGACGCGGCGATGACCCTGGCGCGGGCTTTCAATGCTATATGTTACCCAGAGTCGGCCAAGATGGAACGACCTGGCGATCGAAACGCCGCCGATCCTCCGAGTTTTAACGATCCGCGCGGCGTGTCGGGAGCCAGCGCTGACGCCGTCACGACATGGAGCCTGTCGTGCCCGTGGCTTTCAGACTTGCAGCAGCACGGAGGACTCACATGCTGCCGTACAGCAGGCACATACGATGATACATTTTGCTGTAAGAAATCTTGGGGCACCCTCTTCGTTGATTTCTGGGGGTCCCAACCGTGCCCCAGAGCTTCTGTGGGCCCCTGGGGCCCTCGGGGGATGAGAACTTCCCGGGTGGCGCCTGCTGGCAGGCCGAACTCTTTGACCCGACGTGGCGGACAGACATGCAACACCACGATCGACCCCGACCAGGGCTGTCGACTTGTCTTTCTGTGGCACTTCTCGAGCCAGATCGAGCTATGATGGTCCGGGGGCTGGAGCCTGGCTTAGATGCTCGTTTTGGGTACCCTCCTGGGGCCCACCTACCAGATCAGTCTGACTCTAGTTCGACCCCAGCTTTGACTCAAGTGCGACCCAAGTTCCACCCAGGCTCGCCTCGGGTTCGACAAAGGGTCGCCTCAGATCGGCGGCTGTTCGGCGCAGCTTCGACGCACGAGCGGCTCGAGCGGTTCCAGGAAGGCCCCCTCGAGTGAGCGCCCGGCCCGGCGAAGACGCCCGTCTTGGGCACTGCGCCTCGAGGCCACTCTGTGGCCTTCGGGCCACACCGGGGCCAGCCGGCGAGAGCGGGCCCTGGTGCGGGCGATCGGCCTCGCCCCCCTGGTGCCCTGTGCCTGTCGGCTTCTTCGGCCGGCCAACCCCAGGCTTCCGTCCTGCCCTCCTACAGGAGGAATTTCCAAAAATAGTTAAGAAAATACTCTGGGGACCATTCACTGAGCATGTTTTTGGAGTATTTTTGAATATTTGTTGGGTATTCTAAATTTGTCATCCAAAATCCCCCTGTAGGGGGGCACGCCCGACTTAACCCAAGACGTGCATGTTGTGTTTTTTTCAGCCTGGGCTGCCCAGGAGTCCCGACCCCCTGCTCCTGGGCCGGTCTCCCGGAGCGCGGGCCCCCGGAGGCCGACAACGGCCGAGAGCCCTCCGTGCTGCTCTTGTCACGGCGCGAGCATGTCTGCGAGGGCCTCGGCGTGCAGAGTCCCCAGACCCCCTCGAGTCATGAAAAAATCACGACGAGAGGTTTTTCGCTATTTTCGGCCTCTGGGGGCCCTTACCGGCCCTCAGGACCGTCAAAAAACGACTCAGGATGAAAAGCCGGTCCTGGGGAATGGGTCTGGACCTCTGGGGGCCGCGTCATGAAAAAATCATGACGTCGGGGGTCTGGGTCTGGAAACGCAGCAACACCGACGTATGGGTTTTTCAGTGCAAGGGATCTCTGCGTCGGCTTCCCCGGTCGGCCACCGCAGGCGTGCAGCGCTACGACCCCGCCTTCGCGTCCTTCGCGGCCGGGCAGTTCCGGCAGGTGCAGGACCCGGGCCCTCTGGTCGAAGAAGAAAAAACGCTACATACATAATTGTCCGACGCCCCGCGCTGTTTTCTTGGATCCGCGCTGGGCTCCCCCAGCGGCGCCTCCGGCGCCGCCCCTGGTGCGCTCCGCGCGCCAGGGTGGGGGGTCTGGCGCAGATCCAAGAAATCCGCGCGGATTGGCGACAGTTTAGGTTTATGCCGTTTTTTTGTTTTCCTTCTTCTTCTTCGTCTTCTTCTTCTTCTTCTTCCTCTTCCTCTTCTAAACCAAGGCAGGGCTGGCCAGGACTTGGTGAATGGCAGGTTTCTCGGGCGCGACACTTCCGGGCGGGGCTATATAAGACGAGGATGAGAATCCCTTCCAGAGCGTTCCCCGGAACGCTCCCAGAGAGCGTTTTCTGGAACGCTCTGAGGGGCCCCCGGCGCCCGAGACATCCTTTCAAAGCCGCCAGATCCCAGAGATTCTCGAGGTAAGCATCCTCACCCGAAGGTGTCCTCGTCCACTCCTCGTCTTACCAAATGCCCTGGCTTGCCCATGCGCCCCTCGTTCGGAGGGCCCTGGCAGGACACGATGGTGAAGCTGTGGCTGGCCCAGGGCACCGCCCTGCAGGCCGGAAGAGTCAACCTTCCCTCGCTCATCGCCTTGTCGGGCCCCCCAGGGCCCTAAGGTTATAGTCGCCCTTTTTCCGAGCCGGGCGTTTTCGCGTCCATGCGGGCCCCGGGACCCTCACGGATCGATCCGGCTCGACAGATGCACGAGGAAGAAGAGTGGGGGGCTGAGATGCACACCAATCGACAGGAGATGCTGAGGAGCACCAGTCTAAAGTATCTAGACGCCTGAGATCGGTCTGCTACCAGAGCTGCGACCAAATCATTATATGCACTCTTTCGCTTTCATAAGAGACGGTGTTGGTTTTCTGTACTTCTGGCGCTCTGGTCGCGATGCTTTTTGTGATGCTGCCGTGTCTCCGCGACGTCGGATCTCAGGGGATCCCGCTGCCTGTCCCTCGTTTTCGCCGCCCAATAGGTCCTCGCGGCCACGGCCGGGTTCGCCTCGAGGTTCTGGTCAGGGCGCGCCCTGGAGAAGTCCGGGGATTGTCAAGTCGGACCTGTCCTTCTGCATGAGGAATATTCAAAAAATATCAATGATACCGGAGAAAAAAAACCCAATCAGGGCTATAGGGCTAGGGGACTATAGGGTTATAGGGCTATTGAGCTATAGGGCTATAGAGCGAAAGGGCTATAGACTTGTAGGGCTATTGGGCTATTGGGCTATTGGGCTATAGAGCTTTCGGGCTATAGGGCTCAGGGCTATAGGGCCCCCGGGCACCCCCGGGCACCCCTGGGCACCCCCGGGCACGCCCGGGCTCCCGGGCACCCGGGCACCCGGGCACCCCGGCACCCCCGGGCACCCCCCGGGCACCCAGGCCCCGGGCACCCCCGGGCACCCGGGCACCCGGGCGTGCAGCGAAAATCGGCTACAAACCTAACCTAACCACATGAATCCACCAGGACCCCTACAGATGCAAGCTCTGATTGGGGAATAAGCATAGTCTGGTGACGATTTTTTGGCTATTTTTTCTAGTCTTGAGTACTTGCGCCAATGTTTCGTTCAATTCCTCCAACATCCGCCTGCAGGAGGACAGGTCCGGACCTGCCCGACCGAAGGGGAGTGTAATGGTATACAGGGGTGCTTTTTGGCCTCCTCACGGGCAGGGCGGCGCCGAGCGTCCGGGGGGCCCTGCGGAGGGCCCCCGCGGGCAGGGCATGGCGGCCGACGTGGCCGAGCACTTCAAGGACGGAGCGGGCCGAAAGGAGATCGATCGTCGACCCCAGACCCCCTCGAGTCATGAAAAAATCACGACGGAAGGTTTTCCTTCATTTTCGGCCTCACCAGGCCTCGGGACCGTCAAAAAACGACTCGGGATGAAAAACCGGTCTCGGGGAATGGGTCCAGACCTCTGGAGGTCGCGTCATGAAAAAATCATGGCGTCGGGGGTCTGGGACTGCAGCTGGGGTGGATTCTGCTGGGGTGTGGTCTGCGAGTGGCGCCGTGGGGGCTCGCTCGGGGGCCATCGCGATGCGCCAGAGGTCTGATGTGAGCCCTCGTCGAGGCGCGCAGAGATCTAGGTCGAGGTTCTTGCTCGCCCCTCCAGGCGCGGCTTGCAAACCACACCCTAAGGGTGTGGTTTGCAAGGCGCGCCTGTCAATTAGTGGCGAAGCGTCCGTCCTGGCTCGCCTATAGGCCCACCAAACAATGCTCGTAGAACATTTTTTGTGGTCTGCAACGGGCTGTTCTCAGAGCATTCCCGGCTGAGACCGTCTTGGTTTATTCAACACCTCGAGTTTCTGCTCTAAGAGCACTGCTTGGTTCTTGGGGCACTCTTGGCCTCTGAGCAAAGGGCTCGTGGTGGGCCTCTCTGGGAGTGATCGCGCCCTTCTCGGGGGGCCCCCAAGACGACGGTGCGGTGGCCACACCGTGCGGTGAGCCAGTGGGGATCCGGGGTCCCTCGCCCTCATTCTTCCAGACCTTCCGTGCCGACCTTCCACAATCATGCGCTTCGTGAAATGCTCAATTTTCTTGCGTTTCCTGAGGCTTCCAAGAGTTTCAGTGCATCACCTTCCGCGCCTTCCGCAGAGGTCCCCTCCGGGACCGGCTGCTCATCCTGAGCAATCCTTGGCGGTCCCCTGCAGGGCCGGGCGACGGGGCCCAGGGGACGAGCAATAGCAAAGGAGCCTCCCGCCGCGAATCTCTCACGCCTCGAGGGGGGTGAGGGAAGGAGCTCCTCCTCCTCCTCCTCCTCCTCCTCCTCCTCCTCCTCCTCCTCCTCCTGGTGGAGGGGCCACCGCACGGCTTCGGGACTCGGGCCGTGCTCCGAGGCGGCCTCGGGCGACCGGGGGCCTATCCGGGGTCCCGAGACCGTGCGGGTGACGGACCGTGCGGTGAGGTCTTCCCAGACCCCCGACGTCATGATTTTTTCATGACGCGACCTCCCCAGACCCCCTCGAGTCATGAAAAACTCACGACGCGAGGTTTTTCGCTATTTTCGGCCTCCCGGGGCCCTTACCGGCCCTCGGGACCGTCAAAAAACGACTCGGGATGAAAAAATCGGTCCGGACCTCTGGAGGTCGCGTCATGAAAAAATCATGACGTCGGGGGTCTGGGTCCAGAGGTCCGGACCGATTCCCCGGGACCGGCTTTCCATCCCGAGTCGTTTCTTGACGGTCCCGACGGCCGGTGAGGGCCCCCGGAGGCCGAAAATAGCGAAAAACCTCTCGTCGTGATTTTTTCATGACTCGAGGGGGTCTGGGAGGTCTTGGGGGGATCTCGAGGTCACCGCGCGGTGCGTCACCGCACCGTGTCGGGGGCCCCGAGAGCCTTCGGAGTCGCCGAGTGTGGGCGGAGGCGGGGGGCGTCGTTTTTCGGGCCTCGCTGTGGGGGCCGCGCGGGCGGAGGGCTGCGCGGGAGCGAGGGCGCGGGCGGGGGTGGAGTCGGGCCTGTCCCCCTACAGGGGGTACGACCACCAGCTCTCAGGGGACCAACACCTCCTCCTCCTCCTCCTCCTCCTCCTCCTCCTCCTCCTCCTCCTCGTCCTCCTCCTCCCCCTCTTCAGTTTCCATCGAAAATAGAAGATACCCCCAAAATGCCAGAACAAGTAATATTTTGTTGGGTATGTTCTGACCTTCTTGGGGTGTTTTTTGGGGTACTTTTTTTTATTTTTCGTGGAAAATATCCCTGTAGGGGGACGCGCCCGACAGAAGGCTGGGGAGGGGTTGAGCCGGGCCTGTCCCCCTACAGGGGGAGCTTCGCCGAACAATAAAAAGATACCCCCCAAACTGCTCAAAAGATAGTCCAAAGATAGTCTGGGGTCTATTTTTTGAGTATCTGTTGACCTTCTTGGGATATTTTTTCTGGGGCATTTTTTATTTGTCGTGGACAATCCCCCTGTATGGGGGACACGCCCGACATAAGGCTGGGGAGGGGAGACAGGGCAGGGCAGGGGGGGTAGTGATCGGTCCGACCTGCAACAGCTGCAACGGTTGCAAGATTCGGAAGCTGGGCGAGGGCTGCTAAAACCGTGGCTGCTAAAACGGCCCTTCCGGAAGGAAAAAACAACTTCCCGGAATGAGGCGCGGCACGCGAAACAGTCAACGGGCTTCTTCCCGGAAGGACGAAGACAACTTCCCGGAGGTCGATTTTAGCAGCCACGGATTTAGCAGCCCTTGCCCGGCTTCCGAAAGGTGGTCGCAACGCCCGCAAGGGGGTCGCAAGGCCGCCTGCGGTCAGCCCGCATAGTAAGGATGGGCAATGTTCCTAAGGGTACCCTCGCACCCTTGCCTTCTCGGCCCATGCTTGGCCACTTTCGTTGGCCGCGCCCCGCTTCAAAAGCTTCGACATGGGCGTCCAAGGCCCTTTCATCCTCATCGCGCATCCTCATGCTACAGGCCGACTGTACTTGCTCCAGGTCAGAGTAAGTCAGGGCACCCCACTTGGAGCCGCCAGGTGGACTTGCAACCCACTTGCAGGTGCCTTGCAAGTGGGCTGTAACAGCCACCTTGCAGCCCTGCAGCTGTGGCAGGTCACAGTGGCCACTGCAGCAGGGCCAGCTGCGCAGCCGAGGCAGGGAGCGGTGCAGTACCACCCCTGAGATCCTGGCGTCGCGATCTTGCGCAACGGGCGCTTCCTCGTCGGGCTTCGGGCCCCTTGGGCCCTCGCACGGCGATCCGGCTCGAGGCATGGGGCAGAAAGATGGGGCGCGGGGCTCCGTTGGCGATCTCTTCGACGCCCCTCGACCTGCACCTTCCGCGCCTTCCGCGCGGAAGGTGGCCGCCGCGGCCGCCGCTGCGGGTTCGACGGCGGGCACGCCGCTGCTGCCGCGGCGGCGGCCGCGGCCGCGCGCCACCTGCCGCGCGGAAGGTGCGGCCGGTGCAGGTCGAGGGGATCCGAGGGCAGGGCGAGGGGGGTCCCAGACCTCACACGCCGTGATCTTGGCGTGGCGTGCCCCTCGGAAGTCCGGGCCCCCCTTCCTGGGGACCGGCTCCTCCTCCCGAGTCGTTCTTGCTGACGGTCCCGAGGCCCGGGAAGGGCCCCCGAAGGCCGACAAGAAGTGAAACACCTCCCGCCCCGATTTGTTCACAACGCGAGGGGGTTTTGGCAATCCGGGCCGACAATCGTACAAGGCGCCTGCCGACTATCGTCTGGCGACGACGTTTCGACTCCTCCTGGATTCTGTTCGAATGTGCTTTGACATGTTTTTCATTCTTCTCCTGAAGTCCACCTGTACAGTGAACCCGCAGAGTAAGGATGGACGACCTTCCCAAGGGTACCCTCGCATCCTTGCCTCTTCGGTCTATCCTGGACCACTCTCGTTGCCCGCGCCCTGCTCCAAAAGCTTCGACACGGGCGCCCGAGGCCCCTCTTGCATCCTTCTCGCGCACCCTTGCTCTACGGGCTGACTTCAGGAGGACATGCCCGACCTGAGTTCTCGCCCCAGGTATCCCATCTCTGCATCTTGTGCCGTAAACGAAACGAACCTCCGAGAGAAACGAACCAACCGATGCGCCGTCAAGGGCCCTTGGGTGATGCCTCCGGACGGTGGCCCACACTGAACGTGTCAAAAGAAGGGCCTGCGGCCGAGCGAGCTCGGTGACTAAACGGCCGTGAACCACTCCGCGCGCAGTGCACTGCGACTCCGCCTGGACCTCCTCCTCCTCCTCCTCCTCCTGCACCTCCTCCTCCTCCTCCTGCTCCTCCTCCTCCTCCCCCCCCCCTCCTCCCTCCTCCCTCCTCCTCCTCCTCCCTCCTCCTCCTCCTCCTCCTCTCCTCCTCCTCCTCCTCCTCCTCCTCCTCCTCCGGGCCGCGCCTCCGGAGCCCGCGACGCGCGGGGGGGGGGGGCGGCCGCGGCGCCCCCCCCCCCCCCGCCGCAGAGGGGGCGGCAGCGCGCGGCCCCGGCGCCTCCGCGTGGCCGGCCCGGCAGCGTGCCGTCGGTGGCCCCGGCACTTCTGGCTGCCTCGGTGCGCCCGTGTTGACGTGCAGCACGTGCCGTGCTCAAGACTCGGGTGTTGCTAGAGGTGCCTCTGGCCCAAGGTGCCCCCAGGATTTTCAAGGAGGCCACTGCGGCCTCCAGAGCACCCCTCACGAGGTCCAGAGGGCCCCAGGCGCTCCAAAATTGAGCGAAAAGCCGGGGGCACCTTGAGCCAGGGGCACCTTTAGCAACCCCCGAAAGACGTCCCGTGTCAATACGTTGCGTGTCGGCTCCACGCATCGGACCACGTGGCGAGTGTATCGCGTCGGACCTGCGTTTTCAGCCGACGTGTTGAGTTCCGTATCGAAACGGTACGTGTTGCGTGTTGCGTATCGGGGCAGCTGAGCCCTTTGGGTGCTCGTTTCGGGGACCTGCCTGGGACCCACCCAGCGGATCTGTTGGACTCTGGTGCGGCTCGGGTTCGGCTCGAGTTCGATTCAAGCTCGGCTCAGGTTCGACGCAGGTTCGACTCAGGATCGACTGAAGGTCGACTCAGATCGACGGACGTTCGACGGGGGACTTACGCGACACTTGGATGTGGCTTTAAGTCGGGCGTGTTCCTCTGCAGGAGGAAATTCAAACAAAAGTCAACAAATAGTCTGGGGACGACTTCTCTATTTTTTTTTGTGTGAAAAAACATGCTATTATTCGTTTTCTCAAAACGTCCGCCTGTAGGGGGACATGCCCGAACTAAACTTCGGCGACACCTGGATCTGGCTGGGGGTCTGAGGTGGCCCAGAACTGATTCTGGTGAGTAGGAATGGGGGGGGGGGACGAGGTTTGAGGTGCTGTGTTCGAGAAGGTTCTTGGCATTTTTCGGTCTCTGGAGGCCGTTTTCGGGCCTCGGGGCCGTCAGAAACGGAACCAGGCTGAAACACTGCGCCAGATGGACCCCAGGACGGGTCCAGGGAGGGTTTTTTGGACGGATTTGGGGAATAACCAATCCGTGTCCCCAATCCGTAGGCGTATGAGGACACCACGCAGCTCGCAGAGCTGCGGCGACCGTTGTGTGGCGGTCCCCACTTATGGTACGTAACACAAGCAATTACGTAGATATGTAATGTAATCCCACATATATGTAGACCGTGTACCTGGAGAATAGAAGACACCAGCCCAAAGAAGAACTGAAGTACAACATAATCCAAGTGTTGACACATGCGATCCAGATAATAACCATTGAATGCGGTTATAAATTATTGTCGGAGGAAGTGGGTGCCTGTGGTTTCTTGTGTCGGTGGTCCAGCGCACGCTGCCTCATGCTTGCCATAGCCAACACCATTTTTGTCCAAGTAGTCGTGGTCCTCCTGGTGAGGTCCTCTGTCGGCCAACCCAGCCGGCGGGTGAGGTCAGCCGTTGGTACCGCGATACCTTGCCGGAGGTCGGCGTTGGCTGTGCACACCCAGTACATGTGGTCGAGCGTCGGGACGCGCTGCTCACCACAGTGGTCGCAGGTGGTCGAGACCTCCTCGCCTTGGTTGGACTGCAGCAGGGCGTCCGAGACCACGCAGCCGCAGAGGACGGCGGCGATGTGTGAGGCGAGGATTGGGTTAGCTTTCCGTGCTTCCTGTGCCGCGCGCACGGCAGCAGCTGGGAAGGGCACTCCGGCCGCCATGGGGCTCTCCCGCCGGCTCCGGCCCTGTAGGATTGCCCATTCGTGGGATCGGAGTATGAGTCGTAGTTCGTGGAGCTGTCGGTCTGTTCTGTCGGTAAGTCGGAGTTCTCCCGCCGGGCCTCTCCAGAAGCCGTCGTCGCTGCGCTCTGCTCCAAGCGATGCCAAGTGTGCTCGGTAGGCGTGGAGTGGCCCCCGCGTGTCGGTCTTGATCGTGATCGTGTCCCAAAGCGCAAGTGCTCCAGGCCCCTGTCGACGTAGTCTGCTGCTCAGAAGTTGTAGTGCTCGCCGGCACAGGTGGTACCGTAGGTCGGTGCTATGCCCCATCACTACCAGACGAAGTAGTTCGGGAGCTGCCCGGGGCCATTTCCGCAGGGTCACAGCCTTTCGTGCTTGTCGTAGATGGTCCTGGATAGCTCCTTTTGTCGGTGGCGTCACCACTAGTGCCCAGCTCGACACCGGCAGCGCGATGGTGCTCACCTTGGTCGTGCGCAGCCGCATGCTCAGGGGCAGGCACGCAATCCGCTTCATGCGGGCAAGTGCCTCTTCAAGCTTGCCTCGCTCTCTGGTCGTGAGCGTCGTGCGTTGCATCGTGAAGTCGATTCCGAGGCATTTCATCTTCTTGCTCTGCAGGTGGTACTTGTCGCACTGGTGCGGTCGTATCGTGAAGGACTGCGTCTTGCTGTCGTTGGTGCGCAGCGCGGTGACCGACTCCAGCAGCTCCCACTCCTCCTCGATGCTCCGTAGTTCTTCTGCCTCTGTCGCGGCCGCCGTGCGGTCGTCCGCGAAAGTGCAAAAGGTTGCTCGTGGGTGCAGAGCAGCTTGCCGTCGTAGTGGCCCCATGAGCAGGGTGGCCATCCCGAGCATGGCTGCTGGATCCCCTTGTGGCAGACTGTCTTCAACCAGAATTGTCCGTGGTGTTAAGAGCGGGCCGACCTCAACCCACCTCTCCTGCTTGGTCCAGATCGCTTCGATACTGTTGGTGATTCTGGACGGTACTCCGAGTCGCGACCAAACCTCGCAGACGACCCGGGGGGAAACCCTGTCGAACGCGGAGGCATAATCCCATGACTTGACGTGCAGCTCCGTTTGTCGTTCCCGAACCAGCCGCTGCTCCTCCTCGGTCAGCGAGCCGTCCTCGTCGTTGTACCTGTTCGCCGCGATTGTCTCCTCAATGAGCGAGAGGCATGGCTCGATGAGGGATTCGAGGGTCCGCCCTTTGAGACCGCCCCCCTGCGTGGGCAGGAAAGCTGGGCTGAGGTAAGTGGCTAGTTGGTCTGCCCTCCATCTGTGCCAGGCGCGGACCACGGCGCTCGCGATTGCGATAGGGCGTAGTCGGGTCAAGCTCGGGAGTGCTGTGTCTGGGTCTTTTGGTAGGTGGACCTGCCGCCACTGCAGGAGTTGCGACGGCCATCCGTGGTACTCAGAGTATGTGCAGAGGTCAACCAGCTCTTCCAGTGCCTCCTCCGGGAGGAGCATGAGCTCCGAGGGCGCCCATTGGTCTGGCCCTGCTGCTGTGCCTCCGTGTAACATGTGGCGGAATTGTGCTGCCGCCGGTGGCGCCCAGTGGTCCCAGCAGCCAAGGGCTGCCATGGCGTGTCGTGCTCTATGGTCGTGTTGCTCCTGTGCTCGTTGAACATCTTGGCGTGCCTCCTCAATGTGGTCGTCGTAGTGGTAGAAATACCCGTCCACATCGTTGCCACGGCCGCATTCCGTGAAGTGCTGCTCGTAGTGGTCCCGTATTCTTTCCACCGCGTCTTGTGAAAAGTAGTTGGTGGGCGTGGAGTCGTCGTGTAGTTGCAAGTTCCCGCTGTCATGGTCGCTCTTGGTGTCGTCCTGCACCGTACGTTGTGGTAGGTGCTCACTGCGTTCCGGATCCAAGCTGCTGTGGTCTTCCCAAGACCATCTGCCTGGAGCCTCTTCCGCCAGCATTTGACACGCTCATTCTTGCACCCTTGGATGGCCTTGCCGAGCGCTTTGGTAGTTTGTTCGATGGCCTCTTGGTCGTCGTCCGGCTTGGCGCCGCCCATATTCTGTTGCCACAACTTCCGATTTTGCCGTTCCCACTGTGCTATCTTCCCGGCTGCTTTCCGCCCTCGACGTGCCGGCGGGGACCGGAGCCGTTGGATGAGTTGCCGCAGTTGTCGCGTATGCCGGGTCCAGACGTCGTCGCCTTTCTCCCGTCGTTCCCAGTGGGCAAACGAGAAGCCAGATTTAGGGACAGCGCCCTTGGTCAGGACCACCGCGGGTTGGGATTGTAGTACTGCCTCTGCTCGTGCACTCCAGTCCGTCCACCACTCGTCCACGGTGCCGTCATGGATGTCGTAAGCTGGTAAAGCCCTCCACTGGGCAACCAGGCCCTCCACGATGTCCCCATGGGTCGGTGGTGCTGCGTTGTGGGTCTGCTCGTGCTGCGTCGTGGGCATGCTGCGTGGTGCTGCATCTGCGCCATGATCGCGTGTTGGATGTTGTTGTGGGTCGTGCTGAGTTGTTGGTCTGCTCGTGCTTTGCCTCGTGGTCGTGTTTGCGGTGCCTTGTGCGTCCGCTCCTGCTGCGTCTTGACTCGTCTTCAGCGTACCGTACCGTGCCGCACGCCGCCACGAGCATCCGGCAGTAGGTTGTGGTGCGTCGAACTGCACATCCACCGTCACCAACTTATGGTCAGATAGTGTATGCGTGTTCGCCACAGCCCTGGTTGTTGTCATAGTTTTCGTGACCATGAAAAAGTCGATCTCCCAGCTCGATTCCCACCTCGTGGACTCTCCTGGGCTCTGGACCCGGAACCCCAGTAACCGTGCAGTTTCGGTAATGATGGGATCTTCCGGCGTAGTGTTGTAGCCGCCTGCGATCAGCAGTGGGATCCCCCCTCCTAAAGTAGCGCGCTGTTCTGCCACCCGCTGTAGCATACCATTCCGTGCGTCGTCGTCGTCGGCCGCCCGCAAGTGTACCACAGCCAGCAGTGCTGTACGGTGAGCTGCGTGGAGGTGAAAGATGGCACCCTCACCCCCAGCGACAGCCCCCCCAGTGCCCGTCCGGCGCTCAGACGCGATCCGGGTGACCCGGACACGGCCCGTCGTCAGCACACTGAGGCCACCACATTCGTCCCGTGTTCTACCACTCCTCCCGGTACCCACCACATGGTCGTCACAAGAGGTTCCACTCGTCCATACGTACCCGTGGTCAGCAGCGAACTTGCCTGCCCTGGGTATGTCTGCGTGCCGGCACCCATGCTCCTGCAGTACCAGCAACTCCAGCTCCAGCTCCTCGGCGGTAGCCAGAAGGTCCTTGCCATGCTGTGCCCAAGATGCGATATTGATCGTTCCCATCTTTATTGGCGTATTGGTCGCGCCTGCCCTCTGTAGTCCGGCTGGCGTGGTACATCCCGCAGAAAGGGGAAAGGAGGGAGGAGGGGGAGGGGGAGGGAGGACGGACGTGGGATTGGTCGTCGTGGCGGTTGGCTCCGCCTCAGCAGCGCCCTGCTGCTTTCTCCCTCTCCCGTGCCTCCCGCTTACGGCGCAGCCGCTCTGCTCGAGGCCGGACCTGGTGGACAGGCAGTGGAGGCAGGGCTACTTGGCTTTTGGCTCTCTTGTCCCGCCGACCTCGGGTATCCAGCATGCCGTCGGGCGACTTCTTCAGCAGAGTAGCCCCTAGCACCAGGCACCGCCATTGTTGGTCGTCGTACTCGGGGTGCTCCTTCAGCCGGTGCTCCCGCCGGATCTTCGTGTACGTAATTGTGTTTTTCGAAAAAGGCTGGCGGATGTCGCACACTGGGCACGTCCATGCGACCTTGTCGTCGGGCACGTCGTGGGACAGAAGCGGCACTTCCGCTGAAGGTCGGTAGTTACCAGCGTCCTGCCAGTTTTCCCCTGGGTGCCATTTCCGTAGGTGCTTCGCCCGCTCGTGTGTGATGTGGTAGTTCGGGTGGACTTTCCGTGTCTTCCTGATATGTTTCTTTCCCTTGCCTTTCCAACTCCATCCCACAGCGTGTGGCACGGTGTTGACAGGTGCCGTGATCGTGTCGCCACACAAACCGCACGTCCACGTTAGGCGTGTAGCTGCGTCGGTGCATGTGATTGCTTTCTTGGGAGGTGGTGGTCTGGTGGTGCTGTTGCTGCCGCTGGCCCGGGCTTTCGGTGTCGCCTTGCTGCCACTCGCGGCCCCCTTCGGCGTCGAGCGTCGGGTCGGAGTAGCTTTGGGCGTAGTCGCTGCTGCGCTCCGCGTAGTGCGCGGCGTGGTAGGAGTGGATCGTCGTGTCGTGCGTGGAGTCGCTGTGGGCCCCAGGTCGCCGAGCCACGAGTCCGGCGTGTGTCGGGTTGCTTCCGCTTCCTCGAAGACCGTGTCCGGGCCAAGGTCGCCATCCAGGAGTCCTCGGAGTCGGAATCTTTGTCTGCTTTCCGTGTAGAGCCACCGTGTCGGCATATCTTGCGGATGCGTTCCTCGAGCTGTGCCTTGCTCGGTCGTTTGGTCTCTTTCTTGTGCCTGGTGCCGTCGTCTGGCAGTAAAATGTAACAGTGGTCTTTCCACAGGCCCACGTGTAGGGGAGGCTGCAGTAGTGCTGCTCGCTGTGCGTCCGGAGACTGTGGGATCCAATTTTCCTTGTCTACCCAATTGACGTCGTTGAGCTGAGCACCCACCCCTGTGTATGTGTATATGTGTCGGTTGAAATGGTCACATGCCGCCTGGTAGGACAGCCCGTCGATCCACCGCTTCGGTCTTTTACACGCTGCGACGTACTCCTCCCAGGTGGTCGGAATAGCCCCGTCTTCCTTCCCCTCCCCCAGGGGTACGTGGGCCCAGTAGTGTTGGAAGAACTCATGGTTGTTGCTGATACGTAGTGCAAGTTGCGCTCGTAGGGTCTTCGCCATTCTCTCGAGCTTGGCGGGGTTCAGCGTGTTCTCCCGCGTGGCCTTGGCGACTCCCCCGAGCAGAGCCCAACCCGCAGCCAGGGCCCGGTATCCGCAGTCGCCTCCGTTGGAACCGGGGTCGATGGCTTCGAACGGGTTCTTCCGCTTGGGCGGCGGCTTCGCGGCGGGCTTGGCCGCTGCTTTTGCCGCTGGCGCGGCTGCTGGGCCTGCAGTCCCTGGTAGCTCTGCCGGCGCAGCCGCTGCTTCACCCCGGGCTTTCTTGATCCCGTCACGGACTTTGGCGTCTTCCGCCTCCCGTGCGGCTGTCTTCTTGGCCCTCTCAGTGGTCCGGGTCTCCTCCGCTAGGCCGTCGAGGTCCATGTCCTCCTGGTCGCACCGTTCTTGTCGTTTCTGTTTGTCGGTAATGTATTCGGCGTCCAAGTCCACGTCCATGTCGTGCACCCCAGGCACTGCCACGCCATCGGGTGCTGCGGGTGGGGCGGGCGGGTCGGCACCCCACCGCCATCTTCGAGTCGTCGTTGGTTGTGTTGTCTGGCCTCCCGCGCCGCGCACGAAGCGTTGAATCTGGATGGCTTGGTCTTGTCCTCTGAGTGTGATAGCCCAAGCGTCGACGGTGGTGTCGCTTCCAGGTCGGCGTGGGTGGGCCCGTACAACCCATGGCCCGTTTCTGCTCTGTGGCGGCGATTCAACCTGTACTTCTGCCCACCCGGCTGCTCCTAGCCAAGTTTTGAGTTCGTGGGCTGTCCATGTACGTGGGACGCGTAGGATCCGCCATGCCGCTGGTCGGGTCGTAACTGCCTGCGCGTCGTCCACGTCGATTCCCACCACACCAAGGTTGTTTCCTCCTCCATTCCGGAGGACTATTGTTGCATTGGTCGTTGAGGCCACCAGACCTTGTACACGGCGATAGTAGTCGAGGCTCGCGTCGTCGAACCGTTTAATCCAGCGGACTGGTGTGTCTGGGCCCGAGCGGTCCTTCGCAAGCACCCTGTAGAAGCGGCCGTGGGCTCCGGAAGCGGCGAGCACTGGGGCCAGCCCAGCCGCGGCGACCGTGAGGTACCCAATCAGGGCTACCAATTTTCCTGCTTCGAGGACCTCAGAGAAGGCTTCCGCTGCCAGGATGGCGTCCTTATCGAGATCTCCCGTCGCCACGGCGCCGGGCCGCTGGCGGGCCGTCTTCCATTGCGCGTCTGTCATGAATTCCTTGACCATTGTCACACGTACCGTGGTCGTGGCACGTACAGCAGGCGGCTCAGGGCCTTCCACTTCGTGTTTCGGTGCGTCAATCTTGGCCCCTTGAAGGTTGGTGCACTCCAGTTTCTTCATGCTCGGCCGGCCTCCTTTGACGACCGCTACCCACTGGGATGTGTCGTCGCCGTTAGCTGCCGTCGTTTGGTCGTTGTCAGGTGTGTCAGACACAATTACGGTCATGTTCTTCTGTACCCCGTGTACTTGGGCCAGTTCTGCCGCCTCCTGCTTCTGGACCGCGTTCAGCACTACAACGTCGCCGTCGGGCGCCCGGCCTTCTCGGAGAGCGTTTAGGACCGGACGCGCTGGTCGTACAGCGCCACGAGGGATGACCTCGGCGACCGTGGGATAATGGGAGCGGTCCCTCCCGGCAGAACAAAAGTAATTGAACGGATTTGGCTTCATCCCTCCTGGCCACATTGTTTGGGGGTTTCAGACTCTTGGCCGCCTCCGAAGCGTCACCACCACCACCACCACCACCACCACCACCACCACCACCACCACCACCACCACCACCACCACCACCACCACCATTACCGCCACCCACCGCCAGCGAGGAGTTCCACGATGCCTCCCCGAGCTGGGGATAGGGGATGATGTCTCGAGCGACGAACCAGCAGGTTTGTATCGTGACGGCCGAGGCATTTCTGGCGGGGGCTCGGGTGATCTATCTATCCTGCTTCTCGGGGTGCCGCTCGGCTTTTCGGCACCTCCCAGTCGGCCGAGCGAGGACCTCATCAAGATGCAGGACAAGGAGCTCCAGAGCCTGCGGGCGGAGGTCGCCGGGCTGAGGGAGGAGAACGCGCAGCTGCGCCGGCTGACGACCGACGAGGACAAGACTCTGTTGCTGTGGAAGGTGGAGGCGCTGACGAAGCAGTGCGAGGTGCTGCAGGCGTACAGCGACCGACTGGAGGCCGGAAGGAGCTGGGGCCTGGGAGTGAGATGAATGACCGAGGCACACAAGCAACATAGCGCACAGGAGTGAAAGGTGAAGGGACCGATGCCGCTGCCCTTCCTGCCATTTCCTCTTCCTGTGTATGAGGCTTTTGCGTTATCGTTTTCTCGGTCTCTCTCTCTCTCTCTATCTCTCTCGAGCTTGTCGTGGCAATGCAGTGCTGCGGGGCTTGCTTTCGGAGCAGGATGCGGGGCTGCTCGACTGCCGGAGCCAGTGCTGGGCCAAATCAGGCCCCCAGCCAGCTCCACACGCCAGGATCTCGGAGCTGGCCTTCAGGAAACGCCGGGAGGGCCGCCGCTGCCTGTGCTCATCGAGGACAGAGTAGCCCCTAACCCACATAATACGATGACGACGTGGCCTCACTGAGGTCACCTTTTTCGCATGAGGGCTGATAGATCTGGGCGGTTTGGCTCGATACATCTGCAGAAAAGGCTCCCTATCCGTAATGTTCTTGGCCCTCCTGAGTTACCCAGGCATCCGCTGATATGATTTCAAGGACAATCGCTGGATCGAATAAATATCATGTCCTCGGATCTCTGGGTAGGTCGCCTCCCAAAGGCTTAGGGGTTCTGTTATGCCCCGAGCTCCCCCAGAGCGCGTCCTCCCGAGCAGCTCCCTGGAGGCCCGCCGCGCTTGTGCCAGAGATCCAACGCATTGAAAACATCCGGACGGAGGCTTTTCGCAAGTTTCGGTCCCTGTAGGGGCCCTCGCCAGGCCTCGGGACCGCCATATATAACGGCTCAGGATAAAACACCGGTCAAAACACCGGTCCTGGGGAATGGGTCGGGGATCCCAGGAACCGCGTCTTGAGAAGATCACCGGCCTTCGGTCCCCGGCGTCCCGCGGCGGCAGTTTTTCGGCGGCCGTTATAGTTCGCGCGCCTATAGGTGATCAGGTTTGGCTCCTAGCCCGGGCCGACTTCGGACGCCGCCGGCGCTTCCGCTTGCCCTCCCCGCCGAGCGCCCCCCCGCGCGCGCCCTTCCGAGGAGCTCCCTGGAGGCTGCGCGGCTGCGGGAGCGGCAGGCCCACCGCGCCCAGCGGGCGGAGATGGAGCGGCAGCTGGCCACGCTCGCGGGCGCCCTGCCGGGGCCCGAGGCCTCCTCCCTCCCTCCTCCTCCTCCTCCTCCTCCTCCTCCTCCTCCTCCTCCTCCCCTCCTCCTCCTCCTCCTCCTCCTCCTCCTCCTCTCCTCCTCCTCTCCTCCTCTTCCTCCTCCTCCTCCTCCTCCTCCTCCTCCTCCTCCCTCCCTCCCTCCCTCCCTCCCTCCTCCCTCCTCCCTCCCCTCCTCCTCCTCCTCCTCCTCCTCCTCCTCCTCCTCCTCCTCCTCCTCCTCCTCCTCCTCCTCCTCCTCCTCCTCCTCCTCCTCCTCCTCCTCCTCCGCCCTCCTCCGCCAGGGGGGGGGGGCAGCTCGAGGTCCCAGGTCCCAGGCACGATCGCGCCGTAACTGAACGAAAATCAGGACGGGAGGTTTTGGGCCGTCTTCGGCCTGAGGGGCCCTCGCCGGGCCTCGGGACCGTCAAAAATCGATGCGGGATGAAAAGCCAGTCCCGGGGAGAGGGTCGGGGCTTCCAGGGACCCCGTATCGAAAAAAATCAGGGCGTCGCATGCCTGGGGGGACATCTCGAGGTTCGGAGGCCGAGCATTCAGTCGGGCATTTTCCACCACCGCTACTATATGTAGGACGGGGGAGAAGGGAGAATGAGGAATGAGGAGGTCCTCCTCCTCCTCCACCTCCTCCTCAGCTCGAGGTTCGGATGCCGAGCATCAAGTCGGGCATGTCCCTCAACAGGAGGAATATGGACACATCTGGGGACGATTTTCTAACTATTTTTAGCAATGTTATGATATTTTTCTGGTAATTGCCAACGTTTCTTCCAAAATCCGCCTGCAGTATCGCAGGCCTAGAGGTTGACACCAACACCAATATCGGCGGTGTGCCTCCACCGAGGGAAGAAGATCGTGATCTCGGTGATGGTGGTAAGATTCTGGCTTCCAAGGTGGCCGAATATGACCACCGGCACTGAGATCTAGGATCATCTTCCCCCTGTGGAGGCACCCCCCTGTGTTGGTGTTGGTGCATTTTTCCAGGCCTCCAAAGGGGGGGGGGCGGCTGGGGGGACAACTCGAGGTTCGGAGGCCAGGCATCCGGTCGGGCATGTACCTCGGCAGAGAAGTCATCGAAACATGATCTGGGGACGATCTCTGGACTATTCTCAGGTATTCTCGAATCGTTTCTGATGGTTTCTATTCGTTTTTCAGAAACCGCCTGTAGGAGGACACGCCCGACCGAAGCCGAGCATCGAGAGGCTCGCGGATCGAGGCTCGAAGGCCGGTCCTCGGCGATCGGCCCGCGTCGGACGACCTCCGCCTCTCCCCGGGGGCGCCCTCGAGGGCGCGAAGGTGATCGCGCTCGGCGCGTCGCGGTTCGGCCCCGACTCCTCCTCGTCCTCCTCTTCTCCCCCTGGCGGGCGGCGCGAAGAGCGCGGAGCTCTTCGCGCTCTTCGAGACGGCGCGAGGGCTGTGTCGGGCGTGTCCCCCTACAGGGGGACTTTCGACGACAAACAAACATACCCCGACAATGCCCCAAGAAGGCCAACAAATGCTCAACAAATCGTCCCCAGACTATTTTTGGATTTTTTGTTGGAGCATTTTTTTTTCTCTTATTTTTCGTCGAACATCCCCCTGTAGGGCGACAGGCCCGACTTCAAAGCGAGGGCGCGACGCCGGGCGCCCTCGTGGCCCATCCGGCAGCGGAGGCCGTCCCGGAGGCGTGGGCCCCCTCTCGGGCCGCCTGGGCGCCGTCGCGGAGAGAGCGCGAGCCCCGCGGGGCCGGGCGGGGCCTCGGCCGTCGAGAGCGGGGGCAGCGTCGGCTCGTCTCAAGTCGGGCCTGTCCCTGTCCCTCTACAGGGGGTGAATTTAAACCCAGCAGGAAATAGCCAGGGGACGATTTGTTGGAGTAGTTTCATCATGTTTGAGAATGCTTTGCTGATCTCTAATTTTTCGTCCACAATCCCCCTGTAGGGGACATGCCCGGCCTAAAGGTAGTCCAGGCCTCCCGGTGGGGTCGGAGGCTCGCGCTGCACCGCCGAGGCATCGGCGACGCGGCTCGATGTGGAGCCCGATTCCCAGAGGAGGAAAAGGGAACTCATACCTCTACCCTTCCCTCATGTTTCCCTTGTTAGGGTCTCCTGGGCGGCCCTTGTCGCCACCGCTGGACTCGCCTCGAAATTCTGGTTTCCTCAGGTTTCTCCATGCCGACGTCGCCGATGCCGCGGCGATGCGTCGGCGACGTCGCCGATGCAGCGCCGATGCACCTACTCCGACCCCGTCCGGGAGGCCTCAGATGAGGGCCTCCTGTTCGAGGATCGAGGATCGAGGTTTACACCCTAGGCGATGCTTAAGAAAACTTCAGTTTTTGGCCAGAGTCTCGATGATTCTTAATGTTTCAATGTAAATCCTAAGATTTTGATAGGAATGTTGGGTTTTGATTCAAGTTCTGAGACTATGAATTTCTTAACCCATGATTTCTTAAGCATTTCGCAGGGTGTACTCCGACCCCGTCCGGGAGGCCTCAGATGAGGGCCTCCTGTTCGAGGATCGAGGATCGAGGTTTAGGGCCTCCCCGTTCGAGGAACGAGGTCTATAGTGCCTCCCCGTTCGAGGGTCGAGGACCGACGCTCGCTTGCTGGAGCTTCCTCGTCGTCCCGGGGTGCCCCCGTGGCCACGGCCGGCCTCTCCCATAGGGGCCCGCCCCGGGCCTCGGGGCCGCCAACGAGACGACTCGCGCAGGCCTCGAGGCTGACAGCAGCACCGACATCGGCGGCGTGCCTCCACCGAGGGGGGGCGATCTGGCTTCCCAGACCCCCTCGAGTCATGAAAAAATCACGGCGAGAGGTTCTTCGTTATTTTCGGCCTCTGGGGGCCCTTACCGGCCCTCAGGACCGTCAAAAAACGACTCAGGATGAAAAGCCGGTCCTGGGGAATGGGTCTGGACCTCTGGGGGCCGCGTCATGAAAAAATCATGACGTCGGGGGTCTGGGTTCCGAGGTGACCGAAATGTTACCACCAGCACCGAAATCTAGGATCATCCTCCCCCTGTGGAGGCCCCCCCCCCCTGCGTTGGTGCTGGTGCCAGTCTCCAGGCCTCCAAGACTCAGGAGGAAAAGCCGGTCCCCAGGGAAGGGGTGCAGACTTCTGATGGGGCACGTCATGAACAACTCACGACGTCGGAGGCATGGGGGCGCAGCGGCATCGGTCTTTTGTTGCCCCCTGGAGGAGGCCAGGGCTCGCTCCGATTCCTTCGATTCGGTCCGCTTCGAGCTCGATGGCTTCCGATTCCGACTCGATTCGACCCTGGGGTTCCGACTTGGGCTCGGATTGATCGACGGAGGCCTCTTAGCCTGCCGAGCACCCCGCCGAGCCCACTCCTCCCGACGCGGCTGCCGCGTGCCGCCGATATCCGCTGCACATCTCGATGGCCGAGGCCGACCTGCCGGCTCGCTCCTCTGCGCCCTCCCTAGAGGGGGAGGAGCGGCGACACAGACCTATGGACCTCTGGACCGCGACCAGGTGTGGTGCCCGTCCGGGCGGCTCTTCTCCTCGAGGAGGAGAAGAAGGAGGAGGAGGAGGAGGACGAGGAGGAGAAGGAGGAGGAGGAGGGGGAGGAGGAGGAGGAGGAGGATGAGGAGGCGGAGGAGGAGGAGGAGGAGGAGAAGGAGGAGGAGGAGGCGGAGGAGGAGGAGGAGGAGGAGGAGGAGGAGGAGGGACTGGTCGGGCTCATGGGGGCCTGCAGGCCCAACCCGGAAGAGCCCGGGGCGAGCGAGGGGCCGTCCCCCAGGGAAGAGGCCGTGGGCCTCTGGCGCGCGGCGCGCCGAGGAATAGCACGGCCGAGCCGGCGCAGAGGCTCGAGGTCGCTTCGCGAGGAGGGCACCTTGGCGTTCCTCGTGCTCGTTGGGGTGTCCTCGTGCATCCTGGCCGGCGTAGAGGCTCGAGGTCGCTTCGGGGAGGGCTACGCTGGCGTTCCTCGTGCTCGTTGGGGTGTCCTCGTGCATCCTCCTTGGGGGGGGGAGGGCGCCCTCGAGTGTTCTTCGGCTCGGCCGGCGGAGGGCCCCGTGTTCTTGGAGGGTGCTGCTCTGCCGCAGGGAGCGCGCCCCGGGAGAGAGGCGCGGGGAGCAGCGGCGTCGGTGTGCGCGTGCTCCCCCGCGGGCGCAGCCCCGCGGAGGTCCGCGCGGATTTCCTGGGTCAGCGGTGCGCCGCCCCCGCCCCCTCGGGCTCGTTTCGATTCCTCCGGTTCGATTCGAATCGATTTCGATGGCTTCCGATTCCGATTCGGTTCGACTTGTGGTTCCGATCTGGGCTCCGATCTTCCACTGGAGGCACAATTACTGGCCTGCGGATGTCCGCCGATGCGACCTTTCCCGGCTTGGTTGCCGCTCTCCCCCGATCCGATTCACTTTGATCGCCGATCCGACTTATCGATTCGATCCTGGGCTCTTCTGCCCCCCGGGGCGGCGCCTCCAGCGCCGCCCCTGGCATGCTTCGTGCACCAGGGGAGAGGGGGGTCCAGCGTGGACCCGAGAGACATCCGCTCGGACCTCCGCGACGTTTTGTGCTCGCGGTGTGCCTCCCCACGGCGCCAGCACAGAGGGTTTGGTCGCCGGGCCTCGCCGCGGCCACCGCCCGGCGGGCCAGGGGCGGCGCCGGCCTGTGTCGTGTCTGGAGTGCGCGTGGTTGGCGGCGCGGCGGGCGCGCGTCGGCAGAGCCAGAAGCGCTGCCGCGGGCAAGCCCGGCCCTGGCCTCTGGTGGTGGTGGTTCGGGGGAGAAAAAGATACGGACACGTGTTGTCCCCCTTCGTTTTCGGCCTTTCCTGGTCCTCCTGGGGAATCCTCGTTGTCACCGCTGGATTCGCCTCGAAATTCTGGTCAGAACGCACCCCAAGAGAGGTCCGGGGACAACACGTATCCGTATCTTTCCGCCCCCCAAGTGGTGGTGTCTGGGCCTCCCAGATGTCAGGAGCGGAAGGAGGACGTACATGTACACGAATCCACGCTGGTTTCGAGCGCACGCATGGCACAAATCTGTGCGTATGAGGCGGCCGGTCTCGCGAATCGAGGGGCCGTGTTCATGGACATAGCTGGGCGCGTACGTCCTTTGTGGGCTCCCTGAGATGGGGTCCGAGCAGATGGGGTCGGAGGTTCGCGCCATATCGTTGATGCATCGGCGACGTGGCTCGATGCGGAGCCCGGTTTTCTCCGCGCCCACGTCGCCGATGCATCGCCGACGTTGCCAGGGTATCGCCGATGCATCGCCGACACATCGGCGACGAATGGGCGATGCGGCGCGATCCTTCGACCCCATCCACTCGGACCCTATCTATAGGAGGCCTCCATGATGGTGGTGGAATCAAACAAGCACTCGATCTGCGCTGGGCCCCCCCCCGGCGGCGCCTCTGGCGGCGCGCTCCGCGCGCCGGGGAGGTCGGGTCCAGCGCAAAAGCCAGGGAGTCCGTGCGGAGCGGCGAGAGTTCCTGCGCTCAGGGCGTGGCTCTTCGCTCCTCCAGGGCCTGGCATCGCTCGGACGTGTGCACCCTGTCTTGGCGGGGACCCTCGAGGAGCAGTTCGAGCCACCTTGCGCAGAGAGCACGCGCGACACCGGAAGCTGCACGGGGGCGGGACGCCCGAGAGCGATGGCAGGGATGCCAGGCGGGCGCACCAGCGTCGCCGCTCCCGCGGGCAGAGGCTGGGCCGTGTGGGCATGTGCGCTCGCCCCGCCGGCCACACACGAGTGTATATCGGAGGAAGAAATGGTGACCATACCTCCACCCCCTCGCCCCTTTTCCCATTTTTGGGGCCTCCTGGGGAACCCTCGTCGCCACCGCTGGATTCGCCTCGAAGCTCTGGTCAGAACGCGCCCCGGGAGAGGTACGGGGAGGAGCGGGATCGGTACAGTCGGGGCCCTGAAGAAGGAACCCTTTTCGTTGGGAAGTGGCTCCGTGCTCCTTAATTGTTTCGCAGCTGGCCTTGGATTTTCCTTAGGTTTTCGATGCGCAATCGAAGTTCAACTTATGGAGAATAGGGGCCTCGTTCCTTCTTTAGGGTTCCTTAGGTCAACGCCTCGACTGTACCTTCTGCTCTCCCCAGTGTAGCTGCCCTGTTCGCAGGCCCCCGGGCCCAGGATCGGCCGCGGGGCAGTGTGGGTGCTGATGATGCTTGGCACACGGCAGGTTCGTGCGGCGTCGGCGCGCGCCAGGGCTTTCGACCCCGCGTCGATCGTTCAATGGCCCTTGACTGCATCGCGGCCCCAGTCGTGCAAGGTTGGACCCCGTCAGGCCCCGTGTACTTGCCCTGTCCGCGTCGTCCTACCTTTCAGAGTTCAGCCTTGAGCGCCTCCGCCGGCGTCGCCGGCGCGCCATCGCCGCGCGAGCCTGCCGTACCCTCCTTCCAGGCGCAGGGTGCCGGGGCTGCCCCGGCGGCGCCCGCCGAAGAGCGGCGCGGGGCGGCGGGCTCTGCAGAGGACGGGGCCCGAGGCCTGAATGAAGCGTCGGCGCTCGGCGGCTCTCTGGCCTCGGGTGTGCCTTCAGCGGCTGCGCCTCGCCGAGAGCGTTCCCCGGGGTGCTCGGATGGCCCCGGACGGCCGCCGGACCCCCGAGTCCCAGACAACGGGCGTCTCGAAAAAATCGAGACGGAGGTTTTTCTCAGTTTTTGGCCTCTCGGGGCCCTCGCCGGGCCTCGGGACCGTCAAAAAACGACTCGGGATGAGAAACCGGTCCCGGGTAAGTGGACGGGAGGTCGGGGGCCCGTGTCTCGAAAAAATCGAGACGTCGGATGTCTGGGGTTACAGTCCAGTCAGGGTGGGCAGCCTTCAGGGTACCCTTACATCCTTGCCTCCTCGGCCCATCCTTGGCCACTCTCGCTGGCCGTGCCCCGCTCGAAAAGCTTCGACGTGGGCGTCCAAGGCCCTTGCATCCTTATCGCGTGCCCTCATTACACTGGTTGACTGTAGTACCCCCAAAACCACTGGGAGGGGATACCGATACCGCTGCCCGTTTCTCGTGGTCGCCTTTGTGGGCCTCCTTGGGGTCCGTCGTCGCCACTGCAGGATTCACTTCGGAATCCTTGCCGGAGTGCACCCTGGGGGGAGGGGTCTCGGCAGTGGCGGTATCGGTATCGTTTTGCTCTTCCATGCACTCGGCACCAGCACCCACGTCAGCGGTCGCCTCCACCGAGGGAAGGCGACTCCCGAGCTTGGCGTTCGCGGCAATGTTACTTGTTGTTTAGAGGCCTTTGAGATGGCCGAAGTGTCACCATCAATACTCCAGATTGCGTAATAAAAGGGAGGGGGTCTCATTTCGAGGGGGTCTCTTCCAGGCTATCTTGAAGGGCCTGGGGGGGTCTGGGGACGATGTTTTGGAGGGTTCTCCCACGGTGGAGGTCTGAAATGGCTTGTCTTGGAGGGTCCAGACCCCCTCCCTTTTATTACGAGATCTGGAGTACCAAGATCTTGGGTCTTTGATCTCGGCGGCGGTTCTCATGTTCAGGCCTCTCACGGGGTCGGAAGCAGCAGAAAGCATGGGCGGCTGTCGCCCGCCTCTTCTCGAAACTTTGCCCATGTGTTTCGGGGCTGGACAGAACCCCCAACAGTGACACGTCGATTAGTGAATTGTCCGTTTTCGGTTCTCGAGAGGGCGCCGTGGCCGTTATTTTCCAGGCTTGCGCCCGCCAGGTTTGGGCCTCAGGTCGTTTTCGGTAAACCACGTTTTGCTAAAGGGGGGTCTGTCCATCCCCGAGTGTTTTTACCCCGGCGGGGAGGGGGAATCAGCCTCAAGTCGGGCATGTCCCTCTTGAGGAGAAATATGCAAGAATAGTCAAAAAACGTCAGGGGACGTTTCTGTTTTGGACTATTTTTGACTATTATTGAATCTGTTCTTGACTATCTTTTGTTTCTTCCAGAATCCGCCTGTAGGAGGACATGCCCGACCTAGAGTCAGTGGTGGGAAGGAGCGTCCTGTAGCAAGTGCGGCTGATGTGCTTCCAGACGATGTCCTCTGCCCATAACTTCGCACACTCGCGTTTCCCTCTTGGCCTCGCGGTGGGGCGGGCGAGCCTTCGCCGACCTGCCGGTCCGCGGAGCGGAGCGACACGCTTGCCGTTCGCAAGGCATAGCGTGTCGCCGGGGCCGCCGCCACGTCACGCTAGGCAAAAGTTCCTGGCCGTATGTTCTACACAGAGTAACGCGTTGCGCCCAGGAGGAGGCGAACCACGAGCTGCTGGCCGTCCTGGAGATGATCGGCAGGTCGTGCCCGCAGGCGCGGCCCTTCCTGGCGCCCCTGTCGCAGTTCAGCTTCCTGGCCGACGAGGAGGTGGAGGCCGCCGAGGCCGCTCGGGTGCCCGAGGCGGCGCCGCTGGCCCGGCGCGAGGCGGCCGCGGAGGCCACGACGCTCGCACAGGCGTCCAGGCCACGGGCCGAGCCGGCCCTGCCCGAGGCGCCCGCCGCCGCGCGTGCCGGGGCCTCGGCCGAGGCCCCCTGCCGAGCCCTGCGCGCTCCCGCCGAGGGGGCCGAGGCGTCCCCGAGCGCCCCGCCGGCCCCGTCGGCTCCGCAGCCCTCGCCGGCGCTGCAGGCGCCGCAGGCGCTGCAGGCGCCGCAGGGGCCGCAGGAGCCGCAGGCGCAGCAGTCGCGGGCCGCGCAGGTGCTCCAGGCGCAGCCGGAGCAGCCCGAGGCCGAGGCGGGGGCTGCCGCTGCGCAGGCGCAGGCGGAGGCGCAGCAGGCACGGGCGCGCGCCGAAGCAGAGGCGCGCGCGCGCGAGCGCGCGGAGGCAGAGGCGCAGGCCCTGGAGCGCGCGGCGGCTGAGGCGCGCGTCCGCGAGCGCGCCGAGGCGGAGGCGCAGTCCAGGGAGCGCACGGAGGCGGAGGCGCGCGCCCGCGAGCGCGCAGAGGCAGAGGCCCAGGCCCGGGAGCGCCTAGAGGCGGAGGCGCAGGCTCGCGAGCGCGCTGACGCTGAGGCGCGTGTCGAGGCGCAGGCGCAGGCGCAGGCGCAGGCGCTCGCAGAGGCACATGCGCTCGCGCAGGCGCAGGCGCAGGCGCAGGCGCAGGCGCTCGCGCAGGCGCAGGCGCAGGCGCAGGCGCAGGCGCAGGCGCAGGCGCTTGCACATGCCCAGGCGCAGGCGCAGTCGCCCGCGGAGCTGGCCACGGTGCAGAACGGGCAGGCTGCGGCGCAGACGCAGAGCCCGGTGGCAGCGCCGCAGCCCTCTCAACAGAGCTGCGCCGATCTTCCGCCTGGCTGGGCAGCGTACACGAGCCCAGAGGGATACGTGTTCTACCACAACCAGGCTACTGGTGCATCGCAGTGGGAGAGACCTTCGGCGTAGTATGAAGCCAAGCGTGCCGTGTGCAAAAAACGTGGTGCGCGACACAACCTAGTCTTTCCTCTTCGCCTTCCCCCGAAGGAGTACGTGAG
>CAUYUJ010010114.1:60000-95000 GCA_963575745.1 Prorocentrum cordatum
TCCTTCCTCGGCCCAAAAATCGGGCCGGGCGAAAGGGGGGGATTGGGAAAGGGGGGGTTTCGAAATTTGCTGCATGCAGCTGATTTCGGCCTCACCGAGGGGCCCATTCCTCGATACATTGGCGCCTCCCGGCGCCGGGAGGCGCCGGGAAAATCAGCTACGTGAGCTGATTCTCAAACCCCCCTTTGCTATCCCCCCCTTTCGCCCGACCCGACAAAAATCCGCCGCCTGCAGGGGGACAGGCCCGACCTCTCCGCGTGCGGAGCGGGCAGCCGCCCGGCGCCGCGCGGCGGCCGCGAGAGGCCCAGCCCGCTGGGGCGGCAGGCAGGGCGGCGGCGGAGCCCTTGCGGGGGCGGCGGGGGGGGGGGCAAGGCGAGGGCCACGCCACGCGCAGCGCTTGCTTGGGGTCCTTCGCCTGCTACTGGGGGATCCATCGGCAACACCCCAACACACTTATACTATATGTGCGTCGCCCCCCCAGGGGCGACGCGCGCACCGAGAAATCTAATATAGTATATGCGTCGTGGCGGGCGCTTTCTGGCCACACCGCTCGGGAAACGATCTACTACAAGATGGGTGTACTATATGTTCGGGTCGGACGCGCGCCTCCAAGGAGGACATATAGTACTAGTATGTCCATGTGCGTCCCATGGGGGTCAGCTTTTTGGGGGTCAGGGAGCAGTGGGCTCAGTGTCGCTGATTTTCCTCACTCGGGGTCGAACTTCTACCAACAGCGATGCCTTGCTGCCGTTTTCGGGGCAATTCCTCTAGCGATACTTGGTCCAATCCAGTATTGTTTCTCGGCAAGTCAGTCTTCCTTGGATTGCCCTTCGCTGACTCTGACCCCCAGTAGTCTGACTCCCACTAGCAGGCCAAGGGGGGGCTGCGCGGAGGGCAGGGCCGCCAGGGGGCGGGGAGGTCACCACCCAGGCCCCCCTCGAGTGATCCAGACCCACTCGCGCTGTGAGCAGAACATCGCGACGGGAGGCTTTTTTTCGGCATCCGGGAGGTCCTTCCTGGACCTCTGGACCGTCAAAAAACGGCTCAGGGCGAAAAACCGGTCCCAGGGAAGTGGTCCAGACCTCTGGGGGCCGACGTTGTGAAAAAATCGCGACGTCGGGGATTTGGGAATGAAAACATCACGACGGGATGTTTTTCGTGATTTTCGGTCTCTGGGGGCCGTGACCGGGCCTCGGGACTTTTGTGACCAACGACGCGGGGCGAAGAACAGGCCCTGGGGCAGGGGCCTCCTCCTCCCTGCTCCTCCTCCTCCTCCTCCTCCTCCTCCTCCTCCTCCTCCTCCCTCCTCCTCCTCCTCCTCCTCCTCCTCCTCCTCCTCCTCCTTCTCCTCCTCCTCCTCCTCCTCCTCCTCCTCCTCCTCTGGGGGTCGACGTTCTGAACATGAAGACATGGCGTCGGGAGGTCTGGGTGGCGCGGAGAGCGCGCGGGATCGGGGGATATCGAGGCAGGGGGGAGCCGGGGGGGCCTCCTCCTCCTCCTCCTCCTCCTCCTCCTCCTCCTCATCCTCCTCCTCGTCCCGCTGCTTGTCGCCGAAGCGCGTTGGAGCGCTGGGGCGTGCGCCTTGGAGGGCAGACGCCCCGGCCAGGGCCCTGGGGAGGATCGGACCGACGGGGCAGCAGCGAGCGTGCCGCCTGGGAGGGCAGCGCGCGTGCCAGGAGCACCTGATCGGTGCAAGAGCATCGAGTTAGTGCGGGAAAAGCGGAGCGCCCAGCCTGGAGGGCAGACGTCCTGTTGGGGGCGCCAGAAGGGTGCAAACACGTGTGAGCCAAGTGGGCGCCCACCTTGGTGGGCGGGACCCCCCCCCGACGTCGTGATGTTTTCGTGACGTGCCCCTCAGAAGTCAGGACCCCGGACCAGTCTTTCATCCTGAGTCGTTGTTTGACGGTCCCGAGGCCTGGGAAGGTCTCCGGGAGGCCGAAAGTAGCAGAAAACCTCCCGTCGTGATTTTTTCTTACAGTTCGAGGTGGTCTGGGCCTGGATGGAAGCGGGAACGGCCCACCAGGTGGACCCGTGGGGTGTTGGCAGCGGTTGGCGCCGCCGCCGGTGCGGTGTACGAGCCTGGTGTGGCCGATCGTCCGTTTGGGGGCGCCGGCCCGCCAGGCGGCCCCGAGCGCCCCGGTCCCGCAGAGCGCGCTGGCGGTGGGTCGGGGACGGCCAGGAGGGGTGTGATGACTAGGGCGGGGTGGATAACCGCAGAGGGTCTTTAATGATGCCCCCCCCCCAAGCTCTCGGCGGGGAATAGAAACTCGTCTCTCCTCCCCCTCCTGCTCCTCCTCCTCCTCCTCCTTCCCCCCCTGTTCTGGGCTCCGTTTCGTAGACTCGAGGAGGAGGGAGACTCGACGAGAATAATTAATTTCCAATTATGATACTCCAACCTACTTGAGCCTTGATCGCCAGGAAGAGCTTCGAGCGCCCCAAAAAGTACCGAAACTCAAGGGTTTTCACGTGTCGGGCCCTGGGAGACACTCGCCCGACACTGTTTCGACACTTTTTCGACACTCTTTTGACGCTTTTCTGGGTGTCGGGCGTGTCCCCCTACACAGACTATGTTTGATTTTTTTTTTTTTTGCTATTTTTGGGGTATGTCTTGTTTGTCGTCGAAAATCCTCCTGTAGGGGGAGAGGCCCGACTTAAGACTGAGGCGGGGTGGATACCATGGCGGGGGGCATGATGCGCCTTCTCTTGCCTCATGACGTCCGTGGCCCTCCCGTCTGGGCCGCGCACATGTCGCTGGCCATGATTTGCGCCCCCCCCCTCTTGGACGCCCCCCTCTCGGCCGCCCCCGAGCGGGGGCGCGGCGCGCCAGGCGGCGAACTCAGCCAGGGGCCAGATTTTCGCGCGGGCGGGATCCAGACACGATTGCGTCGTATAGAAAGTCAGGGCGGCAAGTAAGTTTTTTTTTTTTTTTTTAAATCGGCCCCTGGGGGCCCTCGCCGGGTCCTGAGACCGTCAACAAACGATGCAGAATGCAATACCGGCCTCGGGGAAAGGGCCAGGACTTCTGGGGACGCCGTATCGAAGAAATATGAACGTCGCATGTCTGGTTGCTGGAGCGCTCGCCGCCTGTGTCTTGCCCCCAGCCGCTGCGTATACCCGCAGCTCCTGCTGTTGGCGCCATGCCTCGCCCCAGGCAGCCCAGACTCTGCGGTGGAGGCAGAAGGCCCAGCTGTCGTGGCGACGGTCGGCCAGGTCGGCCAGGAAGCGCACGCGCACTTCTTCGCTGCCGTCCGGGTTGTTGCGCCCCTGGCCCCTGCTGTTGCCGCCCCGGTCGTCGCAGGCGCGGTCCCAGCCCTCCACGAACAGCGCCCCGCGGTTGCCCTTGAGCCAGCGGCTGATGACGTCGGGCCGGGCCTCGAAGCGATCTGCCCTGCGGTTCCACAGCTGCCCCCGGCCGATATCGCGCGCGAGGGCACACAGCAGAGGCTGTCATGCCAGTCCTGCCAGCCGCGCCGGTGGTGCGTCGACTCGCCGGCGGGGCTCGGCAGAGGTTGGGCTGTCGCCGCTGCTCTGGGACCAGGTCGGCCAGTCGACGGCGTTGTGGGCGCGCGAAGCCTTCCTGACCATGGCGCGGTCGGTCGCCGGTCTCGCTTCGCTCCTGGTGGTGCCGCCAGCAGCGTCGTCGGTTGCTGTGGTGCTGGCCCTGCGGCCGCCACGGATGGCCCAGGCCGTGGAAGCAGTGTCCGCGTCGTCCCAGACCGTGGCCCAGTCACGCCCTACCCTGGCGCACAGGAAGCGCCCTGCGCGGACCTCGTCGACTGGTCCTACCACCGCGCCAGGAGAGACGTTACGGGCAGGAGTCGCCCCCCACCCGCGTCCTCTTGCGTGTGCCAGCCCGTGGCGGGGGCCTCTTGGCGTCGCCCTCGGCCATGGGGCAGTCCCCAACCTGCACCTCGGGGGCCAGCCCCACGTGCCGGTGGAAGGCCTGGCGGATATGGATGGAGCCCACGGCGATGGGCCGGGTCGTGCGCCGAGGTTGCAGCCCTGAGCTGCCGGGCCTCTCCTGCAGCGGCGCCGCGTCGCCCTCGCCGTCGTCGCCCGGGCCGGGTTGGCACGCCGTCCCCGTCTTCGTCCCAGTCCGGGCTGGGGCTGGCATGGGCGACCACCCCGGCGGGTTCGCTGCTGAGCCCCTCGGCTGGAGTGGGGGGGCCGCCGACCCCTGCACCTCTGGCGGCGTTCGCAGTGGCGGTCTGCTCCGCACCAGGGGCGGTTGGCTTCCCCGAGGGGGGACCACCCCGTCCAGGGGCAGGGGCTGCGTCCCCGCAGCTTCCCGCCGGAGTAGTGTGCGCGGGCCTGCCCTGAGCTGCCTGGCGTGCCCCTCGGATGCCGTCCCGTGCGCCCCGGGGGCCGTCTTGGAGTCCTCTTGGGGGCCTCTTCGGCCGTCTTGCGTCGGTCTCAGGGGGACTCTTGAGCTGCCTCCGAGCGTCGGCAGCTCGAAACGTGGAGGACCCAACAAACATGGACAACCTTACGGGAAGTCTTTTAGCCATTCGGGGCCTTCTTGGGGACGTCTGAAGCGCATTGTCGGCCGACTGGAGGCCGTCGTGGGCGTCTTGGATTGATTAACTGGCGATTCGGGGTCCTCTTGGGCGGTCTTGGGGGCCTCTCGGGACCCTCTGCGCCCGTCTCGGGGCCTGTAGGGCCCGAAGAAGTCCTGCGAGAAGACGCCGGGAACCCCCTGGGGCCACAGGACGCGCCCCTGGGGCCACGCGACGGGCCCCAGAAGATGAGTGAACTTTGGGCTCGGGCCTTTTGGAAGAATCCTCAGGATGGAGGACTGCGGCTTGAGGGACCAGGCCAAGGGCCCGAGGACACTTCAACTCGTGCCTCACGGGCGCGGCTGGCGGATATACCACACGCTCCGTGGCGGGTGCTTTCTGGTCATGCCGCTCGGGAACCGATATGCTGCATGACGGTTGTGTACTAGTCGAAGAACCAAACAGGCATGAATCTCATTTCTCGGAGGTCCGCGCGGACTTCTTGGATCGGTGCCAGGTCCCCCAGGTGGCGCCTCTGGCGCGCTCCATGCCGATCAAAGAAGTCCGTGTGAACTTCTGAGAGGTTATCTTTAAGCCGTGTTCCGTAGATCCGCCTGTAGGAGGACATGCCCGACCTGACCATACGTACCCGGACATTCGGGGCAGACACAAAGTTACATAGATGGTTTGAATATCCTCTTGGGTCTACATGCTCTATTCTGCTCCCAAAAGCCGCCTGTAGGAGGACATGCCCGACCTAACCAGGAGGAGGAGGAGGAGGAGGAGGAGGAGGAGGAGGAGGAGGAGGAGGAGGAGGAGGAGGACGATACCGAGGACGAGGACGAGGAGGAGGAGGAGGAGGAGGAGGAGGAGGAGGAGGGGGAGGCGGAGGCGGAGGAGGAGGAGCGTCTCTGTGCGCCGCGTGCTCCTGCCTGCCTCAGGGCGGCTCCGGGCTCCCCGCTCCGGGCCCCCCTGGCCTCCCCCGCCGGGGGGCGAGGCGCGGCCACTCCCCCCCCCCCCCCGGCGTGGCCCTCGCGCGCGCCCATGCGTGCGCCGCTGGGCCCGCCCTGAGCCGCAGCGTGGCGCTCTCCTGGGCGCCGAGGCGCCCGCGGGGCCCAGACCCCCTCGCGTCGCGAAGCAAAAATCACGACGGTGCTCCAGATTTCGTGAATAAAAGGGAGGGGGTCTGGACCCTCCAAGACAAGCCATTTCAGAGCCCCCCCCGTGGGAGAACCCTCCAAAACATCGTCCCCAGACCCCCCCCCCGGCCCTCCAAGATAGCCTGGAAGAGACCCCCCCCGAAATGAGACCCCCTTCCTTTTATTGCGAAATCTGGAGTAGGTTTTTGCTATGTTCGGCCTCCTGGGGCCCTTCCTGGCCCTCGGGACCGGCAAACAACGGTTCAGGATGAAAAGCTGGTCCCACGCGTGGAATGGGTCCAGACCTTTGGGTGTCGACGTTGCGAACAAGTCACGACGTCGGGGGTCTGGGGGGGGAAGGGGGGCAGGGAACCCAGACCCCCCTCGCGCTGTGACAAGAAATCACGGCGGGAGGTTCTTCGCCATCTTCGGCCTCCCGGGGTCCCTTCCAGGCCTCGTCGCCGTCAAAAAGCTGCGCGGGAGGAAAACCGGGTACCCGGGAAGGGGTCCAGACATTTGAGGCGCACGTCATGAACAAATCGCGACGTCGGGGGTCTGGGAGGAGGCCTCCGGGCAGGGGCAGCAGCAGCGCGAGGGTCAGCAGACCCTGTCTGGGGCCACGGTAGGGGGGAATAGGCCCAGGGGGGGGGGGACGCACCGACCCCCCATCGCCCACTGATCGCCGACGGGGGCCCGATGGCCCAGCCCGCCAAGGAACGGTGCCGTTTCGGCATCGGGGGCCTCTCGCCGATCTAGCGGCGATGTATCGCCGATTTAGGTCGACGTTCCCCCCCCTGTGCCAGTCGCCCCCCTATCGTTGTCCCTCACAGGATCAGCGATCCTGCGATCCTGTCGTCACAGCTTCTTCGGGCCATGCGTTTTCGCATACTTTCGGGCCCCGGGGCCCTCACATTATCGATCTGTCTCGGAACGTGCCGCAGAAAGATAGGGGTCCAGGGTTCTGGTCCTGGTCGTGATGTTTCACGATGTTGCATTGTTTTCGCGTCGTCAGGCTTCAGGGGAGTGAGCGTGTGTCGTGCGGCGATGGTCACGGCGGCGGCGGTGGATGATGACGGTGGCCATCGCAGAGATGCTTGCGATTTGAACACATTAGCGACGGGAGGTGTTTGTCAGTTTTCGGCCTCCGGGGGCCCTCAGCGGCTCGGGATGAAGTTCCGGCCCGGGGAAGGAGTCGGAACTCCGGGGGCCCCGTATTCGACTGCACGTAAGAGTGACCCTTCGCCGGAGTGACCTTTGGTGCGGGCCCATTGGGGTCCCCCGATCGCCGAACGCGATGCGGTAAAAGTGTCTTGCGCGCTTGTGTTTTATCCCCCCTGGGCCCCAAAAAGGCCGCGCACCAAAGGTCACTCTTACCTCTTACCCAGGGTCACTCTTGCGTGTAGCCGACGTATGGAGAAGTCAGGGCACGGCAGGGGCTCCGAGGTGCGGCAGGTCTTCGCGAGCCTCGCCGCCCGTCCCGCCTGGTCCATCTTCGGAGCGGGCCCAGCCAGGACTTCTTCGCACTCGCGGGCTGTAGCAGTGAATCCAACCGCTCTGCGCACTAGATTGGCCCATACCTGGGGAGGAACATGTAGCGATGCCGCTGCTCGTCCTGGAGAGTCCTCGTCGTCACGTCTGGAGTCCCTTCGAAATCATTCATGCTTCGCGTGCCCCACCAGCCCCTTCAAAGCCATGCCCATGGGAGTTGACGGGACAAGGGACGAAGACACACATGTAGTGAAGCAAAGCGGGCAACCAGGGTGAACAGAGAGATCTTTGGGAGCCTCTTCGAGCCATCCCTGGGGTCCGCGTGGTGGCGAGGGAAGGAGGAGGAGCAGGAGGAGGAGGAGGAGGAGGAGGAGGAGGAGGAGGAGGAGGAGGAGGAGGAGGGGGAAACGAATACGACGATCACGACGACGAGGAAGAGGAGGAAAAGGAAAGGGAAGACGATGAAAGCAAGGACGAGGACGAGGACGAGGACGAGGACGAGGACGAGGAGGAGGAGGAGGAGGAGGAGGAGGAGGAGGAGGAGGAGGAGGACGAGGAGAACGACGAGGACAAGAACAGAACCCTCAAGCTCGCCTCGTGGGGCCCTCTTGTGACTCTTTTGGGGGATCTCGGGGTCCTCTTGGGGGTCTTGCTTGGGTTCCTCTTGGGGCCCTCTTGGAGCCCTTTTAGGGGTCCCTTGGGAGCCCTGTAGGGCCTCTACAGGCCATCCTGGAGGCCATCGGTCAAACGAGGGGGGTCCCCGATTTGCTTCCACCCACGGGGCCATTCAAGTCGCCTCTTGGGGCGCTCTTGGGCCGCTCTTGGGTGCTCTTGAGGCCGTCTGGAGGGTCTCTCGGGCCCCTCTTGGGCATCTTTTGGGCCATCTTGGGGCCATCTTGAGGCTTCGAAAGCGCATCGGAAGCGGAATGGCGAGAAGTCAGAATTCATTGGTTTATAGTGGTTTCTGCAAGATTTGGGCCTCCCGGGGGGGGGTAACGAAAGCGCACGTGTGGAACGGCCCAGTCTTCATCCACTGCTGAGGGGGCTCAGGTGGCACTTGGGGAGGTATGTCGGAAGCTAGTTTGAACCATCGTCGGTTTTCTTGAGCCATCTTGGAGGCCATCTTGGAGCATCGGACGCCCTCTCGGAGCCATCTTGTGCCATCCTGTGCGCCGTGACCGATCGCGGCCCGCCCTGAAAAACCTCAGGGAGGGCAGGGCCCCCCCTCCCCGAAGGAAAGGGAGTTTTTGGAAGAGGAGAACAGGTACACGCCGGTCGTTGAAAGTAGGTATTTTTGGATTCCCAGGTCCCAATCTAGTTCAAGCGCCTTCCTACTTCAAGAATCGACATGCTTTTGCTGTGTCTTGTTATTCTCTGGGAGGACCTGGACCCAATCTACTATATCCGCCTTCCTACTTCATGTTTCTACCTACTTCTTCCGACCGACGTGTACCGTTAGACCACCTTCGCCCGAAGGGCTGGTGAGATTCTGGTCAGAGAGCACCCCGGGAGAGGTCTGCAGAGTGGCGGTATCGGTGCATTATCGTTTGCCCACATACTGTAGCATCGCTGTCACCTGCCCGTGTGTTCTTTGCGATTGTGGCGCTGTTGGGCGGCGGTGGTTCGAAATCTGTGATCTGTGATCTTGGCTTCTTTGGACCCTTTGGGGGGTCCTCTTGGCGCTCTCTTGGGCCGTCTTGGGGACCCCTTGGGCGCTGTTGCGGCCATATTGAGTCGTCCTGGAGCGTTCTTGGGCCGTCTCGGGGCCTCTTGGAACGCCTTGGAGCTCTATTGGGTCCGTATTGGGGCTTTTTTGGCGGCTTCTTGTTCCCGTCGTGGAGGCTTCGTGTGCTATCTTGGGCTCGTTTTGGACTGTGTTGAGGACCTCTGGGGTCCGTCTTGGAGGCCTCTTGGACCGTATTGGGGCAATTTCGGGGGCTGTTGGAATCCCAAACGAGCAAGATCTCTGGAAATTTCGAATACGACGAGGCCCTTTAGGGGGTCCTCTTGGGGCTCTCTTGAGCCGTCTTGGGGGCCCCTGTGGCCGTCTTGATGCCACTCTCGGACGTCTTTTTGCAGCTCTCTGGGCCCGCCTCCAGGCCTCGTGGACCACCTGGGAGCTCCCTTCTCGGGATCCTGGGGCTCTCAGAATGAAGATCCTGAAGCTCGCACCCAGGAGTTCCGGCATCTCTGATCTGGAAGCTGCTAGGGACTTGCTGGGCCTTGGACGGGGTAGTTGTTCTAGGCCTCCTAGATGGGGTCCGAGTAGATGGGTTTGGTGGATCGAGCCGCATCGCCGATGCGTCGGCGAGACGGCTCGATGTGGGGCCCACTTTTCTCCATGCCGGCGTCGCCGATGCGTCGCCGACGTCTCCGATGCATCGCCGATGCATCGCCGATGCGGCGCGATCCTCCGACCCCATCTATTCGTACCCCATGTAGGAGGCCTCTAGTCATCCTCTCTGGAGAATCGAAGTGTTCACGGAAAGACTGGCGACGAAGATCGACAGCGATTCCTGCTCACTTTGCGCAGGACCCGCTGTCGGTCTCGCCGAGGACGTGGTCCATTCGAAACAAGAGCTGCCTGTCCAGCAGGGGCGGGTGCTGGTTTCGGCAACATTCGAGCGCTGACACAGAAAAGCGGGTTCAGCTACGCCGACATTCTCACGTACTAAGCTGCTCGCGCAAGGTCGCGCGTAATCGCCCTCGTCTCCAGTGTGACGTGCCGCGCCGGCGGCCCGCGTGAGCCGCGGCATACAGTCGGGGCGCTGAAGAAGGAACCCTTTTTGTTGGCGAGGGGCCCGGTGTTCCTTGATTGTTCCACAGTTTGCCTTGGGTTTCCCATGGGAAATCGAAGTTTAACTTATGGGAAAAAGGGGCCGCGTTCCTTATTCAGGGCTCCTCAGGTCACCGCCCCGACTGTAAGGTCGCTGTGCCATCTGGCGTCAGATCCGTTTCCTTTCGTCGCCCCCTCGCTGTCGGTACACCTCAGGCGATGCTCAAGAAAACTTACGTTTCCGTCCAGAGTCTCGATTATTCTTGACTTTGCAATGTGAATCCTAAGGTTTCAATCGAAATTCTGGGTTTTTGTTCAAGTTCTGAGACTATGAATTTCTTAACACATGATTTCTTAAGCATTTCGCAGGGTGTACCGCAGATTTTCTTCGTTTGATTGCTCGTCCCGGGTGTGCCGGTCCTCCGAGGGCCCCCGTGCACGGGGCCGCCCCCCCGCGCGCGCGCACCGGCAGTGCGCAGACGCTCGGAGCCTCTTGCCGGAGATGCTGGCGCGCCTCTGGCCCGTGGGGCCGTCGAGCTGCGTATTCCAGGAGGGGGAAAAACACGCACACACACAGACACAATGAATCGTCGATTCCCAGGAAAGTATGGGAAAATATGGAAATGGGGCGGGAAGACAAAAAACCAGAAGATATGGAAGAATATGGGGAATCATTTTGTTTGGGTGTATTTATTTGTGTGTCCTTGGGCCCCTCGAGTATTGTCTCCCGCTGTTGGGCATCCGCACCAAAGGGGGGGGGGGCGGCGCGTTGGACAGTTTTCGGAGCCGCGCGGCGCCAGAAGCAAGTTGGCAGTCGACAGTGCTGGGCCTCCAGAGCTTCGACGGCGGTGGCAGGCCGATGGATCCGAAGCCTCCCGTGCGCCTCCGTACCTCCCTCTATCTGCCCCCTCGTCCGTCTAGAAGCTCTGACTTATCATTCCCTTACGTTCGTTTGAGTGGGAACTGCATACACGTATGCTTTCGGAGGTCCACACGGGGTTTCTTGGATTCGCGTGGGGCCCCCCTGGCGGCGCGATCCGCGCCGGGGAAGGGGGTCCAGCGCCGATCCAAGAAATCCCCCAAACTTTATGTTTTTTCTTTTGTCCGCCCTCTCGGCCGCGGGCCCGCAAAGAAATCCCCCAAACTTTTATGCTTTTTCTTCTGTCCGCCCCCCCGGCCGCGGGCCCACAGCGTTTCGGACGACGCCCGCGCCCTCGCGCCCGGCCCCGGCCGGCCGTCGTGCCGTCCCGCTCGCCGCCCCCCTGCCTCCGAGCCCGCGAGGCGCTGGGCGCAGCACCATGTTCGAGCAGCTCAGGAGGCGCCGCGGTGCGGAGCGTCGGGTGCTCAGAGGAGGTCGGGCGGGTGGTAATGTTGAGTCGGGCCTGGCCCTCTTTAGGGGGAAAGTTCAAAAAGAGTAAGACAACAGCCTGGGGACTATTGCTTTTGACTGTTTTTGGGCATGTTTGGAATATAGTTTGAGTATTTGTTTATTTTTCGTCCAAAGTCCAAAATCCTAGAAATAAGAAACCTATTATTTCTTATGTGGGGAATCTATTTGGAGTATTTTTTTATCTTTCGTCCAAAATTCCCCCTGTAGGGGGACAGGCCCGACTTGATGGTAGCGGGGGATCACCCCCAACTTGGGGGCGGAGAAGACGGCCCCCAGAGGGGGCCATTCCAGGGCCCCTTCTTTGGGAGCCAGCGGGGGCCCCAAAAGGGGGCCCTCCTCCTCCTCCTCCTCCTCCTCCTCCTCCTCCTCCTCCTCCTCCTCCTCCTCCCCCGTCCTCCTCCTCCCCCGTCCTCCTCCTCCTCCTCCTCCTCCCCCTCCCCGGAGGGGGCCCCCAGAGGCAGAAGATGCTCAAAGACTGCCCGCTGTGATCGCAAATGGCACGGCGGGCCCTCCTCTGACGGGCGGCACCGGGGGGGGACCTAAAGGGGGGGGGAGAAGCATGCAATACAATGATACCGGAGAGAAGCCTCAATCAGAGCTATAGGGCTAGGGGGCTATTGAGCTATTGAGCACCCCCGGGCACCCGGGCGCCCGGCCGGCTATTGAGCACCCCCGCTCTTTCTTGTTTTTTACAACGAATGTGCGCGGCGCTAAGGCGAGAGCCACATTTTGAAAACGACCCGCCCTCCATCTGTGAAGCTGTTGTCAATGTTTAAGCTTCAGGGTGAGAAATGGTGAGGAAGTCTCAGGCGAACCGCCCGGACCGCCCTAAAAAAACTGTCCTCGGGGTGCGACAGGGGGATCGTATTTAAAAGGAAAGGGAATGGTGGACGAGGAGGAGGAGGACGAGGAGGAGGAGGAGGAGGAGGAGGAGGAGGACGAGGAGGAGAAGGAGGACGAGGAGGAGGAGGACGAGGAGGAGGAGGAGGACGAGGAGGAGGAGGAACGGGAATGGAGGAGGAGGAGGAGGAGGAGGAGGAGGAGGAGGAGGAGGAGGAGGAGGAGGAGGAGGAGGAAAGGGAATGGAGGACGAGGAGGAGGAGGACGAGGAGGAGGAGGAGCCAACCTTGGACTGGAGGGCCCGTCCTGGGGAGGGCAGACCTCTGGGGGCCCGCGGCGCGAGCAGGAGCGCGACCGTTGAGACCACTGCAGTGTTGGCTTTCGGGGAGCCCTTCGCGCCGCCACGGCTGGCCGCGGCTCCGAGGAGGAGAGCACGAGGAGGAGGACGAGGAGGAGGAGGAGGAGGAGGAGGAGGAGGAGGTGGAGGAGGAGGAGGAGGTGGAGGAGATGGAAGAGGAGGAGGAGGAAGAGGAGGAGGAGGAGACCGTAGACCTTAGCGCCATTCGGAGCGAACGATTCACAAGCATCAGTTAAGCTGTGCACAGTCAGACCTGCAAAACTCTCCAATCACCACTGACAAAACTGACAGATCTGACTGACAGCGCTCCTGCACAGCTTCTGATAGGCGCATGCGCTGCAAGAGTGGAGACTCGGGCAGCAAGGGCTGCTCCTGCTTGGTGAGCAGCATGCCTCAGAGGAGGAGCGCCGCCAGAGGCAGCCGCCCGAAACGCACTACCTCCCTCTACCCTTGCGCCCCCGACCCTTCGAACGAGGCTCGCGACGGTGCTGAACTACAGGCCCTCCGCTGGAATCTTTTGCTACAGACCCTTCCCCCCATCTTCGCTCCCACCGAGGCCCTGGACACTGGGAAGGGGGACTTCTGGAAGACTCGTATTCGACTGGCTAGGATTGGAACAACTCACTGGGCCAAATCACTACCCCTCTCACTGAGCAATCCCCTCCCGTGGAGCTCCCCGAACCTCGTACTTGTGCGGAAAACCAGCGCCTCTGCGGTCTGCGGCGCTGACGATCGAGAAGAATTTGCAGCTCGCGCTCCAAGGCTCCTCTCGGCGCACCGCCTACGAGCTTCCTTCCCCCCTTCTCGAGCAAGAGCTTCTCGAACAGGGTCTTTAACGCGAGAGCCTCGGGCGAGCCCTCGACCAGGAACTGGACTTTGACCATCTCCTCCTTTTCCTCGACCTTCTTTTGCCCGCTTCACCTTCAGGATTTTGGAGTGCTCCGCTGTCTTCGCGTCCCCTCCGTCCTGCGACATCTTCCTCTCCCAGAACTTCCCGAGAATCTGCAGCTTCTGATCTTTCCCCCTGTCCCTCCTGCGCTCGCGTTATGATGTGGTGCAGGGCCACTCCGAACAGCACGAGATGTTGAGGCCCTTGAGGATTGGGCGGGGGGTCTTCTCCTTTGCTTGGCGCTTCTGTCTTCTCTTTGGCCCAGTTCTGCGACTCTGCGTTGTAGCTCTGGCCCGCCTCCAGCAGCTCTTGGATCGCGTCGACGTCGAGCGGCACCAGGAAAGGACTGAGCAACGCGCCTAGCATCAGTCGCAAGTCGGCCGAGCTCGCCAGCTCTAGCTTGCCCACCGCCTCGATGAGGCTGTCGATGTCCTGGCGACGCTTGCCTCCGCGAGGTGGGGGACGGTCGTCTCCGCCAGCTGCGCCTCCCGTCGCCGCCGCCTGGAACCCCGTGGCAGGCTTCTTGAGTGCTGGTTCCACCGGTGCCGCCGCCACCCGCTTGCCCATCCAGGCAGGCATTGCAGTCGTTTCGGGCATGGGCTGACGAACTTGTGTGCTCCACTATCCCAAGCACCGAGCTCTAGAGGGAAATTGCTCCGGACGTGCTGGAACAAGTCAAGCTCACATCCACCATCTGACTCGCAAATCTGGCAGCGAAGCGTGGTAGACCCAGAGGCAGAAAGCGTAAGAGCGGCCTTTCCGACAATACCCATGTCCCAGAGACCCGGACAAGTGTCTAGCCGCGAGAATATTGTTCCCAAAAACCTCGAGGCAGTTTGGGCACCTGTTGGAGCTCACCAAGAGAGACGACAGATTTCTCATACCATGCCCGTGTCGAACATGTTCAAGAAGCCTCCCTGTGAGTAGCGAGCACTTCCCCACATATACTATTCCCACGAGTCATCAAAAATTTGTAAGTACACTCATCAACACGTTGAACCTCAGGACCTGCCCCAGGGACCTCTGGAGACTCGAAGCATTTCGTCTTATTCGAATGAGCTCGATCCTCTGGGGGGGCAATCTTGACCGACAGGAACTCCTTTCTGAGAATACTGGGATCCAGGGGACAAAACACTTTGGCATCCTCCTCATCCTGGAAGAAGACCCCTGCGCAGCCTCGATAAGATCATCTCTTTGGTAGACTCTGCATAGATCCACGCAGTCACTCCAGGCCTGGACAGCCCGCGGATTGGTATAACGAGTGTTCTTGCCCGTGACACGGTCCACAGTGTCGCGCACCTCAATCGACAGACGCCCGAAAACAATGGTAACTTCCTGTACATGGTTCCGCGGACTCCTGATCCACGATTGCAGCCACTTGGTATGGACGACCTGACACTCGAGGCGCGTGGGGACAAACTTCCAACATCTCAGAACGTCGTCGTTCGACATCGTCGTAATGTGGATGCTACTATCGTCGGAAGCTCTCCCTCGCATCAGCACTCGAGCGTAGCGCACCAAGGCCGAATCCAGCCGGCGAAAGTCAAAATCAGAGACGATGAACGCCTCGAGGTTAGAGCGCGCCGTGTTGACACATCTAGCTAGAAACATGCACCGACGCCAGCGCCAGGGGACCCCCATGCAATTTCCAAAAACGCCCAGCTGGATTAAACGCCCGCTGAATAGCTTCAAGACGCTTGGTAATTTCGGCCGTCGACGAACCTCTAAAGTGAATCTGCCCTCCAAGACTTCTTTGTACCTCGTGGATGGTCCCCTCAATCGGAAGCCCACGCTTTTTCAACGCTTTGCGACCGATCCCAGAAACCACGCCCACTAAATATACTTTAAGTTGCTGTGCTAGGAAGCGTTTTGCTTATAACCACGAGACTATAGACATTGATCTAGTAAATTGCTTGATTGCATAGTTGTATGACATAGTTGAAAAACCCAGCTCCAAAACTTCTGACCGCCTTATATGTCCCCTTGCAAGGAATGCACAGCACGTCGTTTCCAACCTAATGAGTTTCGATGGACAGCTTCTCAGTGTCGTCGGCATACTGAGTTAAAGATACACCAGCGCGAACATCAGGCAAGAAAGGGTGCTTGGTGACCAGGGCCTCTGCCATCGGGTCAAAGTCCAAATTCAGCTTCTGCCGCTCAGCAATGGCAGGACGAACAGCTCTGCAGAAGCCGTGCACCGCATACGGATCTCCCATCAGCGCCCCCACTCTTGTCTTGACTGCCACATTCCCCCCCTCAACCGGTAATCGTACAGTTGCCTCCTGACAGCGTTGCATACACAAAACTCTCTCACCAGTATTCAACAGCTCAGCATTAGCATCTTCTAGAGAGGCCCAGGAAGACCAGGCGAAGGCGTTGGCCATGTCCTTACCCTGAAGCAGACAAGACAGCCCACAAGCGCGAACTCTGTACATGCTGCACTGCTGCACGGGCATCGCCCCCTCCTTCCTCCTTCCTTTGCAGAACCCGTGTTCGTAATCACCCAGCCGAGTAGAGACGCCGCGCTTGATAGCAGACGCGAAAAAGCCCTTGCCGAGCACGTCTAGAAGGTGTACAACTCTCTTGCTGGTGGCTCCTTCATTTTTTTTGTGACGAGCATTGGCTTCGATGCCACTCCAGAGTGGCCCGTCCAGAGGCGCAGATTTGTCCAACACCATTCTGGAGGAGCGCCTGGAAAGCCTGCGGAACGAAGCCCGAGTTCTCAGCTTGCCATTCAAGGCCGGCTTGACGGAAACAAAGTCTACCACGAGGTCGTCGACAGAGCATCAGCCAGACCTCAAGCGGAGCCGACTCCGATGGACAAGCTCTTCTCTTAGGGGTCTCTTCATGTAGTCCACCACCCCCTTGCTCATCTCCTCCGCCTCCTCCAAGTAGTCCGCCCAGTTCTCCTCATGCGCGAAACAGTCTCTCATCCTCTTCCTTCTGTGCTCCTCCCACTCGACCTTGAGGACCTCCATTCCCCACTCGCCACCAGGGCGACTTCATGCCTCCATCCACTCCTCCTCAGTCAGACTACTTCTCGTCAGATGGTTGTAGTTACGCTTGCATGGCACCCAGGAAGTGCCCGCCGCTAGTCGAGACCAGGCACTGACTTCTACAAACTTGTGTTGGCGCCAAACATCTTGCAGAACTTCCAAGTAGGGTCTACGTCTAGCTTCAACTTGAGCGCGTCTAGTCATGTGTGCGAGATGGGTTACTTCGCGTAGAAGCATTGCGATGCCCTCCTCCTCCGCCTCCGCCTTTGCTAAGCCAAGTCTAATCACCTTGCGCCGTGCTAGTAACTCTTCTCGTTGCTTCCTCATCTCAAGTAAGTCATGGGAATGTTGCTGTTCTGCACCGTAAATTGCAAGCCCTCGACGAACAATTCTGCTCGTAATGACCGAGAAACAACTATCAGGAGTACGTTCTTGCAGCAGCCCTGTCAACTCCACCTCCTTCTCCTCGCACTCATCGTTGCTCGTCTTCAGTAGCTCCTTCCGCCTCTCGCCTTTCATCAGACCCCCCACCAATATATTAGGATCCTATGAATGAGAAGACTTCTGTTTGGGCCAGTTAGAAAACTCAAGCTTCCACGCAGCATGGACAGGCAGATGGTCTCGAATGGCTCAAGTTCGAATTGATTGGACCTGTCGCCCCAGCCGGTGAAGAATTCCAGCTCTATACACTTTTGGAAGCCTTCGATGATGGAGCGAACATCATGTCTAACTTCTTGCGCTCACCTTTTGGACCATACCATCTATTAGTGAGAGGACTACCATCATCAGCAAAAGAGAAATCGAATTCTTCAAGCAAGAGACGCAAAGCGTGCCCAGCCCCTTCCGGCCAAATTTCACGAGTCGAACATTTGCACGACTCACCGATGAACCTGAATATTCATAAGATTTTGAAGCCTCCTCCATACCCATACCATCGTTTAAATCCACAGCAAGAATAGGAATAGACCTGCCGCGAGTTTTGGAAAAATAACTGACCTCAACCAGCTGATTAACTTCTGCACTGTGGAGAAATAGTTGGCACGAGCTCGACGGTCACTTGGTCTGGGAGGGAAAATAGGCACCGGCCACCGTCGCATCATTTCTGTTTGCCTTCAGCCGAAGCCCACACCACGTCCCTGTAGATGCCGAGGAGGTAGCAGCGGAGGTCCCCGAATAGATTTGTTAGAGAAGATTTTATGGAGCAGGAAAGCCATTCCAGCAGCCTCGGTGACTTACGGGGAGGGAAGCCAGCCTGACTGCACCAGCGTACTCTTGCCGATCTTTCGCCTCGTCACCTCGCCATCGGGGGCCGAACGCTGCTGGGTGCCGACGATCACTGCGATGTCGAACGAACGAACGAACGAAATGAGCACTCCAAATCCTCCAGTCTATCCGTAGGAGATGCACTCAGGGGGTTGTTAGCCAGGACGCGCAACCAACGGAAGCTGGCAGCAGTCTCCACTGTTCTCAGCTCCGACAGCTAAACAAGGCTCTCAACCATAAAGCTTGTGACAGGTGCACGTTCGTCATGCTACCCTGCCTGCCCCTTGGCCCATCGCGGCAGCTGAGGAGGAGGAGGAGGAGGAGGAGGAGGAGGAGGAGGAGGAGGAGGAGGAGGAGGAGGAGGAGGACCTCCACATCCTCCCGTCTTCCCCGTCCTACCTGTGGCAGTGGCGGGGCCCATTGTGCGAGCACTGGGGCGCGCGTGCCCCGGGAGGGCTCTGGGGGCCGATGGTGGGCTGCCGTTGGCTCAGCTTGCCCCGCCCCCTGAGAGTTGCCGGCTTCGTCTGGCCAGGCAGCGGGCTCGAGAATCTCAGTATCGCTCGGGCGAATATATCAATACCGTTGAGTTTCTCATGTGATTTATCTCCCCTGGCGCGCCCCCCCTGGCGCGTCCATCCCGTTGCCCACAAGGAGATTCCGGGGGGGGTGCCCGTCGCGACCCCCCCAGGGCCGCGGCCCAGACCGTCCTCCCGTGGCGCGGGATGGCCGCTTGCTGAGCTGGGCTTGGGCTCGCGGCAGCTCAGCCGCAGGGCGCGCCGCCGTCGTGCCAGGCCGCCCTCCTGATGTTCGGTGGTTGGGCTGCGCCAGGCGTGGGTGGCGCAGGTGCCAGCGGCGCGCTGGCGGGGCCCGCGGGCGGCCTTCTGGGCGTCGGCGCGGGTGGGGCCGCTGGCGGCTTCGCAGCCCTGCCCCCTGGCGCAGGCGGGATGCAGGGCCGCGGCGGCCGCGGGCGCTGGAGGCGCCGCGGGCGCGGCTGGATCTGGCGGCGCGCGGGCTGCAAGCCGGCGATGGGTGGCATCGGCAAGCCCGCTCGTGCGCGCGGCGCCGCCAAGAGAGGGAGGGCCTGCTGGCGCTGCGGCCGGGAGAGGAGCCGGCCGTGGCAAGGCACGAGGTGCTCCTGGGGCCGCGGCTGGCCCTGTGGCTGCCGCAGGAGGGGCGGCGGGCGTGGCCCCTGGGCTGCCTGGAGTCGGCGCGCTCGGAGGTCCTCCTGGTGCCGCTGGCGGTGGAGCAGCACTTCCTGCTGGCGCGCCGCCGCCAGCCCCCATCGCGGGCGGTCCCGCAGGCGGCTGGGGCGCGCCGCCGTGGGGCGCCGCGGGCGGAGCTGGGCAGCTGGGCTTGGCCGGAGGCTTCCCCTGCGGGGCGGCGGCTGGAGGCCTGCTTGGGATGCCCGCGGGCCTGCCTCCATGCGGCGGGGCATTCGGCATGCCCGCGGTGGCGGCGCCAGCGGGCTGTGGAGGAGGTCCTGGGCCTTGGAACTACCTCCCGCTGGCCCCGTGCGCGCTGCAGCAGCTTCAGCTCCATCCTGGAGCGATGCTGGAGGTCGCCGCGTGCGATTCGTGGGGCCTGCCTAGCGGAACCGCGGAGTTCTGCGTGTCAGGAGCCTGGCCCGCTGACGCTGCAGGCCATTTCGTGGAGGCGACGGTGGAGGCTTGCAGCCAGGCGCAGTTCTTGCCCGTGCTGCAGGGGCTCTTCGCCATGGGCGCGTCGTTCCTGCACTTGTGTGCGCGGGCGGTGAGGACTTGCCACCTTGCTGCCAAGTGGCCCAACAGGAACGTGGTGCCCTCGGACACGGTGAGAGTTAAGGTTGCCACTGGTGCGGGGTTGGGCGCCCCGGCCGCCGCTGCCCTGGCCGACGGCGCGGCCGCTGGAGGCGGTGCCAGGGGACTTCCTGCAGGTGAGGGCGGCGCCGCTGCAGGCGCGGGCCCCGCAGGAGGTGGCGCTGGCGGTCCAGCGGCTGCCGATGGCGCTGACGGCGGAGGCGGCGGCGCGCGCGCTGAGGAGCAGCTCAGGGGGGCGATCCAGGAGCTGCGAGAGCGGATCAGGCGCAAGTGCTCGACGGCGGAGTCGCTCGCCGAGAGAGCTCACGCTGCGCTGGAGGGCCAACGCAGGCGCCGCCGCGGGGGCAGAAACCCCGGCCGCGACGCCTCCGACGTGTCACTTTTTGACGAGGCCCCGCCCGCTGGTTCCAGCCGCCGAGTACAACGCCTAGCCCGCTCTGATCCAGGAGCGCTGATGGCGGCGGTCTGAAGCAGATTCGCAGCTTGACTTTCAACTGTGTGAACGGATTGAGGCGTTGTGGGCCGCGGGTGGGCCAGCTGGCGATGCGGGTTCTACAATTTCGGGTGTGCCGTTCTCCTGCGGCGCAAACGTATGCTGCATAGTTCTTGGGATCTTCTAAAAGCATGGCAGAGGACGGAGACTTCCCAGCGTGGTTCTACGCCGATGCCAGAATCTGTGCTGGTGGCGTGGTGGCGTTGGCAAGTGTGGCGCGCTCGTTGTCTCGCACTGCTATTGGTTGTGGGCTACTCGGAGTTGCTGAGCCTGCGCCGGTGGCAGTTTCAGTTCACCAATGATGGGCTCGGCACGGCGATTGTGCTGCCAGTGACGAAGTCGGGAGTTCGTCGTCACTGTGAGGAGTCGGTGGCGCTCCACGACCCGCGCATGGTCAAATTCGTGAGGCACTTCCTCGACGGGTTGCCGCAGGACGATCTGATCTTGAGATCCTCGGTGGAGGACGTCAGGCGGATCTCCAGGGAGCGTATCTCCAGCCTCGGGCTCGAGCGCCACCAGTGCGTGCCGTGCTCGCTGCGGCGCGGTGGCACGACGATGCACTACCGGCGCTACAATAAGATGGGCCACGCGCTCATCATGGGCAGGTGGCAGGACACCGCGGCGGCGCGGCTCTACATATCGGACGGGCTGCAAAGCCTGCTGCAGAACGCGTTCGGCCCGTTGGAGCTGGATCGCTTCCGCCGCCTGGCGGCGGCCCTTGATCATGATGTGCGTTGGAGAGAGAGAGAGAGAGAGAGAGAGAGAGAGAGAGAGAGAGAGAGCACAGAAGGTAGCACTGCCATTCTTTCACAGGTTCGCTGTCAGCATTTTCCCGACCCCCCCTCCCCAGGGTTGAAGACGGTAAACCAGAGCGGGGTGCATGGAAGGGGGGAGGCTCCCTCGGGGTGGGCTCGGACCCGTGATCGCGCTGCCGCCCCTTCCAAAGGATTCGGACTCGCGTTCGCGCTGCCGCCGTCTCCTCAGGGGTTCGGTCTCGTGTTCGCGCTGCCGCTCCTGGGGTCCACTCCGGGGGTTCGGACTCGCGTTCGCGCTGCCGCCCCTTCAAGGCGGTGGGCCCCCTCGGGGTCGGGGGGTCCTGCGCTGGCAGCCCCCCCTTGCCCGCAAGACTCTGGTAAGGGATGAGACGTGAAAAGAGAGGGGACGAGGAGACAGGTTGGAGATACATATATACACATATGTGTACAGTTGTATCTATATACGTCGCAGGTTTATGTACGAGGATGTTAAATTGTTTATATATATATATGTATAGACCTTGTGTTTGTTTGATAGTAGTCACATACGCGTGATAATGAAAACGTCCAAGGGCTACTTCAACACAGTGCCAACGATTACCGCGAAGCTCGAGCCCATCTTGAAATCGTTGACAACGGTGACAAGGGCGACGACCTACCATTAGCACCGCAATCAGCCAGGTGATCAGCACGGTCATTTAGTACGGCACCGTTGTGAGCAACCACCTTGGTCCACGTAGTATGATGATCGATGCTGTCAAGGATCTGCCGCGTCCTTAAGGCAAAAGTCAAGTTGCGACGAGCACGGGCTTGTCTGCGAACAACGTCTGCAGCATATTGAGAATCAAACTCAACCACACATAATGAAAGATGTACGGATTGAAGACGATGACGAATATCGATAGCGGATAGGCCGGTACGCCCGTCCAGACCGTTACGGGGGCCACTGGAATTACCGGGCGCCGCCCCGCGATGTTGTAGGATAAGTTGTAAACAACTGTCTGTGTTTGGAGACAAGTCGCTGATGAAGTTGAGGGCAAAGTACAAAGACGTAATCTCCCCCACATTGTTGGAATGCCGTGTAGCACCAACGAAAGCCTCATCATCACGAGCACGGATTGTAGGACCACAGAAATCCAGCAGCTGGTCGTAAAAGGGGAGGGCGACCGTGAAGCCCCACCCAAACTTAGACTCGTCCCCGTTGAGAGTTGCAGTGGCGTCGCACGAGACCACCACGTTAACCGGGTGCTGGAAGACCGTGCCGGGGAGTTGCGGTGGCAGGCTGGCCCCTCGCCGAAGGCCGTCGTCCATATCGTGCGCAACTGGTGCGATGACACGCTTGATGCGCCGTAGCGGAGGTAAGGCGTTCGCGTAGATGAAGTCGACAGGTTGAGAAACCGGCTGGTCCAAATCCAAGCGAACATGTCGATGGTGGCGCGCGTCCGCGCACGCCTGAGTAGCGATAGTGTTGACCCATAACAGATATTATGAAACACGTACAGCATGGTGAAGAGAAGGACCAGCAGGTAATCGAGAAGGGATAAGACTGCAACGTGCGAGACAAGGAGGGAGACCATCCGGAAACTGGTTGCCAAAAGCTTGTTGGTCAAGCAAGGCGCGGGCCTCGTGATTACACGGACAGTGCCACAAACGGTGTTCAGTTGTCTCCACTGCTGTGCCGCAACGTACGCAAAACTCGTCGCCCTCGTGGTAGGCGATGCGTGAGACGTGTAGCCGGGTCCACAAGCCAGCGGAGGTGAGGGCAGGACCTCCGAAGTGTAGTTGAGCAGCATAATGATGCTCCCGTGCGTCTCGGTTCTCGGTCAGGCCGTTGGGCAAACCGCCAAAGTCTTTGGGCCTCCGCCTCGCTTCGCTTCCACCGAGGGCAAACCGAAGAAAATCTCGTAGTTTATGAAACTGTGATTGCACTTGAACCCGCTTGCAAAGACCTGGAAAAGCATCCCGGCCGGCATCTGCAAGAAGGTCTGGACGGATGGTGAAGGCGAGCCTGCGATTCCCAGCCTTGAAAGCGGTAGCTGTGTGCCAATCAATCTGGAGGGTCGAGCACGCCCGCGAAAGAAGCGTAAGGGGCCCAAAACGTATCCGACTGCGGTGAGCCCATAAAATCTGCCAGTCGGCTGGCTCAAGAATCCCAGCCAAGATCACACGATAGAACAGCCGAGCAACGCTGTAAATAGCCACGCGCACCCCAATATTCACATACGCGTATCTATCCATGTTATATATATAGTCATATGTATACATATATATATACGCATACAAACGCACCCCCCAATGTTCGGATTGATCGCCCTCATAAACACCCCCACGCAACGGTCCGCCGGGGAGCGGTGGGGAACAGCCTCATCATCAGTCTCTTCCTGCTCCTCCTCTACTCCTGTGCTTTCTTCCTGCTTCACTTCCTCCTCCAGCCCCATGTCCTTGGTAATCTCCCCTTTCTTCCTGTTTCTTCTTCTCTTCTTGTTTCTCGTTCTCCTCCTCCTCCTCCTCCTCCTTTCTCTTTCTTGTTAATCAACCGCTGGCGGATGGTTTCTGTGTGTTCTGCCACGAAAGGAATCCTTTAGTAATCCACCACAAAAGGAATCCCCCAGTATTTGGCCACGGAAGGAGTCTTGGGGTAATTTGCCACAAAAGGACATCTTTTGGTACTCCTCCATAAAAGGGGGACCTTTCAAATTCTGCCACACACGATTTCCTTTATATTCCGTCACGAAGTGAATCCCCATATAGTCTACCATAGAAGTGTTGTCGCTGTATTTCGCCATCGCGCGGCCACAAAAGGAATCTTTTGGTGTTCCACCACAGCGGGGGACCGTCATGTATTCGGCCAAATATGGATTCCCAAGTTATTCCGCCACATAAGGGATCCTGCAACAAAACATCCTTGGCAACGAAAGGGAATTCCTTTTGCATTCCGCCACATAAGAATCCATTGGTAACCGGCCACACAAGGATTCCGTTCGCAGTCTGTCGCACAAGAAATCTTTCAGTAACCCACCACAGAGGGATTTTTTTAGTATCCCGCCACAAAACGAATCCTTCAGTATTCTGCCGAACCGGAAATCTTTTTGTATTCCACGACATCGATGACCCTGTTGTTTTTCCCAACCATCCTGTGGTGTTGGGTCCTCGTTTTGAAGAGACGGTGCCCCGCGTTCCCGCCGCTCCCGCTCCTCCTCCCCCTCATCCCTGCGTTTCACCCACCCAGCACAGCGTTTCGTAGCCCCATAGGGGGCTCCACCGAAGGTCCCACTGGCAGGGTTCGTATGGCGGCCTCGGGCCATTTCGGCACACCCCTCACAAGGATCGTGGCCCCATAGGGAGCTCCACCGAAGGCTCCAGTGGCAGGGTTCGCATGGCGGCCTCGGGCCATTTCGGCACACCCCTCACGAGGATCGTGGCCCCAAAAGGGAACTCCACCGAAGGCGCCAGTGGCATGGTTCGCATGGCGGCCTCGGGCCATTTCGGCACACCCTCACGAGGATCGTGGCCCCAAAAGGGAACTCCACCGAAGGCGCCAGTGGCAGGGTTCGCGTGGCGGCCTCGGGCCATTTCGGCACACCCCTCACGAGGATCGTGGTCACATAGGGAGCTCCACCGAAGGCGCCAGTGGCAGGGTTCGCATGGTGGCCTCGGGCCATTTCGGGACACCCCTCACGAGGATCGTGGCCCCAAAAGGGAACTCCACCGAAGGCGCCAGTGGCAGGGTTCGCATGGCGGCCTCGGGTCATTTCGGCACACCCCTCACGAGGATCGTGGCCCCATAGGGAGCTCCACCGAAGGCCCCCAACGGCAGGGTTCGCATGGCGGCCTCGGGCCATTTCGGCACACCCCTCTCGAGGATCGTGGCCCCATAGGGAGCTCCACCGAAGGCCCCGAATGGCAGGGTTCGCATGGCGGCCTCGGGCCATTGCGGCACACCCCTCTCGAGGATCGTGGCTCCGTAGGGAGCTCCACCGAAGGCCCCCAGTGGTAGGGTTCGCATGGCGGCTTCGGGCCATTTCGGCACACCCCTCACGAGGATCGTGGCCCCATAGGGAGCTCCACCGAAGGCTCCAGTGGCAGGGTTCGCATGGCGGCCTCGGGCCATTTCGGCACACCCCTCACGAGGATCGTGGCCCCAGCTCCACCGAAGGCCCAGTCAGGGTTCGCATGGAGGTCGGTCACGAGGATCGTGGCCCATAGGGAGCTCCACCGAAGGCGCCAGTGGCAGGGTTCGCATGGCGGCCTCGGGCCATTTCGGCACACCCCTCACGAGGATCGTGGCCCCATAGGGAGCTCCACCGAAGGCTCCAGTGGCAGGGTTCGCATGGCGGCCTCGGGCCATTTCGGCACACCCCTCACGAGGATCGTGGCCCCATGGGGAGCTCCACCGAAGGCTCCAGTGGCAGGATTCGCATGGCGGCCTCGGGCCATTTCGGCACACCCCTCACGAGGATCGTGGCCCCACTGGAGCTCCACCGAAGGCGCCAGTGGCAGGGTTCTCATGGCGGCCCCGGGCCATTGCGGCGCATCCCTCACGAGGATCGTGGCCCCATAGTTGTGCTGCTTCAACAACCGCGCCTGGGCGTCGTAGTCCGCCTTGTCGACGTGCAACGCCACCTCCTCCCTCATGGCTCTCAAGGCCCTCTCCTGCTTCTGCTCCTCGGTGAGAGGGACGCCGTCCTTGTCGTTGTCGGCGCCCGCGAAGACGGCCACGAGAACGTGTCCCTGAGCATGTCGGGCTCCGGCGGGAAGCCGTGGCCACATAGGGAGCGCGGGCGAAGATGGTATTCACAAGTGCGGCATTCACAACTGCATACGGTTGGGTCCTTCGCCAGGATATTTTTTTGCCGCAAAGGGACCTTTTTGCATTCCGAAGTCGGTATTCCTCCGCCGAAGAATTTGGCGCATCAAGGAGGATTTGTTTTGTGGTGGGGGACAAACTGGATTCATCCGAGTGGAATCTGGCACTGTATGTTTTTGAGTCGAATACACATAGATACCTTGCATGGCGGGTTACAACAAACATCATTCGTTGCATCATTGGAGAAATGCTCAACTCGCCCCGGCCCGCATCGTGCCTGGCGCCCCTCCCGCACCAAACACGGTGCAGGCCTGGGCGTTGTCGTTTTTGTTGTGTGTTTTTCGCGTGTATGTAAGTGCGCATGTATGTCTGTCTGTCTGTATGTCTGTATGTATGTATGTAGGTGTATGTATGTATGTATGTATGTATGTATGTATGTATGTATGTATGTATGTATGTACATTGGTATGCATGTGTGTATGTATGCAGATATCCACGTCTGTGTTGTATGTATGTTTGCCTGTCTGTATGTAATCTGTATGTTAATTCGTATGTATGTATGCATGCATGTATGTACGTATTGTATATATACATACGCAGGTCAGTGGAACTAGCGACACATACATATTCATGTATGTGTATCTATATATATATATACATGAGTCTATCTTTCTGCCATCCGCGAACGCCGCCACTGGGGCCTTGTGGGGCCACGAAACGGTGTACCGGGTTTGGAAAACGCATGCGAACATCGCCGCCGAGGCCCTCGGTGGAACGCCCTATGGGGCCACGTAGCTGTGTTTGGTGGGGGGAACGCGTGCGAACACCGCCGCTGGGGGATTTCGGCGGCGCTCCTGAGAGGGCCACGAAGCGCTGTACTGGCTGGGGCAAGCGTATGCGGACACCGCCACTGGGGTCTTCGGTGAAGCGCCTAATGGGGCCACGAATGGCTGTACAGGGAGGGGGAAACGCATGCGGACGACGCCACTGGGGCCATCGGAGCAGCTCCCAGTGGGGCCACGAAGCGCGGTACTGGGTGGGGGAAACGCATGGGAACTCCGCTACTGGGGCTTTCGGTGGAGCTCCTCATTAACCACGCAACGTGTGAGGGGTGTGCCGAAATGAGTGGCGCCGACGCATGAGGACACCGCCACTGAGGAACCCCCCATGAGGCCACGAAGCGTGTGAGGGGTACGCCGAAATGAGTGGCGCGGACGCATGTGGACACCGCCACTGGGGCATTCGGTGGAGCTCCCTATGGGGCCACGAAGCGTGTGAGGGGTGTGTCGACATGGGTGACGCCGCCGCATGTGGATGCCGCCAGTGGGGTCTTCGGTGGAGCTCCCTATGGGGACACAGAACGTGTGAGGGGTGTGCCGACATGGGTGCCGCGGACGCATGTGGATGCCGCCAGTGGGGCCTTCGGTGGAGCTCCCTGTGGGGACATGGAACTTGTGAGGGGTGTGCCGGTCCTGCTGTGGATTTCGTCCGCACGACTTCTTGCCCGCTTGCCCGACAGGTGGGCCAACAACGCGTCCAGCGACGAGCAGAGGCTGCGCGACATCTCGCTGGAGTACCGCGAGGCGGGCGCGCGGCGCGGCCGCACCTCCAGGGTTCGGTTGGGCCTCCTGCGGGCGGATTTTGGAAGAGAAATCAAACATGGATATATGATACCAGTGAAAAGCCCCAATCATAATCTTTTTAGGGCTGTAGGGCGATAGGGCTGTGGGGCTGTAGGGCTAGTGGCCTATAGGGATATAGGGCTATATGGGCTATCTGGGCTACTGGGCTAGTGGGCTATAGGGCTATAGGGCTATAGGGCACCCCCGGGCACCCGGGCACCCCCGGGCACGCCCGGGTACCCGGGCACCCGGGCACCCCCGGGCACCCGGGCACCCGGGCACCCGGGCGTGCGGCGAAAATCGGCGGCAAACCGAACCTAGCCATATGAATCCGGTAGGACCCCTACAGAGGCAAGCTCTGATTGTGGAATATATATATATATATATATATATATATATATATATATATATATATAATATATATATGTGATGAGACTATCAGAAAATCGTTCCCTGCTATTTCTTACAATAATTTTGGATTACTCCTCCTGTGCAGGGACATGCCCGACTTACCTCCCGGGGTGGTCGGGTGGGGGGCGGGCGCGCCCTCTCGGCCGGGGGGCCCAGGCCGAAGGAACTACCACGGCTCGATGGGGGGAGGCAAGGGGCTCGTCGACCCGACCCAGCCCCCAGACTGCTTCGCGCTGCGCGCAGTCGTCGCGACGGGAGGTCTTTCTCGCTGCTTTCGGCCTCCGGGGGCCCAGAGGGCCCAGGCCGAAGAACTACCACGGCTCGCGGGGGGGAGGCAAGGGGCTCGTCGACCCGACCCAGCCCCCAGACTTATGATTCTCCAACCTACTTTAGCCTGGACCACCAGGAAGAATTTCGAGCGCCCCAAAAAGTACCGAAACTCAAGGTTTTTCACGTGTCGGGTCCTGGGAGACACTCGCCCGACACTGTTCCGCCACTGCTTCGGCACTCTTTTGACACTTCCAGATGCTCGGAATTATTTTTGGGATGTGGTCTTTAAGTAGGATGGGAACAACATAACCCCAGACTAACCCCATGCCGAGGATAATAAAGTACCCCCCCTTAAGTCGTTAGAGTTTTTAATCGTCGGCCTAGAAGGGTTTCAAATATAGGCGGAGGGCGCGGAGGCCGAACTTCATTATCACTGGGAAAGTTCGCCATCGAGGTTACTTCCTTCTTATGTTGAGATAACAACATCAAGCGAAGCGAACACGTCTTTTCATGCTGTCTCAAGCGAAACCAATAATTTTGGGAGGCAGCCTAAAACCAAACTGGCGCCCTGAACTTGTTTATCGCTGGGGTTGATTATCCTGGGAAAACTAAGCACATGAGCTACCCTACACGAGCAGATGAAAATTTTAATTGTTCACGCTTTGCGAATCCCCACCAGCCCATCCTAAAACAGCCACTTTAGCAAAGAGTACCGACTGTCGGGATTTGTTGGTCATCTTTTCAGCAATGATGCCCAGAGGAGTTGCTTTGATTCGATCAGGGAAGTGTGGGAGCATACAGAGAAACGAAGGACAGGGGATGCCGCCATATCCCAAGAGGGGAGGATGGAGGAGGAATCGGAGGAGGAGGTGGGGGAGGGGAGGAGGGAGGAGGAAGAGGGGGAGGCGGACGAGGAGGGGAGGACGAGCAGAAGGGCCAGAGGCCTCTTGGATGCATCGCGGAGTCTCTTGGGATGTCTTTTGGGAGCCTCTTGGAGGCCTTTTGGGGCGTCTTGGGGGCCTCTGGGCGGCCCCAGGGGCTTCTAGGAGCGTCTTGGGTGCCTTGGGGGAGCCTCTTCGGGCCCCTGGAGGGCGGACAAAAATAAGAAAGGGGAGAGGAAACCAAACAACTCACGATTTTTTCTCCACAGCGCGAGGGGGTCTGGGTCTGGCGGCCCGCGGCGCGAGGGCTGGCCGGTCGCGGGGAGCAGGGGGCCCACGATGGAGCGCCTCACGTAGGCGACCCGAAGTGGAGGAGGAGGAGGAAGGGAGGAGGAGAAGGAGGAGGAGGAGGACGAGACAAAGGAGGAGGAGATGGAGGAGATGGGGGCGGAGGAGGAGGAGGAGGAGGAGGAGGAGGAGGAGGAGGAGGAGGAGGTGGAAGAGATGGAAGAGGACGAAGAGAGGAGGAGGAGGAGGAGGAGGAGGAGGAGGAGGAGGAGGAGGAGGAGGAGGAGGAGGAGATGGAAGAGGAGGAGGAGGAGGAGGAGAACGAGCGATTTGGTTGTACGACAGCCCTGACTTCTCACTAGGGCCAGCAGGGGGGCATACCCCGAAGCTTCAAGGGGCGAGCTCCGAAGTGGCCCCGAAAAAAAACGGCTGTTACCTTGTGAGTACGAGTCTCTGCGGGCCAGTGCGGGGGGAGCAGCTGTTGGCCCTTTCCGCGTGCGCTGGGAATGGGGACGCGCTGGGCGAGCAGGCTCCCAAGCTAGGGTGGAAGAGAAAACGACACGACCACTCAAAAGGAGAAGGGGAGGAGAATCAGGAGGCCTCTGCTTTCCAACATTCTGCTGGGGGGGGGGGCGAATTATCCTGTTCCCCTCTCTTCTCTCTCTCTCTCTCTCTCCTCGGATTCTGCTTTCCAACATTATCCTGTTCTCTCTCTCCTCTCTCTCTCTCTCTCGGCTCACTTTCCTTCCAGAACGAACTGGACGATAGTTGTCCCATGCATTGTCGTAACAGTGCCCTGATACCCTGCTGAAGTATCCTACTGCTCCCCCCTCGATGTGTAGGCAGGGAAGAGCATACTGGTAGTCACGGTATGTTGGAGGTGGGGCCCTCGTGGATGCGCTCTGGAGGAGGAGGGAGGAGGAGGGCCCATGATGGAGCGCATCACCGTGGCACGGGGGAGGCCAGGGCGGGGAGGCAACCGCACCCTGAGGTCCGACGACCGCGAGAGAGTCGCTGACTGCCTCCCAGACCAGCCCAACCCAACCCGAAGACCCACACCTCGGGCCGGGCGGGGTACGGCTTCCACAATGTGTTCTTGTCGACGATCCCCGACGACCCCCCAAATGGGGGCAAATGGGAGCCTTCGGGTTGGGCTTGGGGTGGCTTGGTGGGTGGCGAACCGCCGAACCTTCGACTGAGGCGAAGCCGGGACGGGGACAACATCGTAACCGGACGAGCTGGGAATCTCTGCGATGCGGCGGTTTTGACTGAACGGGGGGTATGTAGGGGGCAAACAAACCTACCTCGCTTTTGACCACCCTCGCTTCCAAGAGATACCAAGCGATGTCAAACAACGGCCTGTACTGGTCAGGCCGCTTGACGAGGAGGCGCGTGGTATGACTTGGTTTTGCCTGGAAGCGAAAGCGGGGTAGGTAATTCACGCTCTGAGTATGGCAATCCCTATCCCCGGCTTTGCGGGGCTTTCGGATGGACCAAAGATTCAGGGCCAGACTCGGGGATGTACAGTCGACCCGTATGATAAGGATGCGCGGTAAGGATGCAAGGGCCCTGGAGTGCCACGTGGACGTTTCTCGAACGAGGTTGGCCAGCTAAAGCGGCCAAGGATTGACCGAGGAGGCAAGGATGAAAAGGCACCCTTGGGAAGGTTGCCCATCCTTACTATGCGGGTTGACTGTACGACGGGGGGCGGCCATCCGTGAGAAGGTGCGTCCTAATAGCCCCCTGGGGGTGTCTCCCAAAGTCCCCCTCTGTTCTGAGCGGCCTGACTTCTTGAGGGCAAGGCGGGGATTGGAGGCGAGAAACCGCCTGCAACTGTAGGCTGTGCATCGAGCGCAGCAGCCCCGTCCAGAGCGTCATGGAATGCTCTGAGAGCGTTCCGGAACGCTCTGGAATCATGTATCCGGTCCCTGGCCCCGCTCGAGATCACGGCGGGGAGGCGATCACCTCGAGGTCCGACGCCGCGACCAAAAGTTGCAGCGTCGCGAAAGATAGCGACCAGAGCTCTCGACCCGCAGCTCTCCGCATCACTCTCGGGCTGGGTCGGCCCGCGAGGGGCCCCGGGAGGCCCGAAGCTGGGCGGAGAGGCAAGGCGCGACAAAGCATTGACGGCCTGAGTTTCGGGACTAGACGGAGCGACACGCCCCGACGATGGGAACGGAAAGACCTGAAGTCCAGCAGCTCCGTCTTTCGCCCCTGCCCCCCGCAGTGGCCCGCCAAGGACAGCGCTCCGCGCTCCGTGGCGCTCCAGCGCTCCAGCGCTCTGTTACGGGACTGGTTTGTGCTGGTGGTGTTGTGTTTGTTCCTTGCGTATGTGTTATGTGTTGATGCTTGTGTTTATGTTTTAGCGAGTTGTAGCGCGCATCCGCCATCATGTTTCTGCTCGTCCTCGTCATCGTCATCCCTTCGCGATTGCATCTCCTGCAACCACCACCCGAACTGATGTGGCGGTCTTTCTAGAAGCCCACAAACGCAACGACTGCTTCACAGTTGGCAGCCTCCCAGGGGAACGCGGAACTCCCCTGGATGCGCGTGCAACCCCACTTCGCTGGGTCTCCCAGAAGCCCGCGAAAGTGGCGACAATTGCGCAGATAGCAGTCCCGCAGGGACCCGCGAGGTCTAGTCTGGGTCCGCGTACAGCCCCACCCCGCTAGGCTTCCCAAGGGCCCAAGCGACGGCTGCGCAGTTGGCAGCCCCTCCGGGGAACCGCGAGGTCTCGTCTCGGTCCGCGTGCAACCACACTGCACTGGGCCTCCCAGGAACCCACGAGGGTGGTGACGGTTGCGCAGTTGGCAGCCACCCCAGGGAGCCGCGAGGTCTCGTCTCAGTCCGCGTACCGCCCCACTCGAGTCGCTGTGCCTCCCAGGAGCCCACGAGAGTGGTGACAAGTGCGCAGCTGGCAGCCCCAGGGAGCCGCGAGGTCTCGTCTCAGTCCGCGTAGCGCCCCACTCCGCCGCGCCTCCCGATCGGAGAACACTCCGCTGTGCCCCCCAATCGCCCACGAGAGTGGCGACAGCTGCGCGGGCGGCAGCCCCCCCCCCAAGGGGGCGAGCCGCGAGGTCTTGCCGAGGTGCGCGTCGGACAGCACTCCGCTGGCCCTCCCAGGAGCCCACGCGAGCGGCGCCCGTGGCGCGGGCAGCAGCACCCCCCGAGAGAGCCGCGAGGGGGTGTGCGCCGGCTGCGCAGGACACCACTCCGCTGGCCCTCCCGGGGGGGCCCACGAGAGTGGAGTCAGCGCGCAGGTGAGGTAGGAGGCATGAGGTAACAGGAGGCAGTCTGGGAGGAGGAGGAGGAGGAGGAGGAGGAGGAGGAGGAGGAGGAGGAGGAGGAGAGGGAAGCGAGAGGAAGGAGGAAGGGAACGCGCAAACAGTGAATGATTCAAAACGATCACCAAACACGGAAGGGCCGTGGGACAGAAGACAGCCCGAAGCATGTGGAGGCACCTGAATATTCGAACCTAGATCCTCCTACTCTCCTCCTCCTTCTCCTCCTGGAACCTTCTTATTATCATCAGACAGTGTCCCTTCTCCTCCTCCTCCTCTTCCTCCTCCCCATCCTCCTTCTTCTCCTGTATCCTCCCTAACTTTGCCCCGTAGCTTTCGGGCCGTTCAGGACGATCTGGGCAACCCCAGAACCCTCTCGACGAGGTGCCGCTGTCGTAAGCAATGCCGAGGCTGGAAAACCGCCGGGAGCCGATGACAACATCCGAAAACCTCGAACCTCCTCCCTCCTCCCTCTGCTCTCCTCCCTTCGCAAACGCGAATGACCTCAGCGGTGCAGAGTAGTTACACCTTGATGTGGCATTCCTTCTTGATCCTGCCTCCTCCTTCTTCTGCTCCTGCTCCTCCTCTTCCTCCTCCTCCAGCTCCTCCTCCTCCAGCTCCTCCTCCTCCTCCTCCTCCTCCTCCTCCTCCTCCTCCTCCTCCTCCTCCCGCATAGCTACACGCCCAATTTGCTCAGCAATGTGTCTCCCCGTTCGGTATGGCGTTCCAGACGGAGTGAGAGAACATGGCCATCCTTGGAGGTTCTCGTTTCAGTATCTGCGGGCCCAGGCCAGCTCTGGCCTGTTCGTCGTGCCAGCCGTCACCTCGCAGCGCATGGAAATCAGGCGAGGGGCGTAATTGAGTCGAAGGGAAGCCCCTTCCCTTTGATCCCTCCCCCGCCGGGAGGGGGGGGGGTGTCGACCCCCCCCCCGGGTCAGATACGACGCCCCCCCCTGGGACTCCTCTTCCCCTGGGCTCCAGCCAAGCCGACCTTGAGCAACCTCGTAATTGAGTCGAAGGGAAGCCCCTTCCCTTTGATCCCTCCCCCGCCGGGAGGGGGGGGGGGGTGTCGACCCCCCCCCCGGGTCAGATACGACGCCCCCCCCTGGGACTCCTCTTCCCCTGGGCTCCAGCCAAGCCGACCTTGAGCAACCTCGTAATTGAGTCGAAGGGAAGCCCCTTCCCTTTGATCCCTCCCCCGCCGGGAGGGGGGGGGGGTGTCGACCCCCCCCCCGGGTCAGATACGACGCCCCCCCCTGGGACTCCTCTTCCCCTGGGCTCCAGCCAAGCCGACCTTGAGCAACCTCGTAATTGAGTGAGCGAAAATTTCGAAGATCCCTTCCCTTTGGGAGAGGGGGGGGGGGTGTCGACCCCCCCCCCGGGTCAGATACGACGCCCCCCCCTGGGACTCCTCTTCCCCTGGGTCCAGCCAAGCCGACCTTGAGCAACCTCGTAATTGAGTCGAAGGGAAGCCCCTTCCCTTTGATCCCTCCCCCGCCGGGAGGGGGGGGGGGGTGTCGACCCCCCCCGGGTCAGATACGACGCCCCCCCCTGGGACTCCTCTTCCCCTGGGCTCCAGCCAAGCCGACCTTGAGCAACCTCGTAATCTCTTGCTGCGCATTGCGAACAGGGTCGGCGGCACCGGCCGTCAGGCCTTCGCAATCAGGCGAGGGGCGGTTGCTTCCTCACTACGTGGGAGAGTGTGGAAATCCTGAGCCCCAAATGTTGCCACTTCTTGGGGGCGCATCGTTTACTCCCGCCAGCTTCCGCCAGCCTTCCGCCGGCTTCCGCCGGCAGAGCCGCGCTCGTTTTACGTCCGCCACCTTCCGCCGCCCTTCCGCCGAGGGACGAGATGGCAACTCAGTCGATCCTCGAAGACGAGGCCCTTTGTGGAACGCCTCACGGACAGACAGACAGACAGACAGACAGACAGACAGACAGACAGGCAGGCAGGCAGACAGGCAGACAGGCAGACAGGCAGACAGGCAGACACACAGGCAGACAGACAGACAGACAGACAGACAGACAGACAGGCAGGCAGGCAGGCAGGCAGACAGGCAGACAGACATTCCCGCGCTTGGGCACCAGGGTGCCGCGGGTGCGGCGCCAGGGCGCCACCAACATGAGTGATTCGCGCAGCGTGCTCACATGTGGTGTGGAACAAACGTTCATCCAGTATCATGCCAAGAATCCGCTGACGCAATATTGAAAATGGCTGTGATGCTAGTGCCGTCACATCCCAGATTGCCCACGATGTTCCGCTGCATGCCATCGCTCCACCTGGTCTTGGTCTGCGTTGCGCTTTACAAGCTGGATCATGCTGGCAGTATTCCGTTGCATGCCATCGCTCCATCTGGTCTTGGGTCTGCGTTGCGCTTTATACGCTGGATCAAGCTGTGATGGCAGAACCCGAGAAATCCTCCTCCTCCTCCTCCTCCTCCTCCCCTCCTCCTCCTCCTCGAGGGAGGCGGGGGGCGGCCGCAGGCGAGAGTCCAGCACAGGCGACCGCAATCATGGATCAGGGGGGCGTGGATTAGCGACGGGGCCCGTCTCCATGGGAAACCGCGGATTTCCGCCGCCGAACGAGGCGGCACCGGCCGCAGTTGGGAGAGGGCACCCAGCCGTCCCAGCAGTCCCAACCCCGCCGCCCGACTCACCGGTGGAATTTACGAAACCGATGTTGCATCACAGCAGCAATTCGGCCCCTGACTTTCGTCCTGGGTTCGGTTTAGTGAAGTGATGAATTTCGGGGTCCTTACGT
>CAUYUJ010010114.1:100000-109254 GCA_963575745.1 Prorocentrum cordatum
GCTCTCGCCTGTGACGTCCATGCAATGTATTCAGAAATCGCGCTTTCGACGCCCAGGAAACACGCTGCGCCAAGGACGCCGTTACAATTTACTTTGTAAGCGCGCTCTCGCTATACTCACGCATCCCGCTTGAATGTCCCACCCGCCCGACGCGCCCGTCAGGGGATCGCCCGCCCGTCGTGGGCTCCCGCCCGAGACTTCCTTCAGGAACGGCTCTTTCGCCTAGGACTTCCTCGAACGTTCACGCTCTTACCTTCCTACTCCTCCTCCCTCTCCTTCCTCCCTCCTCCCTCCTCTCCTCCTTTCTCTCTCCCTCCTCTCTTCCCTCATCCTTACGCCTCTCTGCTCTATCCCCTCTCCCTCCTCTCCCTCCTCTCCCTCCTCCCTTCTCCCTCCCCTCTCCTGCCTCCTCCCTCCCTCTTTATTTCTCTTTCTGCCCTCTCTCTCTCTCTTTCTATTTTTTTGTTTCTCTCTCTCTCTTTCTCTCTCTCTCTCTCTCTGTGCCTGTAATAAACCGCCCCCCTCTTCGCTCCTTCTCTCCTGGCGTTTTCCCTCTTCCTTTGTCCCTCACCCTCCCGTCCTCCCACTCACCCTCGTTCTCCCCCTCCTCTTTTTGCAGGGCCCACACCAATTCCAATTGCGGGCACATGTGCGCCCACGAAGGATTGTCCGCCCGTTCAGGTTTGCCCGCCTGTCCAAGCCCGCCGCCCCCCGCAAAGAGAATCCCCCCCAAAAGGGTGTGATCGAAGACAAAAAGGGTAGGTATCGAGGGTGTGGGGAACTCCTTTTGAATGACACGCGGGCAAGTAAGAGCGAACATATAATGATTGTTGTTGTTGTTGTTGTTGCTGCTGCTGCTGCTGTTGTTGTTGCTGCTGCAAGTGTTGTTGTTGTTGTTGTTGTTGTTGTAATTGTTGTTGTTGTTGTTGTTGTTGTTGTTGTTGTTGTTGTTGTTGTTCTTGTTGTTGCTGTTGTTGTTGCTGTTGCTGTTGTTGTTGTTGTTGTTGCTGTTGCTGTTGCTGTTGCTGTTGCTGTTGCTGTTGGGCGTTGTTGTTGGGCGTTGCTGTTGGGCGTTGCTGTTGGGCATTGGTGCCTACTTCGGGCGTCCAGATCCTTGGCTCCAGGTGGGCCCGCGGTCGAGCGTGCGCAGCTCCCGCCGCCCTGCCTCTCCGCGGCCCGGGCAGTGAGGCGGAGCTAACGGCGATGGCGCGGAACTTCGACCCCGGCCGCCGCCTGGGCTCCGGCAACTACGGCGCGGTCTACCGAGGCGCGCGGGCGCTTCTCCTCCTCGCCGGGGCACCCTGGGACAGCTATCGGGCCGGGAGGATGGGTTTGGGACAGGGGGGGTACCGTGGGGGCCCATGCCAAGAAGCACTCCGCTTGCCTCCAGGGTGCCCTGGGTGTCTTTGGCTTCGATGGTTTTGCCACGGAAGGCGTGACGTTCCCGCACCAAAAATCACTTGATGCCCTGGGGTCTCAGGGCTGGGTTTCTCGTGGAAGGCTTGAACCAGGAGGAGAGAGGAGAGATGAGGGAGGAGGGAGGAGGGAGGAGACGACGACGACGACGACGACGACGACGACGACGGCGTGCCCGCCCGCCCGGGGCCTGCCGTTGTGTTTGAGTGGGGCCGCGTCGGATCGCACTCCCTGGGCTCGGCTCGCTCCTCAGGCTCGTCTCGTCTCGGGCTTCTGCGGCCGCCCGCTGGGGGGGCTCCTCGTCGTCGCGGCCTTCGCTCGCTGTTGCTGCGGTCTCCCCACGGGAGAGGAGCTTCAGAGGAGAGGACAAGAGGAGGCGAGAGGAAAACAGTGGCTGGAGGAAAAGGTGCAGAGATGAATTGCGAAGAGGAGTGGTGAGGAAGAGAGGGATAGGAGGAGAGGAAAGGAGGGGAGGAATTGAGAGGACAGGCGGACGAGGTAAGCTGCCTGAGGCCTCCATCCCACGTCATACGTCCATGGCACAGTCTGGGAAAAACGGCCTGGGAAACTGTCCAGGGAACAACCTGCTAGGTATGGACGCGGTCCCAGGGAGTAGGACAGGGAAGCAGGTCTGCGGAAAGGGTTCTTACGAACAGGTTTTGGATCCGAAGTTTGCGGACAGGGTTCTGGGGAACATTTGTCTCCAGTAACGCGGTATCTTGAGACACGGTTATCTAGTTAAGCGTGTTTTGGGAAATAGTCCCAAGGAAACAGATCCCACAGAAGCGGTCTTGTATGTATTAGGGCTACTTTTGGGCTATTTGGTGCCGTTGCCCACTTTGGGGTTGTCTTCGAGGCATCTTGGGGCGTTTTGCGACGTCTTGGGAGGACACGTGGCAACAAGCAAGAACATATGTTTCCTCGTAAGGCTTGCCTGGGCTTTTTGGCTTGCCTGGGCGTCATCTGTGACTTCTTGGGTACCTCTCGGGATCTCTTGGAGTCTCTCCTCGGGGGTTGTTGGGTCCACCTTGAGGCAATATTCGACCATCTCGGCTGCCCTGGTAGGCTTCGGGCCGTCTTGGGGGCCATCTTGGGCATCAGAGAACCGTGAAGACTGCCAGGTTGGCGTAGGGATGCCCGGGGAGCCTCGGGAGGGGGCATGCCGTTTACAGCGAACGCGACACGACGGGACCAAGCGCGACGCGGAGCATATCATAGCAGAGCATGGCAGTATCCCAGCTCAGCGTATCGATAGCATGGCATGGTTCTCTCGTAGCAAGTCAGCGCACATCTTGGCTAAGCAGTATCATATCACTCGCATGGCAAACCAGACCACGCTCTGAACCGACAGAGCTAATGATAGCATACCAAGCAATACCGGCCATGCCACAACGCAAACTGCCATTACATTTGTACAAGGCACATGCAGCTGATTGTATCGTACTTTTGGTGGGGCGACGTCCAGCAAACATAGCCATCGTACATCATATCATATTCCTGCACAGCGTATTGTTGCGAGCGTTGGCGTATCATGCCGTGACATATCGTTGCGCATCATATCAGCATGGCATGATGCATATTCGCAACACATGGTTGTTCCGTAGCATGACCATGCGCGCACGACAGAACGCCACACCATCAAGGAGCATTCGCATTAGCATAATGGTTCAAACTCTCATTGGCACCCGCATCGCATGCGTTCCCATACCACATCATGAATCACCGTCAGCATCGCTTCAGCATTATTTTTTTAGAAAACGTAGGAGCCCAGAGACCCTGGCGAAATCGCCGTGACCTTTTTGGAAAGTGGTACTGACCCTGCCAGGCAGCCGACCCGCTCTTGCACGCCCAGACGTGCTCTCGGCCGTCTGTGCTCAAGCCGCTCTCGCCTGGGCATATCCGGCGCTCGAGCTCGGCGATTGGGCGTGCCAATGGCGGCGTGCAAGGTTGGGAGCTGGCAGAAGGGCATCCCCGTCTGCGTTGCCCCCATGAGCTTCGATCCCGGCGTCATGGCCGCGACGAGCCTCGTGTGCGAGGGGCCGCGGGGGCCGGCGAGGGTGCCGCGCCCGCCCCCGGGAGAGGAGGTCCCTTGGCCCGTGCGCCTGGTGCAGGCGGTGCGCTCGGAGAACAGCGCCAGCTCGGATGAGGTCCGGGGAGGGTCGAAAGAGGGCTGCTAAAGCCGTGGCTGCTAAGGCGGCCCTCCTGGAAGGAAAAACATCAGCTTCCCGGCATGAGGCGCGGCACGCGAACGAAACAGTCCACGGGCTTCTTCCCGGAAGGACGAAGACAACTTCGTGGAGGTCGATTTTAGCAGCCACGGATTTAGCAGCCCTTGCCCGGCTTCCGAGAGGGAATGTCTGCATGACCACCGCCTGGAGGATCAACTGTCGGGGACCTCGGTGGGCGGTGGATACGGACGCGTTCGGGCCCCCGGGGGGCAGCATCTGTCCAGGTCCACCGCCCGCTGGGGCACCAGGACGTCGGTTCCCGGGCGGTGGAGATGGATAGATCCCCGCCTCGCATGAGGCTTCAGCCTTCCAGCCGAAGTCGAAGACGCAGCGGCGCCGAGAGCAGCGCGCTTTCATGCAGCGCGCGGGAAAAGTGACGACGAGGCAGGGCGTGCCGGTGGAGTCGCGTCCCGTGTCGTAGGCTGGCTGCGTCGTAGAGCCGGCAAGAGCACAATCGCGCAGGAGTGCGGCTTTGAGCATTCGAGCTCGTGCCACGAGAGAATGGGCACGTCTGCTGCGCGCCAGCAGCACTCCAGGCCCGGAGTCCATGGGATGAGGAGGAGGAGGAGGAGGAGGAGGAGGAGGAGGAGGAGGAGGAGGAGGAGGAGGAGGAGGAGGACGAGGAGGAGGAGGAGGAGGAGGAGGAGGAGGAGGAGGAGGAGGAGGAGGAGGACAAGGAGGAGGAGGAGGAGGACGAGGAGGAGGAGGAGGAGGACGAGGAGGAGGAGGAGGAGGAGGAGGAGGAGGAGGAGGAGGAGGAAGAGGAAGAGGGAGGAGGAGGAGGAGCGTCAAGGGTCACGAGCGACCGGCTGGCTGGCCCGTACGCCCCTTTCTCGTATCCATTTTGGCCTCGCGATTGCTGCTGCCCTGCGCGTCCGAGGCCGCTGCTTCTCCGCTCCCAGGCGGCGGCTGCTGCACTGGGCGCTTCACTGCACGGGGTGGCGACCCCCGACCGCTCTGAGGGATATAAGGCTGACTTGTTGTTTCATATTATATTATTTTGCCATCTGGATTCTTTCTGCGTAGGCCGGCGGAAGGGATGGCATGGCAGACGGTGCAACGGCGACGGGGCCGCAACGCAGGCGGTGCGGAGCTGGCGGCGGACCTGCTGCAGAGCCTCTTCGAGGGGGGCGGCCGGCGCAACGGGAAGCAGCAGCCAGACCCCCCGCTCCGCCGGGCGGAGTGGCGCTGCGGCTGCGACTGCACGAACTGGGCAGAGCGCGCGGACTGCCGCAGGTGCGGCGCTGCCCGGGGCGGCGCGCCGGCGGCCTGCCCTCCGCCTGCGCCGGCTGCCGCCGGCGAGGCTGGGGCAGCAGCCTGGCCGGCTTTGCCCAACGCCCGGCCGCTGCGGCCAGGGGCCCAAGCCGACGCTCTTCGCAGGGCAACGGCCGCCGCGCGCAAGGCAGGCGCGCACCCAGCCGCCTTGGAGGCGCTGGAGCAAGACGAGGCCGCAGCCCGCGCGCGCCAGGCGCAGCAACGCTCTGGCAACCGCTTGGAGGGCCTCCGGGCGGCGGCGCGGAAGGCCGCCGCTGCTGCGACTGCTGCGGACGAGGCGGTGGCAGCCGCGACGCGCCGGGCAGAGGAGGCCCGCGCCGCGGCGGCAGCTGCCGAGGCAGCGGCCCGCGAGGAGGAGGAGGCTGCCCAGACGGCGGCTGCCGAGGCAGCGGCCCGCGGGGAGGCTGCGGCGCCGGCGCGGGACGCTGGGGCGGAGCAACTGCTGCAGGCCACGCGCGAGCTCTTGGACCGCCTGGAGCTCCACGCGCGGGCCTGCCAGGACCCACGCCTGGGGCGACGCGCCAGAGCCGCTGCTGGCGGCGATGGCTGCGGCGCACGCCGCCCTGGAGGCAGCGGGGCCACCGCCGCCCCCGCCCGACTTGGACGCCGAGTTGGGCGCGGGCACAGACAACGAGCTCCAGGAGGCTTCCGCGGGGGACGCCCTGGAGCAGCTCCGGGGAGCGGCCGACGACGCGGCCCTCCTCGCCGCCGCCCGCCGCCTGCGCGGCAACCGCGGCGCCCGCCGGCCGGCCTGCCAGCCTCGCCCCGACCGCCGCGGCAGCGAGGCCGCAGCCGCACACCAGGCCGCGCCTGAGACGCCTCTGCGGCTACGCCGGCGCTCGCGTCGGCCACCCGGGGCCGCCAGCAGGAGGGCCGCTGCCCTGCCCTGCCTGCCAGCGGCCGCTGCGCGCAGTGCGGCCCGCGCGCCGCGAGACCCGGGCCTGCGCTGGATGCCGCGGGGGGGCGGGACCTGGCGGCTGGTTCCACCACTGCGAGGCGTGCGACGAGCTCCTCTGCCGGACCTGCGCCGGGGCCGCTGCCGCAGCCGCCGCCGCGGCGCCGCGTGCCGGGGGCGCAGCGCCCGCGGCCGACGCTGGGCCCGCCGGCGCCGCTGCCCCTGCGGCCCCGGGAGCCGCCGACGCCGGCGGCGCCCTAGGGCAAGGCGCGCCACCCGGGGCGCCCGCAGCGCCGGCGCCTGGGGCGGACGCCGAGCCCGCGCCGCCGCCGCCGCGGCAGCCTCTCCAGGACCTCGCGGCTGACTGCTGGGCGGACCTGGACGGGCTCAACTTGCTGGGCGAGCTGGCAGAGGACTGCCCCACGCTCCGCTACGTGCCAAACGGCGCAGGGCGGCGGCGGCGCAGACCACGGAGCTCCTCTGCAAGGCAGCGCTGCGCGCGACACGCGGCAGCGAGGAAGAGGAGAGGGCTTGGAAGCTCCTCCTCCTGAGGGAGCGGCTCCTCTTCGCGGCCCCGCTGCGCCGCGGCACGGGGGGCAGGCGCCATCCTGGGAACGAGCCGACACTCCGGGCCTCGCTGATCCGCCAGCGATGTTCCCAGCTGCAGCGCGGGGCTTGGGAGGAGCTCCTCGGAGAGGCTCGGGCCGCCGGCCGCGGCTTGGCGCGCGCGAGACGGGAAGCCGAGGGCGCCCGCGCTGGGGCCGAAACCCACTTGGCGGACGAAGTGGTCCGGAAGACGCTGGCGGAGGAGTACTCGCGCGCGGCGGCGCTCCCTGCCAGCCCGGGCCTGGCGCCGCGGACGCCCGACACAGCAGCCGCGCTGCAGAACCTGCTCCGACCCCGCGGCGCCCCCGCCCTCGAGCCCCCAGCGCGAGGGGGAGGGGCGGTGGGGAGGGGGGGGGGGGGGGCGGCCGGAGCTGCCCGCCGCCTCGCCTCTCTCCCACTCCGAGCTGCGGAAGGCGCTGAGAAGAAGCCCGAAAGGGAGCGGCGCCGCAGTGGGCGGCGGCCGCTTCGAACGCTGGCGGGCGGTGCTGGCCGAGCCCGTCGCCTTGGGGGCCCTCTGCAACCTCTGCGACCGCCTCGCCGCGGGCGGCGCCGAGAAAAGAAGCGCTGGCGGCCGCGCTGGGAAGGCAGCAGTACGCAATTGGAACAAAGGCAGGGACAGAGCTACTGGCACACACCGAGCGGGCGGTCTCGGAGGCCAACCCGGGGTTGGTCCTGGTGGCCCTCGGCGCGAAACAACGCGTGCGGCACGGTGAGCCGCGAGAGCTGCCTGAGCGAACTCGGGGCCGCTGCGCCAGAGCTGCTCCCTTTTGCGAACTTGTTCTGCCGCCGGCACTCGCAGTGCTACTTTTGGGGCGGCGGAGGCAAGCGTCGCCGCTTGCTCTCGGCGGATGGCGTTGACCAAGGAGACCCCTTGGCGCCGCTCCATTTCGCCTCTGGGGCCCGGCCTGGCCTCCGAGAGCTGCAGCGGGCCCTGCGGGGGGCGGCGGCCGCCCGAGGGCTCAACGCCGACGACGTCCACGTTCTGGCTTACCTCGACGACGTAATCGTGCTCGCGCCCGCCGCCGTGGCCGGGGAGGTCCAGGCGCTTGCACAGGCTTCTCTGGGGGGGCTTGGGCTCGAACTCCAGCCGCGTAAAACGCAGGCCTGGTCCGCGCGGGCGCCTTGCCCGCCAGAGCTGCAGGGGGGCGGGCGCCAGGAAGGCCTGGCGCTGCTCGGCGTGCCGCTAGGCGAGCCGCTCCCGCCGGGCGGCATGCCGGACGAGCGCGACGGGCGGCGCCTGGACTTGGGTGGCGCTGGCTTCGCGGCGGCGCGCTGCGCGAAAACGGCGGAAAGGGCGGCCGCGCTGCTGCGGAGGCTTGCCGAGCTGCCCGCGCTGGCCTCGCCGCGCCTCCCGCAGGCGGCGGCGCTCCTTTCCGGGTCTGCGGCGCGGGCAAGCTCACCCACCTCCTGCGCCCCGGCCCGCTGGCCGACACCCGGGCCGCGCTGCAGCAGCTTACGACGACGCCTTGCTGGAGACCTACCAGGAGCTCACGCGCCTCGACCCCTTGAAGGAGGAGCAGCGGGCGCGCGCCGCCTCCCGCTGCGGCTCGGCGGCCGGGGCCCCCGGAGCCAGGCCGCGCTGGCGCCGGCCGCTTGGGCGGCTCCCTGGACGCAAAACCTGGCTGGGGCCCGGGCGCGGACGGGCCTGCTGGAACTGGCCGACTTGGAACCCCCCCCCTGCTGGCCGGGGGGCGCTGGCCGAGCTGCTGCCGGGCGAGGAGGAGAGACGCACGCGGCTGCGGCCCCGGGGGCAGCTAGCGCACGACCCTCTCCCGAAGTTTCAACGGGCACTCGCGCAAAGGCTGGGCAAAAGCCACCGCGACGCCTTGCTGAGCACCCTGGGAGCGGAGGGGGGGGCGCTGCTGCGCTCCTGCGGAGGGCCCCGCGCGGCGGGCTGGCAACAGGCCAACGGCGGGCCGCGGCAAAGGCTCGACGACGCCGACTACTGCGCCACCTCGCGAGCCTTGCTTGGGCAGGACAGCGCGCCGGCTGGGGCCTGCTGCAGCAACCGCCGCAGGACGGGCGAGAGGGCAGGGCAGCTCTGCGGCCAGCCACTCTGCCCCAAGGCCCGCCGCGCTTTCCGCTGCTCATGCGGAGGGGGGCTGAAGGCACGGAGCCGCGATGTGGAGGACATCTGGGAGCACATCCTCTCAGAATGCGGCTTCCGGGTCGGGCGACAGGTGCCCGTGCCTGCCTGGGGCAGGTGGAACTGGCGCTGCCGCGACGCAGCCTGCGCCGCCCGCGGCGCCACTGACGCCCCACCGCCCAGGCCTTGCGCTACCTGCGGGGCCGAGCTGGCGACGGAGCGCGAGGAGGCTTTCTTGGACCTGGAGGCGCAGCGGGGCGACTGCCCGCGGCTGTATGCGGACGTTACCGTCCGGTACAGCGCGCCTGGAGACGCGCGGGCCCTGGCGGCGGCCGCAGAGGGCGACGGCGCCGTCAACGCCCAAGCGGTGGCGGACAAACGGCGCCGCTACCCCGGGCGCCGGGCGCCCTGGCCCGCCCTCCCGCTTGCGCTGGAGACAGGCGGGCGCCACGGGAAGGCTTCGCTTCGCTTCCTGTGCTGGCTCGCCCGGGCGCCCGGGACCAGGCGCAGCAGCTCGGCGAAGGCCCGGCGGCGGAGGCGGCGGCCAGCGCGCTGACGGCGCGGTGGGGCGCGGAGCTCAGCGTCGCCCTTCAACGCGCGACTGCCCGGCAGCTGCGGGCATCCCTTGGGTTCGACTGCAGGGGGGCCGCGGCCAGGCTGGCCGCGGGGCTCGCCGGCTAGGCCTGCTGGGCACCGCCGGGCGCGTGCTGGACAGCTCTGGGGCGGACCGCACGCGAGGGGGGGGGAG
>CAUYUJ010010114.1:109354-119354 GCA_963575745.1 Prorocentrum cordatum
TCGCATCCGTAGTAGTAGTAGTCGTAGTAGTAGTAGTAGTCGTAGTAGTAGTAGTAGTAGTAGTCGTAGTAGTAGTAGTAGTAGTCGTAGTAGTATTATTATTATGTGTAGTAGTAGTCGTAGAGTAATTATTAGTAGTAGTAGTAAGTAGTAAGTAGTAATAGTAGTAAGTACGTATTTAGTAGGTAGTAGTAGTGGGAAAGTAGTAGTCGTAAGTAGTAGCCGTAGTATGATGAGTAGTAGTAGTAGTAATAGTAGTAGTAGTAGTAGTAGTAGTAGTAGTAGTAGTAGTAGTAGTAGTAGTAGTCGTAGTCGTAGTCGTAGTCGTAGTAGCAGTAGTAGTAGTCGTCGTAGTAGTAGTAGTAGTAGAAGGAGTATTAGTAGTAGTTGTCCGACTTCTTTGTCTGCCTCCTGGAAGCAGCGGTCTATGCTTGCTCGCCCAGCACCGCGTCGCAGTGTGCATCGTCGATCTGCAGTGGGCCAGGAACAACTTGCTCATCCGACGCGTGATGCAGCTCAATTCCGTTGCGCTGGCCACGCAGGAGATCAAGGAATCAAGGCTCGCGTCGCCTGCTCATCAATGGCGTGCGCTGGGCGCTTCAGCGCGCGCAGCGACAGGTTCTTCAAGAAGGAGGAGTCTGGATACGGCATGAGAGGATCTGTATACATGCGTCTCGGCATGCGCCGCCGCGCCAGCAAACGGGTGTGCCACCTGCCGGGCGCTGTGAGCCGATCGAGCAATCTTGCGTGCATATCCTCAGTCGGCTCTCAACTGATCGTAGCAATCGGCGCAGCAGGCGGTCTGCAGGCGAGCCTCCTCGCGCGGCGCGAGACGGTGCACGGCCCCGCCTCTCCCGAGGAAGTCGGGAGGCTGAGGGGGGAAGGAGGGCGCGCGGTTCCCGCGGACCTCGTCATGGACGGCGCGTCCGTCTTCGGCGCCCTCTTCATAGGCCCAGTTTGGGCGCCGCCCTAGCACCGGCGTGGCTGGCCACCTGCGGTGGTTAGCCGACCAGCTGCGCACCGAGCAGATCGACTACTTGCGTTGGCGCGACATTCGGGGCGCTCCCGCCGACCCCGTGACCGAGGACACGAGGGCAGCATGGGCCGAGAGCTGATCCTCAGCATGATGGGCGGCCATACAGGCTATGACCGCGCCACGGCCCAGCACAACGACGAGAAGCTGGGGATGGCCGCCCCGAGCTCGCAGCATAGTTCGCCCACGGAGAAAAAAAGGAGATGACCCTCGTGGCTTTGTCACGAGGCCACGCTGAATCAGAGGGTGGGTTCATGACGTCAGCGGGCGAGGTCGATGAGTAGAGCACTGTAGTGAGCGGGCGCGCCCGGACTGCTTCAGGGTAGATCCTGGATCTTTGGCAGGCGTTCTGTAGTAGTCTCGCACTGCTGCAAGTGTGTGTGTGGGGGGTCGATTCGCCAGCTTCGGCTAGTCCCGCGGGCTTCGGCAGGAGTATTTCCAGTCCTGCCATTGGCGCTGGAAAGCGTTTGTACGGTTGGCGCTGTATGGGGTCATCTTACTATTGGAACGGAGTGAAGTCCGCCAACCCATGGACTTGTTGAGTTCCTTTGAATTTAGTGTCCACTTGCGACCAGGCAACTTGCTGCAGCCGGCGGTTCTACCGTACCAAGTACGACGGACTTGTTTAAACACCAGACTCGAACGGTCTGTCTCTTTCCCTTGCCTGCTTCTCGCCCTGCCTTTGCTTGCGCGCGGGGGGTGCTTTGGTTGTTTGGCTCAAGGTCGCAATCTTTGCGTCTGCTTTGCGCAGACAGAGTTCCTCTGCATGCCTACATCGGTTTACATAAATAAAACGTATGCACCTTTTTGCATCCTCACTTCTAGTCTCTGCCTCCCCCTCCTCCTGCTCCTCCTCGTTGTCCTTCCCCTCTCGACGCAGACGACCAGGGAAAAGGAGGAGGAAGAAGAAGGGGAATGGGGCGGGGCGGCTGGCGGATCCGCCACGCCCACAGGCGCTGGATTTCTCCAATTCGTAACTCAGACGAGCGAACGCGAGATCCGCAAATCGTGGCGCGGCCGTAAACAGAACCTAGCCGCGCGTGGCGCGCGCGCGTGGTTCTAGCGTGTACTATATACACATAGTACACTTGTACCTGTTTATACACAGGCAGTGTCTATACATATATATATATAGATATACATACATATACTCATATCTATATGTGTTCATATATATATAAAAATGTAAACATGTACATTATAAAGACAGGTGGAGCAAATGGAAGGGCCGGGGGTTTGGGACCCCCCCATGGCGGTTTCAAAACAGGTCCCCATTGACCTGTTGTCGGGGGCGTGCTATGTGCATGGACCATTGAGTCTGAAAAGTAGCGCGCACCACTACAAGTGTACAATTAGTTGCGACGCGCGTTTGGTCACGCACCGGAAAAAGAGACGTCCCAGATGTTACCAACATGGGGCCTCCCATCATGTGTCCAAACGTTTCCACGACGGCCCAACGATGATTCTCTTCGTTTCGCATAGGTGTGTTTGTGTGTGTGTGTGTGTGTGTGTGTGTGTGTGTCTGTTCGTGTGTTCGTGTGTGTGTGTGTGTCTCTATGAGAGCCCGGCCTTGTGTAAACGCGCGCGCTTCACAGGCATCCAGTTTTCTACGCCCCGTCGCCGCGTGCGGGGCCGCGACGCCAAACCAGTGTGCGTGTGTGTGTGTGTGTGCTGTGTGTGATATGTGCGAGCGTGCCACGATCCGCCTTCCGCGCCTTGATAACACGGGCTTCAAGCAACTGCATCTTGCGCGTGGCCTGATGCGGGCCGCGTGTATACTCTTGATGCTGCCCTTCTTTGATTGCCGTCGTGCTGGATTCCCCGTTTGCCACCACCCACCAGACCACCCCAACCCAACCCGAAGGCCGAAATTTGCCCTCCATTCCCAGTGGGAGGGCGTCAGGGAACATCGAAATACAAAAGCACGTAAACCCGAAATTCGGGTTTTCGGGCTGGGTTGGGGTTGTCTGGTAGGTAGTCACCTTCCCCCTCGCAGACCCCCGACGGCGGTAGATTTTGACCACTTGGCCCTGCCTTGGGGCCATTCTGCCACGGCGAGCTACTTTGTGACGACCCTGGGGGCCCCAACAGTTATCCCGAAGTTCGGTCGCGTACAAGAGGTGAGTGATGACTACCCCGGATGGCATGATCATCGCACCCCCTTGGGTTCGCGGGAGGGGGACGGGCGCGTGCCGTCGGATGCCAGTTTTGAAATTCAGGTTCCTGGGCAAGGTGGTGTGTGCGTGTGGTTTTGTTTGAGAATTTTGGGCGCGCGTTGACGGGGGGTGAGGGGCAGGTAGGGGGACGCTCCATTGAGAGACTAGTCGCCCCCACTCCGATTATCAGGCCATCCGGAGCAGGGTGGGATCATGGCGGGGGCCATGAAATCTCTTCAAATTTCTTGGACCCCTCTTCTTCTGTCAATGCGTTCGATGCCCCCCCCCTTGGCAGCGCACTCGGCTCGGGCCATGATTTGCAACCCCCTCGATGGTGTGGTCGTTCCTCTCATGGCCGCCCCCGAGAAGTCGGATATGGCGACAGACCGCTAGCGGTGCAAAGAAGCCCGCCCCTTCGAGATCTGGGCCTGGAATCTCCCGTCCCTCCCTCCGCCCCATCCCTGCCTCTGCCTTCTGCGTGCACGGCACACCCCTCACTCGTTTCGTTGTCCGGTGAAGGCCCCAGCGGCACCGTCCACATGTGGGCGTCACGCCTGTTTCGGCGCACCCGCACACGCTTCGTGGCCCCACGGGGAGCTCCACAGAATGCCGCGCTGGCACGGTATGGTGGCCCCGCGCCACGCCAGCACACCCCTCACGCGGTTCTTGGCCCCGATATGGGGCTTCGCTTACGGCCCCAATTTTCAGCATCCGCATGGTGACCCCGCCCCACTTCGGCACACCCCTCGCACGCTTCGTGCCCCCAGAAGGAGATCCACCGAAGGCGATACTCACAGCAGCTGCACTCACCACTGCATACGGTCGGGCCCTTCGCCGGGACAATTTACGGATTCTGTACACCAGCCTCCGGTGCCTGAGGTGGCCCTGCGCACCTCCCGCGTCGAAGATCGTCAACGCCTGAGGCCTTTTCTCCGCTTTCCTCCTCCGCGGCCGCCCTCCGCTTCCCCTTGTTTGCCGTGTGTGCCAGTAGTCTTAGGTCGGGCATGTCCTCCTGCAGGCGGATTTCGGAAAAGAAACACTCAAAGACCCCGCCCCCACAGTACGGCGCTAGCGAAAGCGCGGCCTGCTGTCAGGCCGCGGGACGTGCGAGCCGCGAAGCGGTCAGATGCGGGCCCTCAGAAGACGATGATGATGCCGGCGATGGCGGTCACTTTTGCCGCTGCGCCTGGCCGCGCGCTCCTTCCGCCGGCGCCCAACTGGGCGCCAGGCGGACCCCTCCTTCCGCCACGCGAAGCGGGCCTCGCCGCCGGTGCCGTTGGACACCGGGGCAAAACCCAGGGTGGGCGGGCAAAAGAGGGCCCCTGTGGGCCCTGGGAGGGCTTTGAGCCCCGACGGCTTGAGCGGGAGAGAAAGGGGGAGAGAGAGCAGCAGAGGCAGGGGCAGGGAGAGAGAGAGAGGAAACCCAAGCCGACTGGGGAGGGCGGGGTCCAACCGTTTAGGTCAAACAACTACTAAGACCCCGCCCCCACAGTACGGCGCTAGCGAAAGCGCGGCCTTCTGTCAGGCCGCGGGACGTGCGAGCCGCGAAGCTGTCAGATGCGGGCCCTCAGAAGACGATGATGATGCCGGCGATGGCGGTCACTTTTGCCGCTGCGCCTGGCCGCGCGCTCCTTCCGCCGGCGCCCAACTGGGCGCCAGGCGGACCCTTCCTTCCGCCACGCGAAGCGGGCCTCGCCGCCATACGTTCCAGCGGTGCTGGCAGGTTGCCGCCTGCGATGCCGCACGCTGGTCTGGACATGCACGTCAGCATTGTTGCGGGGGCGCCGTGAGGTAGCGCCGTCAAAACTGGGTGCCAGGCTGCATGTGCAGCCGGCACCATCTAGACTCTGGAGCTGCGCCGCAGGCAGTGCCTTGACGGTGGCGCGAGCTGCTTGGGGCGCGCGCGGCCGGGCGCAGGCGCCGGCGCGCGCGGGGTGCCCAGCTGGCCCTCATGCCTGCCGGGCGCCGCCAGGCAGCTGATGCCGGCGCGCTCGGCCGTCCGCCGCAAGGTCTAGGCCGGGGCTCACGCCGGCGCACTGATTGCCGGCGGAGCCCGGCCTCGGGCCAAGGCCCGGGCATGCCGCGAGTGGCGCCTGGCTGATGCCGGCGCCCCGGCTCCGCGCCCCCCCCTGAGCGTCCAGGGCGGGCAGGGTCGGGCCCCTGATGGAGGGGGTTCCCCGGGCCAGCGCTGGTGTGCGGGCCCGCGCTCGCGCGCCTGAATTCTGGCGCCGCTGGCTGCGCTGGGCTGTGGTGCCGGCAGCTGTCGCGGCCCGTGCTGGTTGCAGTGTGCCCGGCACGACCAGGATCGACGAGGAGAGCCGGCGCGCCAGGCGGGGGCCCAGCATGGCCCCAGTTCGACGATTGCAGGGGGCGTCCACCGTGGCCTGGGCGCTGTTGGAGCCCGAAGCGGGCAAGCCCGCACGCGCATGACGGCGCGGAGGTATTGGCCGGCGCTGGAGGCACAGGCTGGGGATACCCTGCGAACGCACGCGGCTGACATGCCGGCTGCCCGGGTGGTAGCTGAGCTGCAGTGTCCCAAGGCACGCTCGGCGGTCATGCCGGCGGCTTGGGTTGGGCGCGCGCCAGGTGTATTTGCACCAGCGGCGCCCCGCCGCAGCCCCTCGTCATGGGCTCTCACGCCTGGCGCTCTCGGCGCCGGCGGCGGCTCTGGCGGGTGCACTGTCTCTCGCCGGGTTGGTCAGCGATGAGGTGTCCTTGGCCATCTTGCTGGAAACGCCCTTCATCGGCTCGTGCGACCCCCACAGGTAGCCGTGGAACGCGTCCGACTGCCAACGCCCGAACCGGCGCACCCGGGAGAGGTCGTCCGTCACGTGGTACATCGCAGTCGCCCCGCCGATCCTCAGGGAGTGGCTGCCGATTTCCTCCCTGGAGAGCCCGGCGGCCAACCCTGCGACGGTCAGGAAGTGCTGCACCTCGGCCCTGCGAATCGGAGCGCCTGACGCCCAGCGGAAAATGGGCAGCCGTTCTTCGGTACCCTTTATCCGCTGGGGATGGTGAGCCTGGAGCCGCTCCATCGCCGCGATCGGGCAGAGCGACGTGCTGTCCCTGCAGGCCATGTTGCGGCAAAGGTGGATCGCGCGGCCCCCGAGCGTCTCCAGCTTCTGGCGGAGTGCGCGAGAGCTGGCCCCCTTCACGCTCAGGTAGTCCACCCAGAGGCCGGTCCGGTCGATCGCTTGGGCTCGGCGAGGTCGATCCGCACCCGCGCGACATGGTCGTCAATCTTGACCAACACGTCGTTCGGCCTTCTCCCCTTTCCACGACCTTTCACCTTCTTGCTGTAGTACTCGGTGGTCGACGCGGGTCTGGTCTCTGGCCCCACCCATTGGATTTGGGTAAGGGCAGGCGGAGCCGGCGGCAGGTACCTTTCGGCAGCTGCATCGCCAGGCTCCCGCCGGCGGCGCTTAGCACCGCGCCAGAAGACCAATCAACCAGAGGGCTGCTGCGCAGGGGGCCAGCAACGTCCGGCAGATATGGGTGAGGAAGGCGAGCATCGCGAGGAAGGCCAGGAAGATGAACGTCCACGCCACCGCCGGCCAGGCGGCCCCGAAGACCGTCAGGCCCAGCTTCTCGAGGCCGTAGAAGAACCAGCCGCCCTCCTTGGTCAGCCAGCCCGTCTCGGCGTGGGTCGAGAAGGCGTTCCCGAGGCTGTCCAGCTTCTCGTACGCGCCCCCGCCCATGCCGCTCATGCGCCAGGCCCAGGTGCCCTCGCCCAAGGGCTTCCAGCCCAGCGCCCAGACGCCCCAGCCGCCGATCCAGGACTCCCCGTGGCTGGTGCCGCCGGTGGCATTGCTGGTGCTGGGTGGGAGGCTGAGGGGGCGCACCCGGCGGCCCGCTGTCGGGCGGCGCCTGGGTGCTGCCAGCAGCCTCGCCTCCCTCCTCTGGCTCGCCGGTCTCCGTGCCGTACTCGGAGTCGTCGTAGTGCGGCACGGTGCGCCCAGGTAGGGCCTCGCGGGCCTCGGCTGGGCCAGCCCACCCGGCGCGGGCCGCCGCTGAGCCGAGCGGCCCGCGCCAGTGCGGCCGCGCTGGCGGCCAGCGCGACCATCCCGCGCGCGGGACCCGCCGGCGCCAGGCGCCAGGCGGCCATCGCACGCGCGTTTCCGGGCGCCCGGGGGCGCCCAGACCTCCTGAGGTCGGCTCCAGGGCTTTGAGCCCCGAAGGCTTGAGCGGGAGAGAAAGGGGGAGAGAGAGAGAGAGAGAGAGAGAGCAGCAGAGGCAGGGGCAGGGAGAGAGAGGAAACCCAAGCCGACTGGGGAGGGCGGGGTCGTCCAACCGTTCAGGTCAAACAATTAATAGTCAGACACTAAGCCAAACACATTGGAATATCCCTCCTGTAGAGGAACATGCCCGACTCAACAGTAGTCCCCGCTCGGCCTGCGGGCTACCAGAGCGCGTTGTGCGCCCGGCCTCGCCGCGGCCCAAAACAGGCAACAGCTCCTGACATGTTTGTTTGCTGTCTTCCCCGAAGGTCTTGGGCGAGACAGCCCAAGACTCGCAGATTTCCAGGCGATGCCTTCCCCGTGCAGTGGAAAACGGTTTGTTGGCAGCGGTCCGCGCGACCCTGCGAAAGAAAACGTTGTTGGATGAGTCTGTTCTGCACGCGGGTCAGAGATGACCAAGACGGCCCAAGAGGTCTTCCGGAATCCCGCGACTGCCCGAGGGGTGTCCCGGCATAGGCTTCAGTCGGGCATGTCCCTCTACAGGAGGAATCTTTTACGAGAGTTAGCGACATAGTTTGGGGATGCTGTCTCGAGTATTTTTGGACTATTCTTGAATCTGGTTTGACAGTTTTTTATTTTTCCTTCCAGAATCAAGCTGTAGGGGGACATGCCCGACCCAACCCCCGCCATCGCCGAGACAGAGCCGACGAGGGCCCCCGCTCGTCGGCCAGTGGCCCCAGCGTTCGCCGACGAGCGGTGGGCCGGCGCGGAGCTCGCCTCCCTCCTCCTCCACCTCCTTCTCCTCCTCCTCCTCCTCCTCCTCCTCCCTCCGCGAGCGCGGCGCGAGCTGTTATGGCAGTCGTGCGAGGCACCGGTGGTGCCGGCCGTCTGGCGGCTCTTGCCTCCGATTCGGTTCTATTATTCGATGTCGATGGCTTCCGCTTCCGATTCGATGCGGCTCGGGGTGCCGATGTGGGCTCCGATGTCTCAACTTGGAGGCCTACTAGCGTGCCGATTCCCACCGATTCGACTTTCCCGACTCGGCTGCCGATTTCTGCCGATCCGATTCAGTTCTATCGCCGATCCGACTCATCTATTTGATTCTGGGCTTTCCTGGGGCCTGGAGTGCGGGTGCAGCTGGCTTGGCCTGACGATTGCAGGGGCTCATCGGGTGTGCGTTGTGAGGCCTGCGTCGGCGCGGGCGCACGGTCTGGTCAGGGCTTCCGTTGCCTGGCCTGAGGTGCGCCCGCGCCGTTGGTTGCCAGCCTCGAACGTGTTCCTATCCCGAAGATTCGCACGCCAAAAAGCGATGACAATCTTAGGGATGCGCCCTCAAAAAACGAGGGAATCCCTAAGATTAGCATCGTGATGAGGAAATGCCCAGCACAGGGATAGGGATAGGTTCCAGGCCGGTAAGTTGGGGTATGGTTCAAAGGTTCCAACATATCATGCTTCGCCCCCCTTCCTCCTCCAGTGGGCTTTTTGGCGCACTGGTGCGCTCCTGCTGGTGCACAGGCTGTCGGTGGGCAGGCGTCCCGAACCTCGGTGCTTGCGCGGCAGTCGCACGGGGTGAGTGCCGTACACCTCTGCGATCGTGTCTGTGTTCAACGTGCGCGTGGGCCGGGTTCTTACCCGCGCACCACACACATATATTCAAGTCGGGCATTGTCCTCTACAGGAGGAGCATTCGAGCACAGGAACCACAATCATACGGGGACGAAATTTGGTTATCGGTTGACATTTTTTCCGTCCAAAGCCCGCCTGTAGGAGGACATGCCCGACCTAAACCTAGATCGGCAATCGTGTTCAATCTCAGTCGAACCGCAAAATAAACCCGGCGCGACCACAATTGAGGGAACGCCGGTTCCTAAGCGGCATTGTTGGCCTTGCCTGGCGTTGCTCGGCATTGCTTGGCACTGTTTGGCATTGCTAGGATTTCATAGCGTTGCTTGGCATTGCTCGGTGTTGCTTTGCATCGCGTCGCATTGCTTAGCATTGTGCGGCATTTCTTTGCATTGCTTGGTATTGCTTGGCATTGCTAGGGATTGCTTGGGAACCTGAGGACTGCCTGTTCAAGAGCTGGAAGGGAAGAATACCGATGAGCCTGGGGAAACCCAGGGAACCCGAGGAAGGTTGGCCTCGCAGAACAGCAGAACAGTAAGGTAACAAGACGCAAGTCCCGCCTGCGCAGGCCAAGCACCCACCTGTTGTTCTTTGAATTAGGTAAGACCCCTCCAAGGCAAGCCTCACTGGGGAACGCGGTCCCCCGGCGGCCCTTCCAGACGCCGAGTCCACGCAACGGCGTCGGACGGTGTCTTATGGTCAAGCAGTGGCAAGGGGTTTTGACTTGTTCATAGGCCCATCATTTGTAGAACATTATGTGGTTTGCACGGAATATTCTTAGAACATTTTTGGTTGAGACAGTCTTGTTTTAGCACTTCGCTTCCCTGTTCCGAGGACAGTGTTTCGGTTCTTAGATAAGTGTTTCGTTCTGAGGGCATTCCGTGGTAGGCCCGTAGGAATGCCGCGGCGGGGCGGTCGGTCTTCCTGCTCAATTTCCGGGGTCCGCTTGGGAGCTCTCTTGAATCCCCCTGTCGACGTCCGGGAGATCCTGGACGGCCCAGGATAGCCTC
>CAUYUJ010010114.1:124354-126854 GCA_963575745.1 Prorocentrum cordatum
TGTCGGGCGTCCAGAGCCCCGAATCATCATGGATAACTCGGGTCAGGGTTAACTCGGGTTCGTTTTCTGGGAACCCAAACCCGAGTTACCCCGGACCCGAGTTACCCTGGATAACTTGGGCGTCCAAGATGGCCGTGTTGGGACGCGTGGAGTGGTCGGCACATCTGACAGCCGCACAGCGGACCGGATTTGTACCCCAGTGGCTTTGGACTCTTGCGTTGCATGCGCCCTGTCATCGATTGCGTCCCACGCTTGGCATGCACGAGCTTCACACACATGTAGCGACTGCATGCTTGATGTATTCCTCTCTGGCGCAATCTGTCCTTCCAGTGAAGTTGCAATGCCAGCGGACCCAGGCACCATGCCTGACGGACACGACGTGGCCATCAAGGTGGATGCATTTTTTCTTGGCACGGCATGCTCATACACAGGCGTATCGAATGCTCAACTGAATTTTGTTGTCACAGAAGCTGTCATCATTTGAACAAAGGCGTGCGTAGGCATGTCTCAAACATCGGGCCGGCGAGCGGATTTCCTCTTGGGTTCTTACCTTGGATTTCGGTTCGGATATTTTCTTGAGTGAGCGTGTTCTGCAACTTGGAGTAGACCATGCAAATTAGCAATAAAGACGTGTTGCCCTGCCGTCTGTTGGGGCAAGGGCTATATTTGTCACGTGTTTTCTTCACCTCGGGCCTCGGTCGACGGTGCTGGCCAGGGGTCGCTACGACGGGCCCGCGCGAAACTTGAAGCAAGACAGGAAACGCGCAAGCCATGCGGCGCCCCCATCCAAACCACCTCCCCATCGGGTGCCGGCGGCAGTATGCGCCGCTTGTCGGCATGGGCCACAGGCAGGGCTGTGCTGTCCGGTGGGGAGAGAACACGCAGACGCAATGAATCGTCGATTCCCCGGAAGATGTGGGAACATCTGGGAAGTGGGGGGGGGAGGCGATGAACACCCAGAAAGTACATGGAAATATGGAGACTCGTGGGACTTGTGTTTGTATATATATATATATTTGTTTGTGTGTGTGCCCTTGGGCCTTTTGATCCTGACTTGTCCACCGCCCTGCGGGCTTGGGGCCTCGGGGGACGGAGGCGGGGGCACCCCCTGCCCGCGCACGGGGTGTGCCCGTGCCCGGCCCTGCGCCGCGGCGCGGCCCTCTCCTCCCCGGGCCCCCCTCGCGGCCTTCCTTCCTCCCCGCCCCCCGGGTGCCCCGCAGGTCGGGCACCGCCGGGGCTCCAGAGACGGGGGTCCAATGCAAAGGGGGGTCAGCCAGGGCACCGGATGCTGCAGGATGCTGCGAATACCCCCTCTGGCGGACCCGGGTTAGCGAGCCGCGCGTGGCCGCGAGGCGGCAGCGCATATTGGCTGCCCTGGGTTTGCGAAGATCTGCGTTGCAGTTTTTTTTGTCCTGCATTGCAGTTTTTGGTTTCCTGCTGACCCGGGTCTGGATTGACTCGAGTCAGAAGATCCCCGACACAGCCAGGACCCCAGGTGAGGGGACCCCGATTTAGTCAGGAGGGAACAAAAACAAACACACGCAGACACAATGATTAACCGTCCATCCCCAGGACAATGTGGGAAGATATGGGAAGTGGGCGGGGGGAAAGACGGGAATCCAGAAGATATGTGAGTCTATGGGGAATCCTTTTGTTTTGTGTATATATATATATATGTGTGTGTGTGTGTGTGTGTGTGTCCCAGGGCCCCTCCATTTAGCGCCCGCTAGCGTCGATTGGCGTCGATCTGGCGCCGATCAGCGTCGGCTTAGCGTCGACTGGCGTCGATTCGCAGGAGCCGACAAAATGGTATGGGAGGCTCCCACGAGTTGCCACCGAATGCCGTTTCCCCTCGGGCCGGTGGAGACAATGCTGGCCCTCACTGTTTTTACCGGGTATAGCCAGGACCCCAGGTCAGGGGACCCCGTTAGTTGTAGGGCCCCGGAGCCCCTACATTGGCCAGAATCCTTGAACCAGGTCTGCCGTAGCTGGTGTTTTTTCGGGTCACGGCAGTTCCAGTTAGTGGAACGGGGCGGGGGTTGGCGTCCCCCAGTGCACATCACTGAGCCAGGCCCCACGAAGCCCGGAACCCTGTTCTGCCAGCGCCCGAGCAGGTGATGGAGGTGGACGACGACAGCACCAGCTCCTCCGGCTTCGCGGAGGAGGTCCAGGTCCTGAGCAAGTTCAGGCACCCGAACCTGGTGACGCTGATGGGCTGGGGGACAGGCGGGCCACGCATCCAGGGGCCGAGCCTCCGTCCCCTCCCTCGTTCCTGCAGGGTGGGGCGGGCCGCCTCCGCCGCCGCCGCCGCGGCGCCGCCGCTGCGGCTGCTGTGCCCTTCGAGGGCTCCCGAGCTCCTTTTGGCCTTCTTGGCCGTGGCTGCCTGCGCTCGTCCCTTCTCTCTTTCGGAGTGCTGCAGCTCCTCCTCCTCCTCCTCCTCCTCCTCCTCCTCCTCCTCCTCCTGCCCCCCCCCCTCCTCCTCGAGGCCGGGGGATTGTGG
>CAUYUJ010010114.1:131854-214608 GCA_963575745.1 Prorocentrum cordatum
GACTGTACTTGTGCGATCTGTCCGCCTTGCAGGCGTGCGTCCAACCCGAACACATCGTAGAAACATCTTGGCAGGTTGCCAGGATGGCTACAGGATGGCCACCACCTCATGTAGTTGTACCCGAACCTATACGATAACCATATGGTTTCCCGAGTGGTGTGGCCAGGAAGCGCCCGCCACGGAGCTTCTACTATATAAGCTTTCTTGTTGTCGGCGCGCGCGCGTCGCTCCTGCATGGGGCGACGCGCAGTATTGGTATGCTGGGGCGACGCCGATCCTCATCGTAATCCTCATCGTCGAAATTGTCATCGTCGTAATCCTCGTCGTCGTCATCCTCATCGCCCTAACTTGTTTCGTAGTGATCCTCGTCGTCGTCCCTGCGATCGCGGAGGCCCTCCTCTCCTCCTCCGCTTTCCCCCCCCTTTGGGCGCGCGAATCTAGCTGCGTTGGCGTAGTCGCCGCCTCAACCTGCAGCATGAGCACGTCGCTGCTGAAACTCCTCGGCCGCCTGGTCGCTGCTCGAAATCGGCACGAGGATCTGAACAGAATCGTGGCGAAGGATCCAACCAGATGCAGCTTGTGAATGCCGCAGTTGTGCGCGTCGTCTTTGTGGAGATCCCTGTGAGGCCGAAAAACGTGTCAGGCGTGTGCCGACATGGGCGCGACGCCCACATGTGGACGGTACCTTTGGGGCCTTCGGTGGAGCTCCCTACGGGGCCTTGGGTGGAGTTCCATGCGCTAGCAACATGGGCCTGGCCCCGCCGGCAGGCGCGGGTTTCCCAAGGAAAAGCGGTAGAAGAGTCCAGGGGCCCAGCGATTCGGGATCATCCTCCCGCTCTACACGGATGTCGACGAACGCTTGCTTACTAAAGATATCGGTAGCCAGAGCAGCCGGCGCGGATGAAGGCGGTTCCAGCCAAGCCCTGATCTTGCAGGATGAGGATCGAAGAAGAAACAACGCCATAAACATGAATTTCTGGCGCTCCGCGCGGACTCTTGGATCCGCGCTGGGCCCCCCTGGGCGGCGCCTTTGGCGCCGCCCCTGGCGCGCTCCGCGCGCCAGGGAGGGTGGTCAGCGCGGATCCAAGAAATCCGCGCGGAACGCCAACAGTTTTTGTTCATGCTTTTCGTTCTTTTGCAGAAGAATGGAGGGCACCGTCTAGGGTGATTCCAGGGAGCGCATTCCATGCAGCGCATCTCAGGGGCCCAGCGCTTCTTGTTGTTTTCAGTATGAAATGATAGCAGTTGAATTTTCTTTGACCATCTTTCATTTGTCGTTCAACACCCGCATGTAGGAGGACATGCCCGACCTAATTTTGGGATGCAGGTCGCTATCGCGCCTCGGATCGTTCCAAGACGGCTTCCACTGCTTTAGAAACAGTTAACTGCTCGCTGGCCCAACGCTGGCATCGGCGGCTTGTCGTCACACCCTGGGGCGATGAACTGGGCGGAGGGAGTGGGCTTGCGGACATATCGATACGCCGCGAGACCACTCTGTTTGGAGGCCGCTGCTTTGCCCACGCTTTCCATTGTACAGAATTGACGCGATCCATCACTCCCTCCAGAACTCCACGGCCTCCCGCCCACCCCTTGCACGAGGTAGACAAGCGAGGCATAGGATGCCAGTCCATGCCGACAGCGGGCCGTCCAAAGGCCAAGTGGCTGAAGTGCGCTGGCAAATGAGTGCCTGCCTCCTGCAGGCTGCCAAACTGCCGAGGCCTTCTTCTTCAATGCTGTGGACGATCGTGTGCAGGTGCATGAAGGCTGAGAGGTAGGAGGGCGACTGCCGATACTCGAGGGAACAACTTTTTCTGACGCCAGATTCACCACCCTCAAACCTGCGCTTCGCCCTGTCCAGCTGCGCTGGCATCAAGCTTGGATATGATGCATGTGCCCACGGAGGGCATCAGACAGTTGCTCTACGTCGACTCCTTCGGCTGCATCGACGGTTTCACCATCATGTTACGGCATTACTCCAGATTTCGTAATAAAAGGGAGGGGGTCTGGACCCTCCAAGACAAGCCATTTCAGACCTCCCCCGTGGGAGAACCCTCCCAAACATCGTCCCCAGACCCCCCAGGCCCTCCAAGATAGCCTGGAAGAGACCCCCCCCCCGAAGTGAGACCCCCCTCCCTTTGTTACGAAATCTGGAGTATCTGGTGTCTCGCCAGCACAAAGCACACAGAACGCTGATCTCTTCCCTGCCTGCTGGGGGGTGCTCGTCTCTCTCTCTCTCTCTCTCTCTCAGGGAGCTGCTCCGCGCCCTGAAGAGGAAGGCCTGCAACTAAAGGGGCCCACAAACACAAATAAATACACACAAATGAAAATATTCCCCATATTTTCCCATATGTTCTGGGTTTTTGTCTTCCCCCCCACTTCCCATATTTTCCCATATTTTCCTGGGGATCGACGATTCATTGTGTCTGTTTTTTTTCCCCCCTCCTGAGTCACAGGCTTGTGGGCAGGAGACCTGCGACGGGATGGTTTGTGGCAGCATCGCTTGCATGGTCTGAGCGGGCTCCGCCTCCTCCTCCTCCTCCTCCTCCTCCTCCTCCTCTTCTTCCTGTCTCTTCTCGCGCTCTGTTCAATTTCGCTTCCGTGTCTCAGTGCGCCTCCGGTGCATCCCACTGCTTGCTGACCCGCGCCTGACTGTCTTGGCCCACCTGGCGCCCGCGGACTTTTAGAAATGTGCTGCAGCATCACTGAGGCATCGTGGGTCTGATTACGGTGGGCTCGCGTGCGTCGTGTCGACCGGCGGCCACCCCGCCGCCGGCGTTCAACGTTGAACGCCGCCGGCGATCCAGAATCGGCCGATGTTGAACGATCTGACGTTTCGGAATCGGCCGACCGACGCCGAAGTCGGCACGGCACGAACCTGCCGTAATTGGCTTGTGAGGGGTAGACTTGGGATAGGATGGTGTGGTGGTGCAGCATCGTGGATGCATCCTGGAACTACTGTTTCAGGTCCTCCTTCTCCTCCTTCTCAGTGATCCTTCGAGCCCGCACGGCCAGAGTGGCAGTGCGGACCAAGGATTTATGCCGAGCATGGCTCCCTACCATATTGTCGAGGTCACCCAACCACTAGTTCGTAGTTGTTTTTTTTTGCGTTGGATGTATGCGACAAAAGTTACTGGTCTCTTTCGAACTGTTTTCTGACTGGGGTATGTGGTCTTTCTTTGCGTCGTCTTACGGTCAGGGCCGTTTGATTAGGTTCTGACCACTACGATTCGGCAAGACACGTTAACCACGTTCTACCTCGCGGGGCCGCCATGCCATCGCTCGCAAGATCCCTGTTCTTTTGTCGCTCGCCTGGGTGGCCTTCCAGTGCCGCCCAAACGAGCGACGACTGCGACGGTGGCGATGATGGCGACGCCGGCGACGACAACGGCGACGACGACGACGGCGACGGCGGGGGCGACGACGGCGGCGACGACGGCGACGATGACGATGACGAGGACAACGACGACAGCGGGGCTCGACGCAGGCCACCCAGGGGGCGCCAGAGGGCGCTTAATTCCAAAAACCAGTTCGGGAATTCAGAAAACCATTTTGCAAAGTCCAAAAACTACTCCTGGAATTCAAGAACCAGTTTTTTTACATCCAGGCCAGTTGTTTGTATCCAGAAGCCCCTCCCCGTTTCCGTCCTGCAGCCACTTTTTGGCCCAGGCCACTTCCTGGCCCCAGAGCCCACGCGAGCCCGCCGCCTCCTCGCGAGGAGGCAGCGGCCCACCCGCTCGTCGCCTCGCCCCCGGCCCGGCCCCGCAGAGGAGAGAGTCCCATGGCGCTGGCCTTTGTCGCCGCGCCCGCGGCGCCCACGGCGCCCACCGCCCGCCCCGGCCCGGGATCCCGCAGTGACTGAGCTGGGCGTGTCCCTCTGCAGGAGGTATGTTCAGAGATAGTAGGTCAATTGTCGGGGGACGGTTCTTAAACTGTGCTTGAGCATTTTGGGAATATGCTTGGAGTATTCTTACTCGTTCGGGTATTTTTTGGGGAATCCCCCTGTAGGGGGACAGGCCCGACCCAACGCAATGGGGTGTGTGCGTCCCCCAGGGGTGTGTGAGTTCGATCGGTCCTTGTACCGAGCCGCCCAAAACCGATACCCCCCCCAGCCGCGGGTCGCTCCCGATAGCTGCCGATGGGTGGGGCATGCGGGGGGCATCTGCTTGCGGCAGTTCGGTGCACCGGCGGATCGAATTCACACCCCCCCTCCGCAGACATGCGACGTCGTGATTTTTTCAATGCGGGGTCCCTTGATGTCCCGACCCTTTCCCCGGGATCATTTTTTCACCTTGAGTCGTTTTTTGATGGTCCCGAGTCCCGAGGCCCCCCGAGGCCGAAAACGTCCAAAAAACCTTCCGCCCTGATTCGTTTTAAACGACGCGATCATGTCTGGGTCAGGGTCGCCCCCCCCTTTGGTGTCAAGTCGGGCATGTCCCTCTACAGGAGAAATGTTCAAAAAAAGTAGCAAAAATGGTCTGGGGACGATTCTTTGACTATTCTTTCGCATCTTTGAATACCTCTTGACCAGTTTTTATCTGTCGTCCCAATGCCCCTGCAGGGGGACAGGCCCGACCTACACCCAAGGCGATGCTTAAGAAAACCTACGTTTTCGTCCAGAGTCTCGATTATTCTTGACTTTGCAATGTGAATCCTAAGATTTCAATCGAAACTCTGGGTTTTGATTCAAGTTCTGAGACTATGAATTTCTTAACACATGATTTCTTAAGCATTTCGCAGGGTGTAGCCACTGGTGGATCCCGACCAGCCCGGCGCTCCGCCCTGCCGCCCCGGGGCCCGCCGAGGGGGGCGCGGCCGCCGGCCTGGCGCCCGCCGCGTGCGCGCTGGCGGCCGCCGCCGGGGTGGCCTCCGCCGCGGGCCGCCGCCGCGCCGCGGCCGCGCGGCCCGCGGCCGCCGTGGCCACGAGGCCTGTCCTCCTCGCCTCCTCCTCCTCCTCCTCCTCCTCCTCCTCCTCCTCCTCTCTCCTCCTCCTCCTCCCCTGCGGGCCGCCCGCGCGGCTCCTGCCCCCTTCGCGCAAAAAAGCGCCCGCGCGGCCCGCGGCCGCCCGCGGCCGCCGTGGCCACGAGGCCCAAGCAGTGGCGAAGCGCCCTGGCTCGCCTATAGGCCCACCAAAGAATTCAGAGGAGGAAAAGGGTCCATACCCCCTGCCCTTCGGCCGTTTTTCCCTCTTTGGCCCTCCTGGGAGGCCCTCGTCGCCACCGCTGGATTCGCCTCGAAATCCTTGTTAGAACGCGCCCCGGGAGACGTCCGGGGAGTAGCGGTATGGGTACCTTTTGGTCTCCGCAGAGAATGTTCTAAGAACCTTTTGTGGTTTCCACGAAACCTTCTTAGAACATTTTTGGCTGCGACTGTCTTGATTTAGCACACCGGGTTCATGTTTTAAGAACAAGGCTTTGGTTATTTGAGATCGTTTCGTGATAGGCCTATAGGACTGCCAGGACGGTCGGTCCCTGCTCCAGAGGCGCGCCTTCGAGAACGAGCTCGGCGTGCAGCCGCCGACGGGCTTCTGGGATCCCGCAGGCTTTGGGAGCCTTGAGACGGGGGTCCACGCCAACGGGGGTCAGCCAGAGCGCCCTATCTTGCAGGATCCTGCAGGGGGTTGGGTGCAGGATCCTGCAGGATGTTGCAGGATCCTTCGCACTGATGCAGGATTCTGCAAGGCCTGACTGACCAGGGTCTGGATTGACCCGGGTCAGAAGAACCCCGAAGGATGCTGTTACGTCGGGCCTGTCCCTCTACGGGAGGAAAGTTCAAAAGCGATCACAGCATAATATGGAGACGAATCTGCTTCAATGCATTGTTTGACTATTGTCGAGTCCCTTTTCCTTTTTCGTCCAAAATCTACCTGTAGGAGGACATGCCCGACCTAAGGCTACTGCTCGGACGGCGACGCGCAGGAGTTCTACCGCCGCCGCTGCGTTGAGATTAAGCACGGCCGCGTCAGCATGATCGCCTGCATCGGCTACATCGTGCCAGAGTACTTCAAGTGGCCCGGCTACCTCAGTCCCTCGGACGGCATCAAGTTCGCCGACGTCCCTCACGGACTTGACGCCATCACGCGGGTGCCGGCCGTGGGGTGGTTCCAGATCGTGCTCTTCGGTCTGTCCATGGAGCTGTTCGCGGCGTACCAGGACCCCACCAAACTGCCTGGGAAGCTCAGCTCCCGTCTCGTCATCGCCCTGACCGAGATCAGGAACAAGAGCATCGCGGGAGGCGTCAACAACAGCGGCTACGAGTTCGGCCCCTTCGGTATCCCCAACGCCCCGTCCATCAAGGACCCCGAGGTGCGCAAGCAGAAGCTGAACGCGGAGATCGCGAACGGCCGCCTCGCGATGGTCGCCATCATGGGCCTGATGTTCCAGAACGGCACCGTCGGCACCACCGGCCCGGAGATGTGGCTCGGCGCCAGCGCGACGGCGCGGGGCACCCCCGATCAGGTGTGCGGGAGGTGCAAGAGTGTACGCCGGTCATTGAAAGTAGGTATCTTTGGACTCCCAGATCCCAATCTATCTCAAGTGCCTTTCGACCTCAATCATCGATCCGTTTTTGCTGCTCGTTGTCATTCTCTGGGAGGGCTTGAGCCCAGTCTACTTGATCCGCCTTCCTGCTGCATGGTTTTACCTACTTCTTCTGACCGACGAGTGTCAATGGCACGCCGCCGTGGGGAGCCCGTCGGCGTGTCGCTCTCCGTCGTCTGTGTCCGAGGGCCTGGCGCGTCCTCCACGGTGACACGCCGAGGGGTTCCTGGCGGCGGCGTGTCGTTGATGCTCTTTCTTGCTCCCCCAGGTGTCGTACGGCGCGGGGATGAAGCCGAAGACGAACATGTCCCCGCGCCCAGAGTATCTGGATGACGGAGAGTCGATGCCAATGCCAGCGCTGCCCCCGCCTGCCGGCAGCGCCCAGGCGAAGCTCCCAATGGCCCTGCGGGGCACCGGGGGGCCCTTCCCCGACGACGTCTGGGACCCGCTCAACCTCATGGAGGGCAAGAGCGAGGAGCAGCTGCTGCACTGGCGCGCCGTGGAGCTGAAGCACGCGCGCGTGGCCATGCTCGCGGTGCTGGGCTGGTTCCACGTTGCGACCGGCTGGCACCCCGTCGGCGACGCGGCCGCGCGCATGCGCGTCTCGGACGACCCTCTGATCAACTACACCCAGCTGCCAATCGGAGGCGCTTTCCAGGTCGTGTTCACCATCATGGTCACGGAGTGGCTCTTCCTCTACGTGTGCAAGCCGCCGAAGGAGGCGCCCTGGGACCTCGTCGGCTGGACACCCACGCTGGTGGCGGATCAGAACCAGCCGGAGTGGAAGGAGAGGCAGCTGTTCGAGCTGAACAACGGCCGCCTGGCCATGGTCGCCTTCTTCGGCCTCGTGTTCCAGGACATGGCCACCGGCGACTACGGCCCCTTCTTCGGGACCCCGAGCGCGAGCGGCGTGGCGAACGGGGCCGGGAGCTTCGACGGCCTCGAGCTCTTCCCCGGCGTGCCCATGCCCAAGAGCCCGGGCGGCCTGCCCCCCAACGTCTACCCGCCGGTGGGCTTCATGAGCTACGACCCGCCGCCGCTCTGAGAGCGGGGCCCGCCTCGGCGCGGGCGCCCGCGGCCCGGGAGGCCCCGCGGCCGCGGCGTGCCCTGATCCATGTCGGGGGCGGAGAAGAGGGGGATGATGACTACCCATCGGTCGTTGAAAGTAGGTAGTTTTGGATTCCCATATTCCAATCGACTCTCGGCGCCTACCTACTTCAAGGGTCGAGTGGTTTTCCCTCCTCCTTCCTCTTCAGGAGGCGGGCGGAAGCCTAAGCTATTTCCAACGCCTTCCTACTTCATGTTTCTACCTACTTCTTCCGACCGATGGGTAGGGGGGGGTGGATTTCATGGCGCGGGCCATGATTTTTCTTCAGATTTCATGGCGCCTCTTCTTATTTCATGACGTCCCAGGCCCCCCCTCTGGGCCGCGCACATGCCACCAGTCATGATTTGCACCCCCCCTCTTGGACACCCCCCTCTTGGCCGCTCCTGAATCATTGGGTACTGGGATTGTTCAGTCGCGACCGACGAGAACGGTCGCTACCGATTCTGCTGCAAACTTCGGTATCGGTCGCGACCGATCGGTCGCGATCGGTGGCGACCGGTCGCGACCGATGCGCGATCGGCCGCGACCGATCTGGAGTGCCGATCGGTCGCTATCGATCGCGACCGAACAAAAATCGGTATCGAACGATTTGTGTGGGCTAAAACAGGGCTAGGATCGGAATAAATCGCTCCAGAGCGTTCTGGAGGGCTCTCAGAGCGTTCCTGAACGCTCTGGAGCGGCCGCGGCGCCCACTACATCCTCCAAACCCGCCGATTCTCAGAGATTTCGAGTTATGCCGATCCGATTTTGTCCCGATTTTCGCGTCGTTTTAGGTGGGCGGGAGTCTCCTCCGGGCGGTCGGGGTCGGCAGTCTGCTGCGAGCTTGCCCTGGCGCCGCCCGGTGCCGGCAGGCAAAGGCGCCTGTGCTGCTCCACGCGCGTCGGCGTCGGTCCAGGATTTGTAGATCGCAGTAAAAGAGGCCTCCTCCTGTCCTCCTGACCCCTCCTACTCCACCTGCTGCTGCTGCTGCTCCTCCTCCTCCTCCTCCTCCTCCTCCCCCTCCTCCTCCTCCTCCTCCTCCTCCTCCTCTCTCCTCCTCCCTCCTCTCTCCTCCTCCCTCCTCCTCCTCCTCTCCTCCTCCTCCTCCTCCTCTCCTCCTCCTTCCTCCTCCCTCCTCTCCTCCTCCTCCTCCTCCTCCTCCTCCTCCTCCCCCTCATCGCCATCATCATCACCATTATCATCACAAACACTATCATCGTCATCATCATCACTATCATCATCGCCGTAATCATCAGCACCATCATCATTGTCATTACGCGTATCCTTCTCCGCATCCTCATCCGTATCCTTGTCCTCATCAACATCATTTTATTCACCTTCATTCGGATCATGATCATTATCATGTTAATCGCCATCTGGCGTATCCGTATCTTTGTCCATCTCATGATTGTTAAGATCATCCTCACTCTTTTCATTGTCTTAATTCTTTTCCTGAACCCGATCCTGATCCTAATCCTTACCCGTGTATTCGTCATCGTCCTTATCCGCATCCCCCTCTTTATCCGTACCCTGACCTGTACCCTCATTATCACCATCATCTCCATCAGCATCACCATCACCACCATCATCATCATCATCATCATCATTTTCATCATCATCATCAGCATCATCATCATCAACAACATCACCATCATCAGCATTATCATCATCATCATCAGCATCATCATCAACATCACCATCCCTATCCTTATCCTGATATTCATCATTCACCTTCCCGATGCCCACCCTTATTATGCTTCTTATCCGTGCCCTCACCCTCATCAGTCTCTTTTTCCATATCCTCATCTCTGCCTGGACGTTTATCATGTCACTGCTTCGTATCCTTCTCCGTATCCTGATCCTTATCCGTATCCGTACCCTCATCATGGTCCTCATCCCCATTCTCACCTTTATCTTTATCCTTTCAGATAATCCCCATCCATGTTCTCATCCTTATCCTTATCCTTGTCTTGCGCTTTTCCTATCTCGCTCGGCGGATTGACGACAGGGGCAGAGCAATGCCTTTTGTGGCCCAAGTCCGAGCCAGAGCATGAGCCAGAGCATTTTCCCATCAGTCACAAACGGTCTTGAAGGGCCTGAGAGAGCTGAACCGAACTTCTCCTCCTCCTCCTCCTGCCTCTCCTCCCCGTCCTCGGACAGCGGCAACGGGTCCTCGCCGCCCCCGTGCCAGCGCGACCCCCAGGCAGAGGCCGGCGGTACCTCGTCTACGAGCTGCTCGAGGGCGGGCCGCCCCTTCGGGCCCGGCGGGGGCCTCCGTGGAGGAGACGCGCCCTTCGTTGGCGAAGCGTCCTGGCTCGCCCTATGGTCCCGCCAAAAATCTTCTAAGAACCTGTTGTGGTCTGCATGACATGTTCTTAGAACATTTCTGGCTGAGACGGTCTTGTTCTGACACATCGGGCTTGTGGTCTAAGAACAGTGTTTTTTGTTCTTAGAGCATTTTTGGTTTTAAGAACATGTCGTGGTAGGCCTATACGAATGCTGGGATGGTCGGTCCCTGCTCAAAGGGAAGCGCCCCTCGCAGGCGATCTATCGACCCCCTTTTAGGAAGCTCCCAGGAGGCCACAGAAGTGCCCCCAGAGGCTCCCGAGATGCCCCCCCCCTCCTCCTCCTTCTCCTCTTGCTCCTCCTGCTCCTCTTCCTTGCTCCTCCTCGCCCTCCTCGTCCTCCTGCTCCTCCTCCTCCTCCTCCTCCTGCTCCTCCTTCTCTGCCTCGTCGTCGTCCTCCTCCTCTCTCCTCATCCTCCTCCTCGCCTTCCTCTCCTCCCTCCTCCTCCTCCTCCTCCCTCCTCCTCCTCCTCCCTCCCTCTCCACCTCCTCCTCCTCCTCCTCCTCCTCCTCCTCCTCCTCCTCCTCCTCCTCCTCCTCCTAGTCCCCGAGTTCCGCCCCGCACTGTTCTCTCTGCCACAGACGCGCTCAATCGCAGGTGTGGGCGACCGCAGCGGGAGTGGGCAAATGGGCTGTGCGGCGATGTTTCCACGCGTTTTGGCAATACTTTCGCAGAGCCGCAGGGCCCTGTGCGGCGAGCTCTTCTTGTAGAGCGTTGCGGTCGACGATGCAGCGAGCGCGACGGTTCTATTTACGCACATGTTGCTTCCCTGGCCTTCTGTCCTGGACAGAGATGGCAGTCTTACGCGTACGTGTTTGCATTATTTGTCCCTATTCTCCGCTAGTTCTCCTCCTCCTGTCCCTCCTGCCCCGCACGATGTTGACTATGTGACCGCCGACGTGCCGCCGTTCCCGCAAGGCGGTGAGAATATCCTGGCATGCTGTAGTGGATGGTTCAGCTTGCAACAGTTGCGAGGTGCTTGTAGCCCACTTGCAAGACTCCTGCAGAAGGGTTGCCAGTCCGCCCAACTGCTCTTAATGGCTGGGCAGGTGGCGGACCCAGCCTCGAGAAGCCGGGCGGACTTGCAAATGCCTCTTGCGAGTGGGTTGCCACGGCCTCGCCACTGTTGCAAGTCAGAGCGAACCACTTCGCCCATGCTCTCCAGCGCACCCAGAACCCCGACGGCGTGATCTCTTCACGGCTTCGACCTCCAGAGGCCTGGACCTGTTCCCCAGGACCGGCTTTCATCCCAGAGTCCGTTTCTGACGGTCCTGGGGCCCGGCGAGGGCCTCCAGAGGCCGACAATTTGGGATAAACCTCCCGTCGCGATTTCTTCACGGCGCGAGGGGTCGAGGCAATTTGCGCACGAGCGAGTGCGCCCAGGGTGCCTCTGCCGCGGGGCGTGCCGAGGGGCGCGGCCCGGGGCCCCGAGGTGAAAGACCGGCCGCAGGGAAAAGCCCTGGACCTGCGGAGGTCCACGTTGTGGAGCCATCGAGGGAGGAGGAGGGGGAGGGAGAAGGGGGAGGAGGAGGAGGAGGAGGAGGAGGAGGAGGAGGAGGAGGAGGAGGAGGAGGAGGAGGAAGAGGAAGTGGAAGAGGACGAGGAGGAGGAGGCACCCTCGAGGCCGCGCGGCTGGACGTGGCCTTCACCGACCTGGTCGCCGGGGTCACCTACGCCGACGTGGTGATCACCGACGCGGCCTTGGGCGCGGGCACAGCCGCCGGGCGAAGCCGCGCCGCGCGCGACGGGGCCGCGGCGGCGGCGGCGGAGGCCCGCAAGCACAGGCGCTACCCGGGCCCGGCCCTGGTCGCCTTCGCATTGTAGGCGCAGGGCCGAGCCGGGAAGGAGGCGCAGGCGCTCCTGCGGACTTGGGCGGCGGGCGACCCGGCGACGCTGACGGCGGCGCGCCAGAGCCTGGCCGCCGTTCTGCAGCGCGGCAACGCCGAGGCTCACCGCACGGCCACCCTGGCCGCTGGCGCGGCGCGCCGCCTGCGGGGCCCCGACGGCCCCGCCCCGCCCGAGCGCCGCGCCAGACTCAGCGCCGGGCCTGCGGCGGCGCTGCCCTTGCCAGGCTGAGCGCCCCCGGCTAGGCCGACGGGCTGCAGGGAGGCGCGCCCGCTCCTGCGCGCCGCCTGGCCGCCCCGAGCCGCGCGCCCTGCTGGGCGACCGCCGCTGAGACGCTGCATGGCGGAGGCTGGCCCGGCCCCCCGCCGCCGCCGCGGCTGCCGGCGCTGCCCAGCGGCCACCCCGCGCTGCGGACGCTGCGGCGCGGCCGCCGCGGGCGCGCGTTGGGTCAGGTGGGGGAGGATTCAGATCTCCAACGTCACAACCACCTGGCCCGCGGCCCGCGGCGGCCCCTGCGCCGCTGCCGGTGCTGGACGCCGCGGCGCTGCCGGGCGGCGCCGCGGCCGGCCCGCTCGCAGCGGGGGGGGCAGCGAGCGGGCGCGGCTGGCGCGGCCGCCCGGAGGGCGGGGCGCTGCGCTCGCGAGCCACTACCGGTTCCTGCTGGTCCCCTGGCGCTCCCGGGTAAGCGAGGTATAGGCTCCGGCCGGCGCGCCCTCTCCTCCTCGGGGGCGGCTCGCCGCCGAGCGGTGGGCCGCATCCTGGGTTGCGGGGGTTGCGCCGGCCCCCGACCACAGAGCGCCCGCCCGTGGGGGACCCGCGCGCGCCGCAGGAGGAGGAGGAGGAGGAGGAGGAGGAGGAGGAGGAGGAGGAGGAGGAGGAGGAGGAGGAGGAGGAGGAGGGGGAGGAGGAAGAAGAGGAGAGGAGGAGGAGGAGGAGGAGGGGGGGGAGGAGGAGGAGGGGGAGGAGGAGGAGGAGGAGGAGGAGGAGTAGGAGGAGAGGAGGAGGAGGAGGAGGAGGAGGAGGAGGAGGAGGAGGAGGAGGAGGAGGAGGAGGAGGAGGAGGAGGAGGAGGAGGAGGAGGAGGAGGAGGAGGAGGAGAGGAGGAGGAGGAGGAGGAGGAGGAGGGAGTGGAGGGGAGGAGGAGGAGGAGGAGGAGGAGGAGGAGGAGGAGGAGGAGGAGGAGGAGGAGGGGGGGGGGAGGGGAGGAGGAGGAGGGGGAGGAGGAGGAGGAGGAGGGGAGGAGGAGGAGGAGGAGGTGAGGAGGAGGTGGAGGAGGTGGAGGTGGCGAGCGCCCCCCCCCCCCCCCCCATCCGAAGGGCGGCGGTGCCCAGGCCCCTCGGGAGGGCCGGGGGGCGGGGGGCGCGCCGCGAGGCATGCCGCGCCCAAGGGGGGGCCCCCATGGGCCTGCACGGCGCTCGCAGTCCAGCCCCCTCGCGCCGTGAAGTTGCTCCGGCGGTGGCGCCCCGCACGAGAATTTGTGCAGCTTGCCCTCGGCCCTTTCCTCTTCGCCTTCGCCCTCTGCTCTGCCCTCTCCTCCTCTTCATCCTGCTATTCATCCTCCTCCTCCTTTTCCTCCTCCTTCTCCACCTCATCCTCATTTATCGCCGCCCCCCTACCCCTTCGGCCCTCGTCATCCTCATGCGTCTTCTCCATGTGCGCCTCCCCTTCCCCCTGGTCGGGGCGAGTCAAACGATTTTCCTCGGCGCCGTCGCCGCCTCGGCCAGCGCGCGCGCGTTCGCCGACTGCGAAATCGGGAAGCCTTTGGGACAATCCCGTGGGCCATGCCTTTGGGACAACCCCGCGGGCCGTTGGGGCGCGGGGGCGGGCCGTCGGGACAGCCCCGCGGGCCAGGCCGTTGGGGCAACCCCGCGGGCCCTGAGGTGGGCGCGGCCGCGCTCAGGCGGGGGACAGCGCGAAGCCCAGCCGTGCTGCGAGCTGCTTCGCCTCGCTTCTGGAACTCCCCGTTATCTCGTCGAATTTCCGGAACGCCTTCCGCAGGGACGCAGGCGGCCCGCGCTCCAGGAATTCTCGCGTGGCCGGCCGCAGGATCATCATCTTCTGTATGCGCGTTGCACGAGAGAACATGACGTAGAGGTGCAGCCGCCACTGCTTGTACGACATGCCCGCGCGAACAGCGTCCTCATCCCTGGCGCAGTCGATGGTGACAACATCGCCGCGCCTGGGCACGGTTCAGCCGAGCGAGTGGCACCTTTCAGGGCCCAAAGGTGATCCCCGTCGGATTGGCCCGCGAGGGCTCGCATCACCTTGCGTTCCTGAGGAGCCCAAACGCTGACGACAGTTACGAGATCCCGTGGTTTCACTCGGATTCCGACATGGAGCTGCGGGTCCCAAAAAGAGGGGGCTCCCGCTCGAGAGTTCCTCGCGATGCACTCACTGCCGAGGCTCCCGCCTGAGACTTCCTCAAGATTCAGGCCTGGCTGGAGAACCCGAAATTGGCGATAGGCCCACGTTTCGCATGACCGTTTTCGGATTACCAATGCGCAGCTCGGGCCCCATAGGGAGGGGGCTCCCGCCTGAGACTGCATCGCAAGGCGCCAACAGATGAGGCTCCCGCTTGGGGGGCGTCTTCAATATTCAGGCGTGATATACCCCAAAAAGGACAACACTTATAGGATTTGGATGGCCCGTTTTGATGGCCAACGTGACGTGCGGGCCATAGGGGAGGGGGCTCCCGCCCGAACTTTCTTCGCACATCGCTCGCGAACGAGGCTCCCGCATGAGGGGCTTCTTCAAAATTCAGGCGCGAAGAATCACGGCGCATCCAGAAGGAGAAAGAAACAGAGAGGTCACAGGAGTGACTGGCGGCATCGGTAACGTCCTCGGTCGATTGTTGCTCCATCCCGCCAGCCCCGTTCACCTGGAACGACCTGGGCGCAGGCTCCCTGCCCCAAACATTGCGCCGATCATGTTTCGCCATTGGAGACGCAGGTGTCCTGAGGGAAACGGGTCGTGATGTTTTCCGCCATTTCGGGCCCCCAGGGTCCTCCCCAGGGCGTCGGGGCCGTCATATAACAAACAACTCGGCATGGGAAGGCGGTCCTGGGGGAAGCCCCGGGGTATACCATACACCCCGCAATCGTGGATAAGTGTGAGGGGGCGCCCGGGCTGCACGACGGGGCTGCCCGAAAGGGCAGAGTGAATTTTGGCATGCGCGCAGCGGAAAACACTCTCCAGCGCCCACCAAAAAGAAAAGTGAGCTGTCGACCTCCTCGTCGACCTCCTCGTCGTCATCGTCCTCCTCCTCCTCCGCCTCCTCGTCTTTCTCCTCCTGTTCCTCGTCGTCCTAGTCCTGCTCCTTCTTCCTCCTCCTCCTCCTCTTCCACTTCCTCCTCCTCGTCGTCGTCGTCGTCGTCGTCGTCGTCCGCCTCCTCCTTTTCCTCCTCCTCCTCCACCTCCTCCTCCTCCTCCTCCTCCTCTTCCTCTTTTTCTCCTCTTCCACTTCATCCTCCTTGCCCCTCTTTTTTCCTCACCTGACTTTATCATTCCCCTTGACCCCCTCGTTATCTTTTCCCCCGTTTAATGATCACCGTTCCCCTCTTTCCAAAGAGATCGGCCAACAACTTTTTTGTTCCACTGCATGCCCAGCCACTTCCTTGATCAAGGGAACTCGCCTGGGCATCGTTGCTGGATGGGTTTGGTGTGGATGCGCGGAGCGTGATGAATCCGCTGGACGTTGATACCCAATTCTTCCCGGAAGCAGAGCCACCGGACCACGAGCATGCACATGGCGAGTGCCCTGTGTGCAGGATCCGCCGCCATGCCTGCACGGCAATGGGGCGTTCGAGTGCCGCTGGAGTTTCCGATAGCGTTCTTGGGCGCCCCCGCCCAGAAGGGTCGCTGGGTGCCCCAGAGCCACTTTCCCCTGGACGCTTCGAGGCACGCTCCCCTGAGTCCCCCGGCCTGGTCACGGCGGCGGAGCTGCCGGAGGCAGCTGTGAATGAAACCGACGTGGGGATTGTCTTCGAGGGCCTGGCTGCACCCCAAGAGGTCCCGGACCCCCCCGCATAATGATTGCCTTCGAGGGCCCGGTTGCACCCCTAAGATGTCCCAGGGCCCCCCAATTTGGAAGAGGACGGGGGACGTCTGGAGAGGAAGAGAATGAATGAGGAAGGGGCGAGGACGAGGAAGGAACGAAGAGGACGTGCAGATTCAGCGCTGGGTGGATCGCGCATCGGACGCGGAAAGTGCGCGCGATGGTGCTGTCCCGAAGCAATGCGATGCAGCCCACTGCAGGCGCAAACATTTTTGGTTCGGCTTGCCTAAGGGGGTCCTCTTGCTTGGTGAAAGGTTGGTGCCTCGGGTGGCTGCTTTGCCTGTTCCTCGGAGGCTCCCGGTGTTCCTCGGGTTTCCCAGGTTCCTCGCCCTCGGTGCCTCCGATTCTTACGCTGTCCGTTCCTATAGGTTCCCTGGGTTCCTCGTGTTCTCCTGGTTCCTCGCCTTTGGTGCTTTCGAGTCTTGCATTGTCCGTTGCTCGTTTCCCCGGGTCCCCCCGGGTTGCCCGAACTCTCCGGGATCCTCGGGTTCCCCGGGTTTCCCGGGTTCCCAGGTTCCTCGGGTTCCTCGGGTCCCCAGGTTCCGCGGGTTCCCCGGGATCCCCAGGTTTTCCCCTGAGTTCCGCGGGGTCCCTGGGGTCCTCGGGCTCATGGGTTCCAAGCAATGCAAAGCAATGCAAAGCAATGCAAAGCAATGCCGAGCAATGCCAAGCACTGCGCCCATGCAAGAGGAAGCTTCTCCCTGATTGGGGTCGCGGCGGGTTCATTTTTCATCATGTTGTCGATGGTGGTGTGTGTGCTTGTGTGTCGTTGGTGAGACGCGGGGTGGGTTGCGGGGTTGGTCGCGGAATGGGCCTCGCGTGGGTCCCAGGTAGGTTGCGGAACGGGTCGCCGGTGGGTCGCGGAGTGGTCGCGGGTGGGTCGCGGGCGTGTTGCGGGATGGGCCGCGGGATGAGTCCCGATTGGGTCGTGGGTTGGGTCGCGGGTGGGTCGCGGGGTGGGTCGCGGGTGGGCCGCGGGTGGGCCGCGGGTGGGTCGCGGGGTGGGCCGCGGGGTCGGCTTTGGGTGGGACGACGACAACAACAACGACAACAGCAACAAGCAGAGTCCGCGCCATGGAGTCGCACTTCGGAGCCGCGCGCACAGGGACAGTGTAAGACCCTTCGGCGCCCTCACTCTGACGACGTCCAGGGCCTGTTTTCAATCATCGCCCTTGCCCAGACCACTGCGAGGTTTTCACGAGGCGGACCCCTGGAGGTCCAGATCCCTGCCCCAGGGCCCACTCCTCCTCCCGAGTCGTTCTTGGCAGTCCCCCCAGATGCCGGGGGTCGCTCAAGCTTCCTTCACGTTTCTCTTCATGGCGCGAGGCGGATGGCTCTTTCTCATGCCGAGCAGCTGCGCTGATCAACGAGGAGACTCCCCCCCCCCGGGCCTCCACCCTTCCCCCTGGCGCGGCGCTTCTGGCAGCATGCCTCGAGATAGGCCTGTCCTGTTTTCCTTGCCCTCGAAGATCGAGTTGCATAAACATAGATCTGCGGAGGTCCGCGCGGAATCTGTGAATCGGGCTGGGCCCCCGTGGCGGCGCCTCTGGCGCCGCCCCTGTCGCGCTCCGCGCGCCAGGGATGAGGTTCCAGCGCCGATTCAAGAAATCCGCGTGGATCTCCGAAAGTCTATGTTTTGATATATATATATATATATATATATATGTATACACGCCTGTAACATGTTTTTTTTTGAAATGGGGAGACGATGCTGATACCGCTGCTCATCCTGAAGAGCTCTCGTCGCCACGGCTGGATTCTCACTGGAAGCTTGGTCGGAGCTCATTCCGGGAGAGGCCTGGGGATCAGCGGTATCGGTATTCTGTTGCCGTCTCCAGTCGAGGCAGCTCTCGGCCTCTGGGGTTAAGTCGGGCTTGTCCCTCTAGAGGAGGAATATTCAAAAATAGTAAAGAAGTAGCCTGGGGACGACTTTGTGAATGCTTTGTAACCATTTTTGAATATTGTTGTGACTATCTTTGATTTTTCCTCGAACATCCCCCTGTAGGGGGACAGGCCCGACTTCACTCTGGGGGCCCCTGCCGGGCCCAGCTGAAGGTAGTGAGCATGGCGCGACGTCGGGGTCCGGGGTTCTCAGGCAGGGCGCCGCGTGACTGCACATCTTACCAGCCTGGAACATATCCCTATCCCTATGCTGGGCATCTCCTCATCACGATGCCAATCTTAGGGATTCCCTTATTTTTTGAGGGCGCATCCCTGAGGTTGCCATCGTCTTTTGGCGTGTCAATCTTAGGGATAGGGATAAGTTCGAGGCTGGTAAACATCGACAGCTGGAGCGGGCGCGCCCCCCGTGTGGGGGATTTCAAACAGGGCCTTATCTTCGAGGTGCGAAGGAGTTGTCATTGATGGGCCTGTTTCCCACCACCACCACCAGAAGTTGGAGGGGGGAGGGGGTCCTCCTCCCCCTTTTCTTCCTCCTCCTCCTCCTCCTCCTCACCTCCTTTTCCCCCCTCCAGCTTGTGATGGTGGTGGTGGAAAGCAGGCCCATCAGTCATGCCTTCCGCGGCGGAGGGCGGCGGAAGGTCGGCGGAAGTAAAACGGGGCCGCCTCCGCGGGCGGAAGCCAGCGGAAGGGCGGCGGAAGGCGGCGGAAGTAACAAGTGCGTCCCCAAGAGATTGAACACGTTTTTGGGCTCCGGGCCTCCGAGATCGCCGCCCATGTACCCCCTGGGGTCGTTTTTTTTGCTCAGGAGGGAAAAACCACACAGACACAATTAATCGTCGATTCCCAAGAAAATGTGAGAAAATATGGGAATTGGGCGGGAAGACAAAAACCCAGAAAAGATGGGAAAACATGGGGAATACTTTTATTTGTGTGTATTCATTTCTGTGTCCCAGGGCCCCTTCATCTGCACGGTGGGTCCCTGGAGAGCTCGACCCATGCCCCAGGGCAAGCTGTTCGGCCAGAGCCTCGCTGGGCCCCTGCAGTGGGCACCGGCGACCAAAGACTGCCCAGGATCCGGGAGCCTCGAGACGGGGGCCCATGCAAGCGGGGGTCCGCCAGAGCGCCCGATCTTGCAGGGTCCTGCAGGGCCAGGGGCGCACCGACCCGGGCTTGGGTGCAGGATCCTGCAGGGTCCTTCGCATTGACCCGGGTCTGGGTGCAGGATCCTGCAGGATCGTGCAGGATTCTGCAAGGCCTGACTGACCCGGGTCTGGATGGACCCGGGTTTGAAGGACCCCGAAAGATTGCCCAACACCTTGCGTCGTGCTCTTTTCGGCGGCGAGCGAGGGAGGGAAGTGAGATGGGCAAGGCCTCTTCAGAAGGCTCGGAAGTCACCCGGCCTTCCCGAGAAGTGTTTCAAGTGTTCCCCGAAGACGCAGAACACTTCTCGGCAGGCCGGAGGGCTTCTGAGAAGCCCCGCCGCCTCCTGAGAAGGCTTTTTCCTTCTCATTTCCCCCCCTCGCTCGCCGCCGGCCTCTCGCGACGCCGAGGGGGTCCGTGCCCCCTCCGGCGGTGCGCCGCTTCGGCCCGAAGGTCTGGTGGGGCTCTCGCCGCGGCGAGGGCGCCGGCCCCGGGAGACCCGAAAAACGGCAGACGAAAGAGCGCCCGAAGCCTCGACTCGGCCAGACCGAGGAGGAGGAGGAGGAGGAGAGAAGGAGGAGGGGGAGGAGGAGGAGGGGGAGGAGGAGGAGGAGGAGGAGGAGGAGGAGGAGGAGGCGGAGGAGGAGGAGGAGGAGGAGAGGAGCAGGAGGAGCAGGAGGAGGAGGAGGAGGAGGAGGAGGAGGAGGAGGAGGAGGAGGAGGAGGAGGATGAGGAGGCAGTGGGTCGGCGGCGAGCCCGGGGGGGAAGCAAGAAGGGGCGGGCCTGCTCATCACCACCCACCACACCACCCCAACCCAGCCCGAAGGCCTCCAACTGACCTCCCTTTCCAGTGGGGGGGGGGGGTCGGGGAACCTCGAGAAAGCACATATGGAACCCGTGCCCCCCCCCAACCCGAAATTCGGGTCTTCGGGTTGGGTTGGGGTGGTCTGGTCGGTAGTCAGCTCGGAAGGCTCCGGAGTCCCCCGGCCTTCCATCAGAAGTTCTCCAAGCCTTCCCCGAAGACGCAGCCAGCCTCTCAGACTGCGCGAGGGCTCCTGAGACGCCCCGCCGCCTTCCGAGAAGGCCTTCTCCTTCTCATTTCCCCCCTCGCTCGCCGCCAACCAGCACCCTGCGTTTAAGTGGGGCGTGTCCCCCTACAGGGGGATTTTCGACGAAAAATATATAAATACCCCCAAAATAGTCAAACAATAATGCAAACATAGTCTGGGGACTATTTGTTGATTATGTTTGACCTTGTTGGGGGTATTTTCAGAGTATCTTTTTCATTTCTCATCGAAAATCCCCCTGTAGGGGGACACGCCCGACATAACCATGCGACGTGCGCTGCTGCGACGCCCCCTCGCTCGCCGCCAGCCAGCACCCTCGCTGGAGAAGCAAGAATGCCTGAGATGGCCTCAGGACGGCCAAAGACGCCCGCAGAGGGTTCCAAAAGCACTCCCGAAGAGTGCCTCCAGCGTGTTCTTCCTTCTCGTTTCCCCCCTCGCTCGCCGCCAGCCAGCACCCTGCGTCGTGCTCCGCTGCGACGCCCCCCTCCGGGGGCGCGCGCTCCGGCCAGCAGCCTGAGGGGAGAGCCTCGCCGCGGCGAGGGCGCCTTGCCGTGAGCTGCTCGCCTTGGGGACCTCCCCGGGGCCCTCCTCACGTGAAGTCGGGCCTGGCCCCCTACAGGGGGATCATTCGACGAAACATAAAAAAATGCCCCCAACATACCCCAAAGAGGTCAAAATATACTCAACAACTAGGCCCCAGACTATTTTTTGATTATTGATTGATTTTTTGTTTGGGTATTTTTTAGTTTTCCGTCGACAATTTCCCTGTAGGGGGTCACGCCCGACTTAATCCTAACGTTAAGTCGGGCCTGTCCCTCTACAGGGAGGATATCCAAAAATAATAAGAAAATTGTCAGGGGACTTTTTTCTGAGTATTTTTTGACAACTTAGGGGCATTTTTGGGGTGTTTCTAATTTTTCGTCGAAAATCCCCCTGTGGGGGGGACACGCCCGACTTAATTCTAACGGATCTGTTCGACCCCAGTTCGACTCGACGCCGACTCCAGTTCGGCTCCAGTTCGGCCCGGGTTCGGCTCAGGGTCGACTCGAGCGGGCGGCCGTGCGTCGCAGCTTCGGCGCACGACTGGAGCGACTGTCGCCAGGAAGGCCCCCAGAGTGAGCATCCAGCGAACCTGCAACAAACGTCAAGCGCCCGAAGCCTCGACTCGGCCTGGCCAGGACAGTGGAGCAGGGAGGCGGAGGCAGTTGGGTGGCCTCCCGCCGCAGGAGCCCGCGTACCCATCGGTCGTTGAAACTGAAACTAGGTGATTCGGGATTTCCATGCACCAATCTATTGTAATGGCCTCGGGCCAGTGCCGCCGACCCAGGGGGCTCCAGATTGGGTGATCTTCGCGGCTCTGTGGCCTCCTCCAGATGGGGAGCCGCCCCCCCCCCTCCCCCCCTTCCCCGGCAGAGCCACCCCGGCGACCCCCCCCAAACAGCTGGGACCCCCCGAAACATGTTGCGGATGCGCAAGTCATTAAGAAAACGCCATGCAGATGGGGGACCGCCCCCCCCCCCCCCTTCCCCGGCAGAGCCACCCAGGCGACCCCCCCCCAAGCAGAGCTGCAGCTCTGGTTTAGGCTCAGAGCTGAAGCTCTTGCTGAGGCTCCTTGTAGCTTACACGCCAGATCAGCGGGTTTTAAGCGCCTTCCTACTTCAATGATCGAGTGGCTTCACCTTTGTCGTCCGCCTTATAGGGGGCGGGCGGAAGCCAAATCTATCTCCAACGCCTTCCTACTTCATGTTTCTACCTACTTCTTCCGACCGATGGGTGCCCATGCCGCGCCTCGAGGTGCGGGTCAGAACGCACCCCGGGCGAGTTCCGAGGAGCAGCGGCACGGGTACCCGTGGCTTCCCCGGTAGCTGTGGCCCCCCCTTGCGATTCTCGACCTGTGGCCCTCGATGCCCTCGCGGCGCAGGGCCGCTGTGCCCTCGCGCGTGGGATCCGCTTTGTCCCCGTCGCCCACCCGTTTTTTTTTTTTTGTTCGCAGGCGCCCTCGGGCCCGAGTCGTGGGCGAGGCCTGGCGTCCAGCATCTGCTGTCCGCTCCGCCGTGCCGCCCGTGCTCCGGGAGTCGCAGGCCACCCACGGGAGCCCAGACACCATCGCGCCCGTCGGAGAGGAAGCAGTGGCATCTACTCCAGATGTCGTGATAAAAAGGGAGGGGGTCTGGACCCTCCAAGACAAGCCATTTCAGACCCCCCCCCCCGTGGGAGAACCCTCCAAAACATCGTCCCCAGACCCCCCCAGGCCCTCCAAGATAGCCTGGACGAGACCCCCCCCGAAATGAGACCCCCCTCCCTTTATTACGAAATCTGGAGTACATCAAGTTTCGGGGATCCGCGCGGATTTCTCGGATCCGCGCTGGGGACCCCGCCTCCAGCTCCGCCCCTGGCGCGCTCCGCGCGCCTTGGGAGGAGGGCCCAGCGCCGGTCCGAGAAGTCCGCGCGGGCTTCCGACGGGTTGTTCTTACTCAGGAGGGGAAGAAACACACAGACACAATTAATCGTCGATTCCAAGGAACATATGGGAAAATATGGGAATTGGGCGGGAAGACAAAATCCCAGAAAATATGGAAAATATGGGGAATATTTTTATTTGTGTGTATTTATTTGTGTGTCCCAGGGCCCCTTCAAAGAAGTCCGCGCGGGCTTCCGACGGGTTGTTCTTACCTGGGCCAGCCGTTCCGAACTTCTGCCGGACCAGGGGCGGCGCCTGAGGCACCTGCACGGGGGCCCGAGCGCCGCTCCGAGAGATCCGCGCCGCGGACCTCCGTGAGTGTAGGCTCATGTCCGCGCTCGCTCCCCGAGCCAGACCCCCGACGAAGCCGCACCGCGATCTTTTCCATGGCGTGCCCCTCAGAAGCCGGGGTTTTCTCGTCCCGAGTCGGTTCTTGACGGCCCCGATCAGGGGCAACGATAGGGGGGGACAGGCAAAGGGGCGGATGCATGGACCCCCAATCGCCCATAGATCGCCGATAGGGGCCCGATGGCCCCAACTTGCACAGGAAGGTGCGGATTCACTATCGGGGGCCCATCGCCGACCTGTCAGCCATGTATCGCCGATTCCAGGTCGATGCTCCCTCCCCAGACCCCCGACGTCATGATTTTTTCATGACGCGACCCCCAGAAGTCCGGACCCATTCCCCGGGACCGGCTTTTCGTCCTGAGTCGCTTTTTGACGGTCCTGAGGGCCGGTAAGGGCCCCCGGAGGCCGAAAATAGCGAAAAACCTCGCGTCGTGATTTTTTCACGACTCGAGGGGGTCTGGGTCCCCTAGGCCTATCCCCCCCCTACCGTCGCCCCTCACCCGAGGCCCAGGGAGGGGTCCCGGGAGGCTGACCGGTGAGCCGTGTCCGTCGCGATGGTTTCCAATTAGCGCGGGGGTGTCCTGGGCCGGAGGCCCCTCCGTGCCCCGACCGGTGCCGGAACGCGCTGCGGCCGTCTCGGTGGCTGTCGCGGGTGCTGCTCCTGCTGCTGCTGCTGCTGCTGCTGCGGTGCAGCAGTCTCGCAGGATGGTTGGCTTCTCAGTCCGCCCTCCCGCTCCTCTTCCTCCTCCTCCTCCTCCTCCTCCTCCTCCTCCTCCTCCTCCTCCTCCTCCTTAGCTTCCTCCTCCTCCTCCTCCTTCGCTTCCTCCTCTTCCTCCTCTTCCTCCTCCTCCTCCTCCTCCTCCTCCTCCTCCATTCTCGTGTGCGGTGCTGTCGATTCGGTTGCACCGCTGCACGCTCGCTCGCTCCTCGGAGGCCCTCGGCGCCCGGGGCCCCCGCCCCCCCTCGAGAAGGCGGGGACGTGTCGAAGCGGCTGCTGGAGAGCCGCGAGCGGGGCCGGCCGTTCGGCCACGCAGAGCGGCCGCCCTGGGGCGGCACGAACAAAAGGCGCAGAGAGTGCACTCGGGGGGGTGGCCAGGAGCTCACTGAGGATAGAAAGAACCCCCAGCCTCTGTTCATGACTAGGGGAAGGAACAAGGACATGAACATAAAAACTCGGAGGTCCGCGCGGATTTCTCGGATCGGCGCCGGAGCCCCCTGGCGGCGCCTCCGGCGCCGCCCCTGGCGCGCTCCGCGCGCCAAGGAGGGGGGTCCAACGCCGATCCGAGAAATACGCACGGACCTCCGAGTTTCATGTTAATGTCATTGTTTGTTCCCCTAGTAACGCGATGAAGACGCAGCCTCTCTGAGGTCCCCGTCTTCGCAGTAGTGATGACAACCCTGGGCGGTTTGTTTCGATGCACCTGCAGAAGCCATGCCTTATCTCTGATGTTCCTGGCCCTCTTAGCTCAGGTCCCCTCCCAAAGGGTTAGGGGTCCTATTTGGTCAATCGTGGGTGGGGTGAGGGCCTGTCCCTCTACAGGAGGAATATTCAAAAGTAGTCACAACATAGTCAGGGGACGATGTCTCGACTTTCTTGTTGAATATCATTTTAAAGCATTTTTGAACATTTTCGTCCGGAATCCGCCTGTAGGGGGACATGCCCGACGTAAGCGTAGAGGTGCACTCCGAGGTGGCTGGCCAAGAGCGGAGTGATGACTACACGCTGGTCGCTCCCACACCCCCTCGCGCTGTGAAACAATCACGACGGGAGGTTTTTCGCAATTTTCGGCCTCCCGGGGCCTTTCCCAGGCATCAGGAGCGTCAACACAAATTATTCAGGACGACAGACCGGTCCCCAGGAAGGGGTCCAGACTTCTCAAGGGCACTTCATAAAAAATCACGACGTCGGGGGTCTGGGTTGAAAGCAGGTTATTTGTTTTTTGGGATTCCCAGAGCCCAGTCTACCTCAAGTGTTTTCGTATTTCAAGAATCGGCACGGTTTTGATGAGTTCTAGTCTTCTCCGGGAGGGCCTGGACCCAATCTTATGTATCCGCCTCCCTGCTTCATGTCTTTTCCTACTTCTTCCGACCGACGGGGGGGGTGAATTTCATGGCGGGGGCCATGAGATCTCCCCAGATTTCATGGCGCCTCTTGTGATGCCGACACGTCCCGGGCCTCCTTCCTGGGCCGCGCACGTGCCGCCGGCCACGATTGGCGCCCCCCCCCCGCCCCCTTCTGGGACGCCCCCGATGCACGGCGGCGGCGGCGACGGCGGCGGCGACGACGGCGGCCGCGGTGACGGTGACCTCAGAATTCCGAGGAGGGGGAGGGGGAGGAGGAGGAGGAGGAGGAGGAGGAGGAGGAGGAGGAGGAGGAGGAGGAGGAGGAGGAGGAGGAGGAGGAGGAGGAGGAGGAGGAGAGGAGGAGAATGCTGTATGAGCAGAAGCTTTCGGATCTCCGCGCAGATTCCTCCAATCGGCGCTGGACCCCCCCGGCGGTGCCTCCGGCGCCGCCCCGGGCGCGCTCCGCGCGCCAGGGATGGAGGGCCAGCGCAGATCCGAGAAATCCGGACGGAGCTCGAACATTTTTTGTGATCATGCTTTGTGATGTTCCAGCCTAGTTTGCCTTGACCACCAGAAAGAATTCCGAGCACCACGAAAGTACAGGAGTTTGAGGGTGTTCACGTGTCGGGCCCTGGGAGGCGATACTCGTTCGACACTGTTTGGACACTTTCCTTTGGGCGCTCGAAATTGATTCTGGGATGGGAGCAACATAAATCATGCTTTTTGTTTGTCCCTCGACCCTGGACTTATGATGCTCCAACCTACTTTAGCCTTGATCACCCGAGCGCCCCAAAAAGTACCGAAACTCAAGGGTTTTCACGTGCCGGGCCCTGGGAGACACTCGCCCGACACTGTTTTAACACTGTTTCGACACTCTTTTGAGTCTTTTTCGGGTGCTCGAAATTATTTCTGGGAAGCGGATCACATCCATCCCATCCATCCCCATCCATCCATCCCATCCATCCCATCCATCCATCCCATCCATCCCTCCTCGCCCGCGCCCTCCTCCTCGCGCCTCGCCCTCTCAGCCTACCACCTCCTCCTCCTCCTCCTCCTTCTCCTCCCCCTCCTCCTCCTCCTCCTCCTCCTCCTCCTACACACCTCGTCGCCGTGAAACTCATCACAGCGGATGCGTCCGTGTGTGGCCCCACGGCCCTCGCAGGGCCCCGAGGCCGTCGGAGGGCGGCTCGGGGTGAGGCCCCGGCCCCGGGGGTCGGCACTTCTGCGGGGCCCGCAGCGGAACAGTCGAGGCTTCGGACGTCTTGGGTGACGGTGGCGGCGGCGGCGACGCGGATCGTCACCGCGCACCAAACCACCCAAGCCCAACCCGAAGGCCTCAATCTGCTTTCCATTTCCAGTAGGGGGGGGTCGTGGAACATGGAAATCACACGTGGAACCCGTACCCCCCCAACCCGAAATTCTGATCAAATCTGGGTCTTCGGGTTGGGTTGGGGTGGTCTGGCAGGTGGTCAGATCGGCCGCCGCCGGGGGCACATTTTGTGTCGTATAGATATGTTTCTAGCTATCTATGCTGTGCAATCGGTGTTGGACAGTCCATGTGGCGCAACCTGTGTGGTGCATCTCATGCGTACTGTTTATGTGGTTCGGCTGACATGAAGCAATCAAGGTGGTACGATCAATGCGGTGCAATCTAGGTTGTGCGATCTATGTTGTCAACTCTATGTGGTGCAATATATGTTGTGCAATCTATGTGGGGCAAGCTATTTGAAGCAACCAGGTTGGTGCAGTCAAGCTGGCGCAATCTATGCCGTGGACTCTATGTCGAGCAATAGAAGTGGTGCGATGTATGTTGTGCAATACATGCGGTGCAATCGCTGTTGTGCAATATATGTGGTGCAACGTATGTGGAGCATTCGATCTATTTGGTGCAGTAGATGTGGTGCAATACTATATGTTGTGAACCCTATGTGGGCCAAACTATGTGGTCAATGCAACCGACGCGGCGCAATCAATGTGGTGCAATCTATGTGGTGCAGTTGGTTTTAACCCACGAGTTGACGCATCCCATACTTTACTGAACATCCCACCCACCCACCTGCAACTGGGTTTGCAAAACCCATGCGGTGGCGATTGTGACGCATGCTTGGCGTTGGCTGGTGCATCTCTGCGGCCGCGCCGACCCTGACACGCGCGCGCAGCGGCCAGCTAGTTTGCCGCCGCCGACGCGGCCGCGGTGGCGCTGACCGCTGGGCGCGTCCCAGCGGGCACTTCGCTGCGAGTCGACGACTTGGGCGGGCGCGATGGCATCGCCGACAATGGTAGACTAGACGCGATGATGATGGTGGCGATGCTGGTGGCGATGCTCGTACCGAAGAAGGCGCGGCCAGTGCGGGCGCCGATGCTGATCGCGCCGACGACGATGACGGCGTCCTCGAGTCGGCGATGAAGGTTTTGGAAAGAGTTCGACGCGCGCTCGCGCGGTGGACGCGCGAGAGTGGCCCGCATGGGTTAATTTGACGCCGATCGTGCGCCCCCCCTAGCACGCGCGCAAGGTAGTGCGAATGATGTCGGCATGCGGCGCCAAAGGCCTGTTTGGCAGAAGTCCATGCCGCCGTTGAGAAAAACGATGGTTGTCTGAAGAATTCGCAAGAGCGCGCACGTTTTTTTGAAAACTGATGTTGCGAACCTTGTTTTGTTGATTGTGTGTTGGACATTCGGTTTTGAAATCGTTGCGAAACGGCTGGGTTTTTGAAGGGTTTCTGCATGCGCGCGCGCGACGACGCGCGCGCGCGTACATGTCGTTCCAAAGGATTCTCGCGACGGCACGCGCGCAAAGGCTATCGTACGATTTCGACGCGCGCGCGAAACCCGCTTGGTAGTTAAGTAATAGAAACTTTAAGAATCAGTGTTGCGTAACCATGTGCTTTTGTATGTTTGTCTGGTCTCTCGATTTTGCAATCCTTGCGCAACCGTCAAGAATTTCGGCATGAGCGCGCGACGGCGCGCGCGTGTGCACATCGTCCCGTATTTCGTTCGGGATGTGGAAACGGAAAATTTTTGATAAACGGGACCGCGCGCATAGTTTATTTTTGGAGAGGATTGCGGGGGGGGGGGGTCGATCCCGGCTGGGCTGGGATGGTACGAGTTCATATTTCGGATGGACCATGGGGCAGAATCAGTTGTAACTTGCAATATGAAAAGTTAAACCGGTAAAGCCGGGGGGCACCCTAATTTTTGAAAAATAGTGGAGACTCATTTTAGCAACACTTATTTTCCAAACGTCAACCCACCCACCTGCAACTGGGTTTGCAAACCCATGCGGTGGCGATTGCGATGCATACTTGGCGTTGGCTGGTGCATCTCTGCGGCCGCGCCGACCCTAACGCGCGCGCAGCGGCCAGCTAGTTTGGCGCCGCCGACGTGGCCTCGGTGGCGGTGACTTCTGGGCGCATCCCAGCGGGCACATCATTGCCAGTCGACGACTTGGGCAGGCGCGGTATCATGGCAACGCCGACAACGGTAGACGCGATGATGATAGTAGCGATACTGGTGACGATGTTCGCATCGGCGAATGCGCGGCCAGTGCGGGCGCCGATGCTGATCGCGCCGACGACGATGACGACGTCCTCGCGTCGGTGTTGAAGGTTTTGGAGAGAATTCGACATGCGCGCGCGGCCGACGCGCGAGTGTGGCCCGCGTGGTTTAATTCGTCACGAATCGTGCCCCCTCTCCCAGCATGCGCGCAAGGGCGCGCGAACGATGTCGGCACGCGGAGCGGGAGGCGTGTTTGGCAGAATTCCATGAACAACTGCTGTTTCTAAAGAACTCGCAAGAGTGCGCGCGCAAGTTTTTATAGGTTTCTCGTTGTTCATATTTTTGGTTGAAAACTGATGGTGCGAGACCATGTGTTTTTGTCCCACTGTTTCTTTGCATTCGGTTTTGAAACCGTTACGAACCCGAAGGTTTTGAAGGATTTGGGCATGCCCGCGCGACGACGCGCGCGTGTGCACTTCGTCTTTTTTTTACGAAAGATTCTCGCGGCGGCACGCGCGCAATGGCGTTCGAACGACTTCGACATGCGCGCGCGACGCCAGTTTGGTATTTTTTCCCAGAGTGTTGGGACACTTACGGTTTGTTGTAGAATTCACAAGAACGCGCGCGCCTTTTTTGTTTGGTTTTATTGTGTTGTGTGTGCGTGTGTGTGTTTTTTTTGCATGTGTGTTCATCATTTTCTTCGGGGGTGGGGCTATATATATATAGGGCTATATATAAGAGAGAAGAACGAGAGAGAGAGAGAGAGAGAGCGAGAGAACGAGAGAGAGAGAGAGCGAACGAGAGAGAGAGAGAGGACGATAGCGAGAACGAGAGGGAAAGAGAGAGACAGGGAGAGAGAGAAAGAGAGAGAGAGAGAGAGAGAAAACACATGTTGCACAACCGTGAGTTCCACATGTTTTTTGGACATTCGATTTTGCAATTTTTGCCAACCCATGTTTTGTGAAGGATGTCAGCATGCGCGCGCGACGACGCGCGCGTGTGCAGTTCGTTTTTTTTTGCAACGGGTTCTTGAACAACCCATGGTTTTCGATAAATGGGTGTGCGCGCGAATCGATTTGTTCTTTTTTGCAGAGGATGACGGGTGGGGTTCGGTACTGGATGGGCTGGCGTGGTACGACTGCATATTTCGGATGGGCGATTGGGCAGGGTCGTATGTAAATTGCAATGCGACAGAAAAAGTGCCGATAATCAGGGGGGGTATCGAGTTCTCTTTTTGGGGGAAAGGAGAATTCACCTGCCGATCTTGACTTTGTCAACTTCAATGCTCGCGCGATCATCCCACCCACCCACCCGCAACTTGGTTTGCAATACCCATGCGGTAGCGATTGCGATGAGTGCCTGGTGTTGGCTGGTGCATCTCTGCGGCCGCGCTAGCCTTCGCATTCTCCCTCGCGCAGCGGCCAGCTAGTTTGGCGCGACCGACGCGAACGCGGTGGCGCCGACCGCTGAGCACATTCCAACGGGGGTCGATAATCCCGGGGGGGGGGGAATCGATTTTTTAGAACAATAACGAATCGATAATCTATGTGGCGCAAAGCAATGCCAAACAACGCAATGTACTGATTTTTCAAAACGGTGCGATTACAATGCGATGCAAGCAGTGCAACACGATCCAAAACGATGTAATGCAACGCAACGCATGCAGCGCAATGCACAGCAACGAAACCATTGCATGCATAGCAATCCAAGCGATGCTACGCAGCGCAATGGCGCACCATAATGCAATGCAATGCAATGCGATGCGCACGCATCAACGCAAGGCAATGCAATGTCATGCAATGCAATGCGTTGCACAACACAGCATGACAATGCAACGCAATGCGAAGCAAGGCAGGCCCAGACGGGGGGGGGGTGACGAGGCGGCGACGGGCGGCGACGGGGCGACGTCGCCGACAACACAACCGCCAGACCGACCTGCAGGCTTAAAACACAGGTTGCGACGAGGCGGCGGCGGGGCGGCGACGGCGACAACGTAGCCGCCAGACCGACCCGCAGGCCCAGGCGACGGGTGGCGACGAGGCGGCAACGGGGAGGCGACGGCGACAACACAGCCGCCAAACCGACCCGAAGGCCCAGACGACGGGTGGCGATTAGGCGGCGACGAGGAGGCGACTGCGACAACGCCGCCGCTAGACCGACCCGTAGGCCCAGCTCCCTTAGCCGAACAACTAAGAACGCCCAAATGCTAGGACTGCTTGGGGAGCAAAACAGTACAAAGCAACGCCAAGAAAACAATGAAAGTCAATGTAACGCAATTCGAAACACCGCAGCGCAGTGCAAGGCAATGCACATGATTGCGTGACAGTTCCAAGGCAAGGCAGTTCAATTTAACGCAAAGAAATGCAAAGCAATGCCAAACAACGCAAAGCCATGCGAAGCAATGACCAGCAAGGCGTAGCAAAACAAAGCATTGCAAGGCGATGCAAAGCAATGCGCACTGCACAGCAATCCGAAGCAGTGCAATGCAATGCAATGCAATGCAATGCAATGCAATGCAATGCAATGCAATGCAATGCAATGCAAAGAACGCTACAGCAATGAATGCAAAGCAATGCGAAGCAATGTAGGCCCAGACGACGAGGCGTCGACGAGGCGGCGACTGGGCGGTGACGGGCCGGCGACGGCGACAACGTAGCCGCCAGACCGACCCGCAGGCCCAGGCGACAGGTGGCGACGAGGCGGCGACGGGGAGGCGACGGTGACAACATCGCCGCCATACCGACGGCCAGGCCCAGTTCCTTTTTACCACACGTAACAGCTCCCCAGCGCACGCAGTGTTTTGCAAACATGTGTATATCTATGTGTATGCATGTATGTATGTATGTATGCATGCATACACGCACGCACGCACGCATGCATGTATGTATGCATGTATGTATACATGCATGCATGCATGTATGCATGCATGCATGTATGTATGTATGTATGTATGTATATATTTATATATATATATATATATATATATTGGTGGGTATGTGTGTGTGCGTGCTGTGTATTTTTATATGTGCACGCAAGTGTCCATGCATGTCTACAGTACTCGTATATATATATATATATATACATAATTGTGTATGGGTGGCTGCGTGTATGACAGAATGTGCAACTGTTCGTGTACATATGCATGTGTATGTGTATGCATTTATATACTTATACATGTCTATTTCACTCTCCCGCGAATGCAGACAAGAGTGAGAGGAGGCGCCTGGGCTGCCCTACGAGGGCCTGCCGGCTCCGTCGGCCATCGCAGAGAGGCCCGCCGCAGGCGCCGATTTTTTCATTGGCCAAGCGATATGTGTGGGTCTTGGGGCCCGCTGGGGGTTATGAGGTGGCCCAACGCTGGTCCTGGATCCCCCCCGGGATTGGTTTTTGAGCTGCTTTGCGTTTATCCCGCCTTCTCGGCAGAGATTCTCGGGGTCCCTCGAGCATACATCCCAAGGCCGCCTCCAAGGTGTTGGGTCGCGAGTCTGCATGTCGACGGGCCGCGAACCTCGAAAGCCAACGTGAAGAGGCCCGCCACAGGCGCCGACGCTGCCTCTTCGGCACAACCAGCCCGCCGCAGGCGTCACTGCTCTTTTGTTTATTTTGCACCGTTTGTTTCGGGCCTCGCTTCTTTCCAGGTTTCAGTGCGGGTGGGTCGCGGCTGTGGGCCGCAGACGTGGGTCGAGGGCGTGGCTCGCGGGCGTGGGTCCGGGGTCGCGGGGTGGGTCGCGGGGGCGACGACGACATCAACGATGAGTTGAATCTTGTCCGCTGGTATCCGCCTGCGTTTCGTTCGTCATTCATATCCCGAGCTCTCGGTACCTGCCCTCTTCGGCTTCGATCGAGCCCCCCTTCGTGGGGTCTAAATGCTTTCCATGCCACGTGTAGGTGGCGCAGCCCCTGGAAGAGGACGAGGAATGGGGAAGGACAAAAAAGAGACAGAGAGGAAAAAGGATGTGGGAGAAGTGAGGGACCAGAGAGGGGGGCAAGATGGATGGAAGAGGAGGATTGAGGCCGAGAGAGACAGAGACAGAGAGAACAAACAAACATCTCCTGGAGGCCCGACAGGGGTGAATACCCAACCCAAATCTCGAACCTCTTCTCCTCCCGGCCAAGCGGCCCAGAACGAGTCGAATTCGGTCCCCGCCCCCCTCTGGGGGCCCCTCCCGGCCAGTCTCTGACCCTGGGGCCCCTGAGGCGTGGGCAAACACGCGGCGCAGCTTTTTCCGCCGACCGGTCTCCTCCCTCCTCCCGGTCCTCCCCTGGAGGGGGCGTCCTTTCTTAGGGGGCTGTGCACTCGGGAAAGGGGCTTCTGCGGGTTCGCGGGATTCGGTTCGTCTTCCTTTCGGGCTCCTCGTGCGTTTTGCTGGCTTCGGCTCGCGCGCAGGCGCCGTGTTGCCAGCACAGGAGACGTCGCCTTGGACCTGGAGGCAAAACCGCTCCTTCCCCATTCCTTCCCCCAGCCACGGGGCAGCGAACAGGCAGAAGAGGAGGCTGGCAGCGCCTCGGCCAGCATCTCGAGGGGGAGCGTCGCCGGGGCGACGCGGGAGGCCTCCCCGGAGGCCCGAGGCAGGAGAGTTGGGCGTTTCGTAATGGGGGGGTCATAAATGGGGGGGCGGCGAGTGCGGTCCGAAAAGGTACCCAAACGGTACCTAAACGAGCCCCCTGGGGGTCCGGAGGGGCCCGAAGAGGGCACGAAAGGGGACCGTTTCTGACCCCCCCATTTGTGACCCCCCCATTAAGCCACGCCCAAGAGAGGGCACCCTCTCGCGGGCCCCCGGGCGCCGAGCCTCGAGGGGCGATCCCGCCCGGACGTCCTCCTCCCCCCGGAGGGGTGTCTTCGGGGGGGCAGCGTGAGTCCATGGGCCTCTTGGATGGTCCCTAAGGGCTTGTCGACTTTTCGCCAATCGACTTGTGAGAATCGAGCCAGATAAACCCAGGTAAATGCAGATAAATCGAGGTAAATCCAGGTCAATCCAGGTAAATCTAGATAAATCTGGGTAAATCCAGGTAAATCCAGAGATCTCCAGGGAAAGTTCGAGCACTTCGCGGCCGCTCCAGCGCGAGTCGAAGGACGGCAGAAGTCGTTAAGCCTTTAACGAGATGGGGTCGGAGTACAGTCGGGGCGCTGAGGAAGGAGCCCTTTTCGTTGGGGAGGGGCTCGGTGTTCCTTCGTTGTCTTGTGGCTCGCCTTTGGTTTCGCGTAGGGTTTCGATGGGGCATCGAAGTTCAACTCATGGGGAAAAGGGGCCCCGTTCCTGATTCAGGGTTCCTTGGGTCAACGCCCCGACTGTAGATGGGGTCGGAGGATCGCGCCGCATCGCCGATGCATCGCCGTGGCGGCTCGATGTGCAGCCCGATTTGCGTGACGTCGGCGTGGCCGATGCATCGCCGACGTCGACGATGCCTCGCTGGTGCATCGCCGATGCATCGCCGATGCATCGCCGAGGTATCGGCGATGCGGCGCGATCCTCTGACCCGATCTACTCGGACCCCATCTGGGAGGCCTCTAGTTAGGCGGGGACACGCTCTGGGGGGCATGCAATGACCCCCGATCGCCCATTGACCGCCGATGGGTGCCCAACAGCCTGTTCCTCCCAGGACCGTGCGGGTCCGCTATCGGGGGCCTATCGCCGATCTATCCGCGATGTATCACCGATCCCAGGTTGATGTTTTATGAATACAGCTTCGGGTACCTTTTGTTGCGCGCCATATGGGTCGACGTTGGGGCGGCGATGCCTCTGGCGTAAGTCCGATGTACATCCGACGTACATTCGACCTAACGCTGGCGTAATCCGACGTGACACCGACACAGGTCTGACGTACATCGGTTCTCAAGTTGCCGCGAGGCCTCCAGGATTCTGTCCAGTGACGTGTCTCTCCCATGACCTGCCTCCCCCACGCGTGCCTCCCCCCCCACCCAGCGTTCCACCCCCCGCAAGCGTGCCCCCTCCTCCTAGCGTGCCCTTTCCTCCCCTGACCCCCGACGTGGTGATCTTTTTTATGACGTGCCCTTCAGAAGTCTGGACCCCTTCCCAGAGACCGGTTTTTGGGGACCAGTTGTTCCTCCCGAGTTGTTGTCGACGGTCCCGAGGCCTGGGAAGGGCCCCAGGAGGCCGAAGACAGCGAAACGCCTCCCATTGTGATTTTTTCGCGGCGCGAGGGGGTCTCGGTCCCGTGCCCCCTCCCCTCCCCCCCAGCGCGCCCCCTCTCCCCCCCCCACCCTGTGGCGTGCCCCCGCCTGCCCCCTGCGCGCCCCCGCCCCGCCCCTCACCCAGCGTGGCCCCTCCCCCCCCCCCCGCAAGGCAACGTGCCCCCTCCCCCCGCCCCTGTAGGGAAGTCGGGCCGGTCCCTCTACAGGAGGAATATTCACAACTAGACAAAAAAAGTACCCCCGGAGACTATTTTTCTAAAGTATCTTGAGGCATCCCTGGGGCATCTTCTGGAATCTTTTTTTCATCTTCGTCCAAAATCCCCCTGCAGGGGGACGCGCCCGACTTCACCCCATAGCGTGCCCCCGCTCCCCGCCCCCCCCGCGCGCCTGCCCCGCAGCCGAGGCTGTGGGTGGCGCTGGACTCGGCGTGCGGGCGCGCCGCCCTCCGCCCGCCGCCCGCCCCCGCCACGGCGGGCCCGGCGGCTCCCAGGGGGCGGCGCCGGCGCGGGGTCGGCCGGGGGCGGAGGAGGAGGCGGAGGAGGAGGAGGAGGAGGAGGAGGAGGAGGAGGAGGAGGAGGAGGAGGAGGAGGAGGGGGGGGAGGGGGGGAGGAGGAGGAGGAGGAGGAGGAGGAGGAGGAGGAGGAGGAGGAGCAGGAGGAGGAGGAGGAGGAGGAGGAGGGGAAACCTAAGGGTCATCAGCGATGTAGTGGTTGACGACGCTCCCTCCAAGCTCCCTCTTCATAGGCCCCTACAACGGTTCTGCTCTATTGAAGGAACTGCCTCGATGGAAGACAACAGTTGGAAGATCCTGAAGCTTGCCAACATATCGTTCTCGGGATTTTCACGCCACATATCAACCTGGTTGCTGCGTCTTGACTACCCAGAATTTTACCAGAACGCCACTTCTGGGACTTCAACACCGTGAATCAACATAGCTGTTGCGCCCGCATAATCTTGAACCCTTTGAAAACACCATTTCTGGTACGTTGATCATGGGACTCCGCAAGAATCCTGCAAATGTTCAAAAAGAATTTGCGCGGCGCTAAGGCGAGAACCACATCTTAAAAAGGAACCGCCCTCAATCCGTGAAACTTTGCAAATGTTTAAGACAAGTTTGCGCGGCGCTCAGGCGAGAGCCACATTGCGAACACCACCCGCCCTCACTCCGTGAAGCTCTTGCACATTTTGAAAACGAATGTGCGCGAAGGCGAGAGCCACATTGTGAAAACGACCCGCCTTCAATTTGTGAAACTCTTGCAAATTTTGAAAACGAATGTGCGCGGCGCGAAGGCGAGAGCCACATTGTGAAAACCACACGCCCTCAATCTGTGAAGCTCGTGCAAATTTTGAAAACGAATGTGCGCGGCGCTAAGGCGAGAGCCACATTGTGAAAACCACCCGCCTTCAATCCGTGAAGTTTTTGCAAATCTTTAAAAAGAATGCGCGCGGCGCTAAGGGGAGAGCCAAATTTTGAAAACGACCCGCACTCCATTTGTGAAGTTGTAATCACTTGTTAAGCTTCAGTGTCATAAATTGTGAGGTAGTCTCAGGCGAAACGCCTGGCCCGCCCTCAAAACTGACCTCGGGGTGCGAGAGGGAGGAGTTATCCAGAAGGAAAGGAATGGAGAAGGAGGAGGAGGAGGAGGAGGAGGAGGAGGAGAAGGAGGAGCGAGAGGGCGGTGCCGGTCTGAGACCGAGCCGTGGCGAATCGAATAAGAAAAAACGCCACAAACATAATCTTAACGTTTTTTTGCCAGTTCCCACTCCATGTCTTTGCCTGTTCTTTCCGGCCGACGTGCACCGTCCAGCCAGCCCCACCCCCGTTGGGCTGTGGTGTCTGGGCCCCACCAGGTCGCCCGCCCAGAGGATGTGGGGGCCCGGGCAGTCCCGCGCCGTGGACAGACAAATCGCGCGGCGGCGGGTGAGCTGCCTGCGCGGCCGCAGGTGCTGATCTCGCAGGAGAAACCACGCCACAGTCATAAACTTCTGGCGCTCCGCGCGGACTTCTTGGATCCGCGCTGGGCCCCCCCCCGGGCGGCGCCCCGCAGGCGCCTCGCGTGTGGGCCGCAGCCACCCTGCAACCGAGCTGCTGCAAGCTTCGGCGCTCCCCGCAGCGGGCCGTCCTTTGGCGGTCCCAGAGCTCGGCGCGACGGCTCCAGGAGGCCGAAGATCGGGCGGAGAGAGCTATCCACATGCACCGGTCCTGGCCAGGCCCATCCTTGACCCAGGATCGGTGCATGTGCCTTTCTGGCCAAGGTAGGAGGGCGTATGCACCGATCCTGGGCTCAGGATGGGCCTGGCCAGATCCGGTGTATGTGCATAGTTCTTTGTCCTCTAGAAGACGGCCGAGACAGTTCCGTGGTGGTATATGCTTTTCGAGACGAGTCCTTCCAGCAGCCATGTGGTCGCCGAATCTACCGGGCAAGGCAAATAATGGTTGGTACATCTTTGATCGGTGCATGCATTTGTTTCGCAGATTCGGCGGCAGTTGAAAATTCGGGGTGGGTCCATTCTGTAGTCGGCCTGCTCGAGTTTCGCACGGCGCGAGCAGTTCTGGGTCCAGAAGGGGCCAGGAGCTCGACTGCGCGCGCGCGTCCGTCAGGCATTTCCCGGGTGCCGGGGAGCTTGAGGGGGGGTGGTCTCCTGGCCGCGCACGCCGGTCGTTGAAATTAGTTATTGTTCAACGCCCACCAAACCACCCAAACTCAACCCGAAGGCCCCGATTTGCCCGCCATTTCCAGTGGGGGGGGGGTCGGCGAACATACATTGAAAACACACATATGAAGCCCGTACCCCCCAAACCCGAAATTCGGGTCTTCGGGTTGGATTTGGGTGGTCTCTGGTAGGTAGTCAACTTTTTGGGTTTCCGAAATCATTCAAGCTCCTCCCTACCTCAAGAGCCGCGATATGCTTCTGCCGTGTCTTGTCCTTCTCTGGGAGGGCCCGAGGCCAATCTGCTTTTCTATCCGCCTTCCCACTTCATGCTTTTGCCTCCTCCTTCTGGCCGACGTGCACCGTCCAGCCAGCCCCACCCCCGTTGGGCGGTGGTGTCTGGGCCCCACCAGGTCTCGGGTCGGGCGAAAGGGGGGGATTGGGAAAAGGGGGGTTACGAAATTTGCTGCATGCAGCTGGTTTCGGCCTCACCGAGGGGCCCATTCCTCGATACATGGCCGCTCGAGGCGCCGGGAGGCGCCGGGAAAATCAGCCACGTGAGCTGATTCTCAAACTCCCCCTTTGCTATCCCCCCCTTTCGCCCGACCCGAAGGTCGCCCGCCCAGGATGTGGGGGCCCGGACAGTCCTGCGCCGTGGACAGACAAATCGCGCGGCGGCCGGGGGGGGGCTGCCCGCCTGCGCGTTACCGCGAGAGGCGGCACCATCTTGAAGAAGAAGAAAAAAATCTTGAAGGAAAGAAAGAACGCCACAAACAGAAAGTATTGGCGCTCCGCGCGCGTTTCTTGGATCCTCGCTGGGCCCCCCCAGCTCCGGCGCCGCCCCTGGCGCGCTCCTAAGAAGAACAAATGCCACAAACAGAAAGTATTGGCGCTCCGCGCGCGTTTCTTGGAACCTCGCTGGGCCCCCCCAGCTCCGGCGCCGCCCCTGGCGCGCTCCGCGCGCCAGGGGAAAAGGTCATGTCCAGCGCAGATCCAGGAAACCCGCGTGGAGCGCCAATAGTTTGTGTTTATGGCCTTTTTCCTTCTTGTCGATGAGGGGGGGATAGGCGTAGGGGGGTGCATCGACCCCCAATCGCCCATTGATCGCCGACAGGGGCCCGACAGCCCCAACCTGCCGAGGAGCGTGCGGATTCACCATCGGGGGCCTATCGTCGATGTATCGGCGATGTATGTCAGAGGCGATTTTTTCCTACGATTACTTAACACAAGTTGTGGGTGGAAGAAAAACACGATGTCCGCCTGGGCCCCCGTCGGAGGAGCGGAAATGCGAGCCCAATAGCGCGCGCGGCTGTCGCGCAACAGAGCAGCAGCACTTTAATTACCAAAAGGCTTCTTTCCTCTATCGGCTAGCTCGTTCAGAGTAACAGTGCGAATTTTCCGCGTCCAGGTATGGCCGATTCCAGGTCGCCGATGCTTCCCCTCCTGTGGCAGTCCCCCCCCCCGTCGTTGTCCCCTGCAGGGCCGCTCTGCTCTGCAGGGCCGCGAGGCGCACGCAGCCTCCCGACAGGCAGAGAGTGTCGGGCCTCTGGCAGTGGACGAGGAGGAGGAGGAGGAAAAGGAGGAGGAGGAGGAGGAGGAGGAGGAGGAGGAGGATGGGGAAGAGGAGGGGGAGGAGGAGGGGGAGGGGGAGGGGGAGGATGGGGAGGATGGGGAGGGGGAGCAGGAGGAGGGGGAGGAGGAGGGGGAGGAGGAGGGGGAGGAGAGGGAGGAGGAGCGGGAGGAGGGGGGGTGTCAGTGGAGCGTGTCTTCCACGGATCTTCAGCCTTACACTTCGAGAAACCCTCACAAGCACTGGGATATGATCCTCAGGGTTGTGTAGGTAGGCGGAGACGTTGAGCTCGCAGAGCTTGAAATACAGGAGAAACGGTGGGCTCGTAGAGCTTGGATATACTGTCCAAAGTGAGAGCACAACGTTGATGATGAGAGAAACTCGTTTTCTATCTCGCGTGGTCCCCCTGAGCTTCGAACCGATATGTCAAAATCGCCAAAAGGGGCCTCTTGGCCTATAAGCCGGACGGCTACGGACAGGAAAACAGAGCACGTGCGGGTGGTTGCACATGGGTTCAAGAGCTCCGAGGACCCGAACGGGACGGACACAGGGTCGGGAGCTCCAGTCACACAGAACCCTAGAAATCTATCTGAGATTCACATGCCCCGAACCATCTGTACGGCCGGCTGTTTTAAATAGTAAAGTTATTTCGTGCTCAGGGGGTGTGAGAAAGAACTCCTGTACACACAGAATATTCCCCTTAGGTGGCGTAGGCTACTGCACGGAGGTAGCATCATGTCTCATCACGCTCACCGCTTCCGAAAGACGAAAGTCTTGGGGAATATCTGCCTCCTCCTTGATCTCCAAATCCTCCGTGTACAACTGCCAGGCATCGTCGTCATCAACTGCGAAATATGTGGCCTGGTCTAGTGTCTGCAGTCCTCGCTGTCTTCTCTGCTTCTCGGAAATAAAATTAGCGTCGTATATCAACTTCCAGGTGCCTCGCTGCTGCCAAAGGTTGTAGCTGGCGCGAGCCTTCTCCGAGTTCTTGGTCATACAATCGCTCAGCTGCGCCCCACTGTGACACCACCTCAGGGATGTGGATGTGACGGCCATGCCGCGCTTGAGGGCCTGGGCCTCCAGCGCGCTCCTCTTGTCTTTCATGCCGAGGGCGCTGCTCTCGGACCGATCCAGAGCATCGAACACGCCGCGGCAGTCCGGGACCAAAGCGCCAGAAATCTTCGCACAGCTTGAAGTCCACTGCTTGAGAGGCGCGGGTCCCAGCAGGATCTCGCTCAGCAGCAGCCTACAAAACTCACTGGCGGCTTGTACCTCGGCCGCGCTCGAGCTCCGACACACTCTCGGCAACTTCGCCGATGCCCAAGCCAGCAGAGAGATCGGCGCCTCTCGGTTCTGCATCAAGGTATAGTCAGTCAGAAAGATCAAGAAACCACCCTGTGAAGAACCATCACGTCGAACATTCCAGGCTGCGTCCGAATAGCCGACCGCACACGGATTCGCGTGCTTCTCCATGATGAGCTCTTCGGTCGCCTCGAATTTGGTGCGCCTGATGAGCTTGTTGGCCTGCAGGAGAGTATTCACCGTGGCGAAATCACTGTAAGCCAGCAGCCGTGACAGCTCTGCCCCGATGAGGGGCACGCCCTGCGTAGCTAACCACATGAGCTGACCGAAGGCGGCTCGTAGACGGGTAGCTTCTGACGATGTCACCGGCTGCTCGGGATCACGATGTCGATGTGCGGGAATATCTATCTCCACGAGCTCCTGGGCGTATTCATTCATGTTAAGATGGATACGGCCCCATGACTTCGTGCGTCCATCATATTCTTGTCGAATCCGCGTCCCGCACTGAACAAAATCTTGAGTCTCCCAGCTTCCCCACTCATAGGCTCGATGGAGCTGCTGGAGGACGTCCACTGCAAGGTCCGAGTGCTGGTCAATCGCAATCATGAGGTCGTCCACGTGGGCTACGGCCAGACCTATGAGCTGTCCTCCAGGTTCTCGTAAACACCACAGGCAAGGTTCGGTCGTAGACTCCACCCAGCCGAGCTTGGCCATGTCCCGGCGAACTCTCGTCCACCATCTGCGAGGAGCGTTCACCAGACCATAAACTGCCTTCTTGAGCTTGACGCATTGGTGATGCTCGAGTCGCATGGCTTCCCTAAGTTCCTTGACTGGTTCGGCCAGGACATTTCGATCTTCTTCTCCAAGATCGCCTTGTAGGAAAGCTGCCTTGACGTCACCCTTGAAGACCTGAAAGCCCATCGAGGCGGAGACGCCCAGGAAAGCCTGGCGAGCTCGACGACTGCATGTGGGGGAAGCGGTCTTGATTCGCCCAAGTCCCGGATCGGTAAAGCCAAGAACCACCAAACGAGCCTTAAGGTCGCCCGTCTCTTTCCTTGTCATGACCCATCTCATCTTCATCAGGGCTCCAGGGTGTACTCCTGCACGACTGGCTGCCTCGCAGACTCGATACTTGAGGAAAGATTTGATCTCGTTACCCTTCGCGATCGGGAGCTTCTCACGGTCCTCTGCCGTAAGGTTCTTGAGCTTCACCTCGACCTTGTTCTGCTTGACCATCGCGGCGAGGGCCTTGTCAGGCCTCCGGCTGAGTTGATCCATATCCGACTCCTCCAGCGCGAAGCCGATCATGATCGCGAGGTTCGGCTCGTCCTCGCCCACGAAGCCCACCAGGTCGGAAGCCTTCGTCTTCTGATCATACTCCCAGGGTGAGACCCAATTCGCACTGCCCTCAGATTCGGGCTCGGCACGACCGAGCTCGGGCATGACAAGCGTCGACGCCTTCTGGCACAGATGGCCCACGTACCCAGCAAAGTCGGCGCGATGTCTCTTGGGATCTGGATCTTCAGAAGGTTCCTTACTGGCTTCCCGCTTGTTGTAACCTTCTGGTGGTGGCTCGCTCTCGTCGAACTGGTCTCTGGTCGGCGTCGGTACCGGTTCAGCTGGATTCTGCGCGGGCATAGGAGGCGGTGAGACCTCAGGCGCGGCCCCTTCGTGGCCACTCGAGCCCGACCCCGCTTCACCTTCGTGATCATCAGGTTGATGAAATGCCATACTTCTTGGAGTTGTCATCCTGGGTGGGTCTGGTACTTCAACGTTCTCTCCTTCTGGAATATCGTCCCATTCTCCCGGACCAGGCTGATCCACCACATCGTCGTAAGCACCTTTCGTCAACTCCTGCAGAATCTTCTTGAAGTGGTCGGAGCTCCCTGCGGAGATGCTCTCCAGGGTCCGCTCCGCTTTCGTAGTCGTGCGGAGGTGAGCGGCCGCTGCTCGTACGAGACGGTCACCGTCAACAAGCCAGACAACTCCTCGACGCACCGCAACTCCGTTCTTCATCTCGCGCTCCTGCATCAAGACAGTGGCGGGACCGTGAAATCGACCAGCGATACCTGGTCGAGTCTTGTGACTGTTAATCTTCGCACCTCGCCAGTAGTGTGCCTTCTCACCAGGCTCCCATGTCTTGAACGGCCTCGTCTTGGCCAGCAGGGCACGCTTCGTCTTCTCCGACAGGTAGACGTCCACGCACGCCTTGTAGGCAGCCGCCTTGATGCGCGTGACCTCCTGGAAGTGTTTGTCCACCACATTTGCGCTCAGGACCGAAGGATTCTCCACTTGCTCCAGGCCTTGCCCCGACGGGGTGCGACCCATCATGAGCATCATCGGGCTGTAGCCTTGGTGTCGCATCAGGTCGTTGTTGGCCACGCAAGCCCAGCGAAAGATGTCCGCGGGATCTGTGTCGTCTGGTAGCTCCCAGGCGAGGCGAGTGGCGATTTCCTTGACAGTCTCGATGCACCTTTCGATCACTCCCATTCGCCAGTGAGCTTCTCCGGGTTCCGGTCTCCACTCCATGCCGTTACCCGAGACCCAGGCGCGCTGCTCGACCTGCTTGAAGCAACCCTCGGGATCTGTCCTGAAAACCTCCGGCTTGCCGTAGTGGTGGATCCAGTCCTTCAGCACTACCTCCTTCATCTCCTTCGCGGTGGTGTTGCCGCAATGCTCCTCGACCCCCTTCTGACAGGGAATCGGCGTCTGGGTAAAGCGGCTGTCATAGTCTGCACAGAGGGTCCCACGAATTTGGTAGGCTCGTCGAGGATGTGTCCAATAGAAATTGTCGCAACCCATCTCGGTACCAGGAGCGGGTAACGTTGGTTCTGAGCTGGCAATAGGTCGCATCTGAAACCTTTGAGCTGCCTTACAGGACGGACACTCGTAGTGTCTGCAAAGGTCGATGATCTTCTGGTCCGCCTTGCGAGACTTGAGGGCGGCGCTGACCGTGCTCATACTGCAGTGTCCGAAATTCCGATGGATGTGTGCGATGATGGCCTCCAGCTCGCGCAACTCTGCCTTGGTACAGGTCTGGACACTCCTTGGCAGTGGCAGTCTGAGATTGCCCATCGACTGCTCTTGACCTCTCGACTCGGGCGTCGGCGGGGGCGCCTCGCCTTCTGGAGGGACTTGAGCATCTCCAGCTTCGTCCGGATCAGGAGCTGGTACTTGACCGCCTGCGCTTTCTCCTTGACTCTCGGGAGCTGTGGGCTCCAGCGTTGGGCGCTTCGGCGGCGGCGGTGGTGGTCCTTCAGAGGCGGGCCGCTTCTCCCGCAAGCGCCTGTAGCCCGCTGCACACAGCTCGTCGTCCAACTCGTTGTGGGCCTGCACCAGATAGGCGAGGGCCTCGTCCGAGGTGGCCCTGGTCATGAAGTGCTGGGCGATCCTCCGGCACAGGTTCACGGGATAATTCGCTGACAGTGCCACCCTCGTGCCGCCTTCCAGCGGCATCTGCAGATGCAAGTCAGGGCAGGTCCTCCCAACCTTCTTCTCAAACTGCGGGTCAGTGGTCGCGATGTGCCAGTCCTTGCGTATGAGGAGACCGCTCTGCTCGTCTCTCATATCATACATGCACCCGTGAATCCTGCAGCCATGCATGGACTCCTTGAGCTCCTTGAAGTTGCCTGTCCACGACCTGCAGCGTCCCGACTGCTCGAGGTATATGTCGCAGAAACCCTCGTTCAGCAGCTGACCGATAGCCCATTTGACGTTCCGCTGGATACGTCTGGTCTTGATCAGCTTCTTCTCCGACTCCGCCGTTACGGGGTTCAGATTCTGCCATGGGCACTCTGCTCCGCACGGTGGGGAAAACCAAACTCTTCGAGGCCTCTTGACCCGCAAAGCCTTCACGAGCTTCTCTGCACCCGACCTGGTGGAGAAGTCATACCCGTTCCAGTCGCTGAATCTCTCGGCCTTGCCTCCTTGCCCGATCATCGCGTGCGTGAGCCTGGAGTCGGACACACAGGCCACTTCTGCGAGGTCCAGCCTGCCATAGGTCTCGGCTGCCTCCCAGGCGGTGCCCGGTATCTCTCCCAGAGCCGCCGTCGCCGCGATCAGCGCTCCGAATACACAGCTCTTCACACAAGATGAAGGTCTCCGGCTGGCCTCGGCGGTCCCGACGGTGTCGGCAGATCCTCTGGCACGGGAATCGACTCGGCCTTGGGCATCTGGCTGACGCCCAGCCTCTTGCTCGGCCTGGCCCTGTCGTCCACCTCCGTCGGGTCCGTCGGCGTGTCGATGAGGCCCTTCTGGAGGATCTCCATCGCGAGGCGCTGCTGCTCCTCCTGGCGGATCTTGATCCTCTCGCTCTCGATGATCTGCTGCACCTCCGTGTCCGTGAGCTTCCGAATGACCTCGGCCGACAGGCGCTCGGGCAACTTCTTGGTGGCCCCTGGAGGGCTCGGTGGAGGCATTGACGTTGGCGCCGTTGTCGTCGCCGTGGCCTCGCTGTCCGAGGAGCTCGACTGGTTCATCCTGGGCGCCACGGGCTGGGCCGTACCCGTGGTCTCCAGGCGGTGGATATACTGCTGGGAGCGAACACACTGGAATAGCATCTGGTCGCTCGTCTTCGCGAAGTGGTGCTTGAACAGGATCTCCCCGCAGCTCTTGCACTGGATCAGGTCTACGGCAAGGTTGGACCCCTGACGCATCTGGTCCAGATGGGCGCATTTCGACATCAGCCTGGAACGCGCTCTCAAACTGGGACCTGCTTCGTTGAACTTCTTGAGCCGAAACGGTTCTTGAACACAAGGATCGTGGGTAGATAGTGAGACCGACCCATCTCGAACGTTCGACTTCTCGAGCTGTTTTATTCGATAGTCTCTCGATGATCATCATGTGTTCCCCGTCTTCTCGACTCATATGAGTGTGGCGTTTCCCCGATAAGCTGGCTAAACTAAGAGCTTCAAAATCTCGAAGATCACATCTCTGAAAACGAACCCGATGATGAACCCGAACGAGAGCGTGTGAGCAGTCGACCCATATATCCCGACTAACTCTCGCACCTTCTTTCCAGTCCGCCCGTTCCCATAGATACCAAAGAATAGGTTGTAGCATAGACTGGCTTAGCTCGGGGTAGGGGCCCATGATGGAGACACTGACCTCGAGCAACTTCTGGAGCATCTGGGGAAGCTCATTGGCGTCTTTGGGGCCCCTGGTGGCGACAGACTTGGACGACGACTTTTCCACAGTCCCTTTGTCGCGACCAGGGTGCTGTCCCTATTCGCTGCTGGTGCTCGAGGCCTCGTTGCCCAGAGCAGTAAGGTTCAGTGCCAAGTGACCTGACGGGAGCACTCTACTGGGGATCTCACGCTTGAACCGATGAGAGTACACGGTGTTGTGGAAGTAATCGATCGCGAGCCCGTATTTCTTCAGCATATCGATTCCAAGCAGCACCGGGGATTTACGATCCAGCACGTAGATGCTCACAGCCTCATCGTTCAGGACCTTCACGTTAAAGGTCACCCGTGAGGGTGCGTCTGCCCTGTCGCCTCCAGCAAATGAGAATCCCAGACTCTTGTCCGGGCTGACCTCCATGGGCTCACTCAGGCGCTCGTTCACGTACTCCAGCTGCTCCACGCCTCCGACTGATCTGGACGCTCCACCGTCCAGGAGTGCGTAGCCCTTGCAGTCGTCCATGCTGAAGGCCACGAACTCGTCCAGGTCCTCCTCGTCGCAGTCCTTGGACTCGCCCTCGTCGTTGGCCGTGCCGACGAACACGTCCTGGATGTCCTTGAACTCGACCTTCTTGCTATAGCCGTCGGCCGCGCCGACGAAGCTGTTGAAAGCCCGGCGCCTCTCCCCTTGGGCGCCGCCGTTGCCCCGATTGGGGCAGTCCCTTGCCTTGTGGCCTGGCTCGCCGCAGAGTAGGCAAGCCCCTTTGAACTTCTCGTTGGTCCCTGGGTTCGAGTCCTTCGGGGTTGCTGCTGGACGCTTCTGACTCTGACCACGACCCTTGCCGCGGCCTGCCACTCCGCCTCGATCCTTGCCCTTGCCCTTGCGAGGCGGTCCGCCCCGACTCACTGCACGTCCGCGTCTTGCTCCAGCGGCGGGTTGAGTCGGGAGCGCATCGTAGGCGCCCAGACCTACCACCGGAAAGTAGCCTCTGGCGTTCTTGACCTCGTTGATCAGCTTCCTCGCCTCCACGAACGTCCTCGAAGCCGCGAAGGCCGTCTCCGTCCACTCGTCCGTCTCGTGAGTCGAGGCCGCCGCTGCCAGCGCATCCTCTCCTTGCTCCTCGTCTCCTCTAGGCTCTTCACCGAGCGCAGCGGTCATCAGATCTTCGGCTGCCGTCATCGCCGACTCCGTGATGTCTGCCGCCTCTTCGAACCCGTCGATGTACGCCTCGTCGTAGACCTCCTCGGCGTAGGCGGCGAGCTCGTCGGCGTCGTCGAAGACCGCGTGAGCGCCTTTCCTGGCCTTGTACCCCTTCTGCTTGTCCCGCGATGCCAGCTGCTCCTCCGACCACTGCTCAGCTAGCGCCTTCTTCACGTCCTGGTAGAGGTATGAGTTGCCCTTGGGGCCGCTGGTCGCCAGCACCGCGGCCTGCTCTGACGGGTCCAAGCCCGTCCCGTCCAGCAGGATCAAACCTAGGATGAACTCGTGCATGAAACCTTGGGCCGGAATCTCGTCACAGACTGCGTGGAGGGCTTTACCGATCTTGCTCAAGTGGATGTCAAAGCGAGAAACCCATCTCTTTGGACCTTCACCCGGATGCCGATGCACTCCACGCATGAACTCTCGCCACTTTGACACAGCTTCCTGCATCGTGACCGTGCCTCTAACTCCTTTGAGCGCCTCCACGACCTTTTCCGCTCCGTCCTCCGTGACGAGGTCGTCGAGCGAAACCTTCTTTGCCTCAAACCACTGCTGCGAGTCCTCGTCCATTGCCTGAACCAAACGCGGGCCGAGGTAGATCCTGTCATCCTTCTTTGTGCCCAGGACCCACAACTTAACCTTTTCCTCGAAACTCTCTAAAGTTGAGGCCTCACCATTCCACACAGGAATCTTGATTCCGGACTGCTGATCGTTCGCCATCTTGATTTGGAGATCGACCTCGAAGTGGGCTGCCACTTCGTCTCGCTACCAATGTCAGTGGAGCGTGTCTTCCACGGATCTTCAGCCTTACACTTCGAGAAACCCTCACAAGCACTGGGATATGATCCTCAGGGTTGTGTAGGTAGGCGGAGACGTTGAGCTCGCAGAGCTTGAAATACAGGAGAAACGGTGGGCTCGTAGAGCTTGGATATACTGTCCAAAGTGAGAGCACAACGTTGATGATGAGAGAAACTCGTTTTCTATCTCGCGTGGTCCCCCTGAGCTTCGGACCGATATGTCAAAATCGCCAAAAGGGGCCTCTTGGCCCGGCTATAAGCCGGACGGCTACGGACAGGAAAACAGAGCACGTGCGGGTGGTTGCACATGGGTTCAAGAGCTCCGAGGACCCGAACGGGACGGACACAGGGTCGGGAGCTCCAGTCACACAGAACCCTAGAAATCTATCTGAGATTCACAGGGGGGGAGGGGGAGGAGGAGGAGGAGGAGGAGGAGGGGGAGGAGGAGGAGGAGGAGGAGGGAGCGAGCGAGTGGGGCGCAGGCAGGGCACCACAGCGGCAAGGTGCGCCAGCCACGCGCAGAGGGGGGCTAATAGGGGGAGGGACGAAGGATTCCCAGAAGCACCCCTGCTTTTCTCAGGAGGCGCGCCTTCGCCACAGATGCCACAGATGCAGGGCCAACCGGCCCCTTCTCAGAAGCAGCCTCCTTCTAAGAAGCCTTCCCCCCTCCCCCTATCCCCCTGTGCGCGCCGCCAAGTGCGCGGGTGCGCATGGCCCGCTGGCGCGCGCCCAAAGGGCCCAAAGGGGGGACGCCGGAAGGCTTTCCCACATGCACAACAGCACGCCGAAGGCCTTCCACCGCGACATCAAGTCTGCGAACATCCTGCTCGACAGGAGCGGCACGGCGAAGATGGCGGACTTCGGCCTGTCGGGCATTGCGAAAAACAAGGGGAAGCTTAACATGACCGTCGAGCAGGTCAGCGGCACCCCTGGCTACGCGTGCCCTCACTACATCAAGAGCGGCCGTGTCACGGAGCAGACGGAGGTGTACGCGTTCGGCATGGTGTTGTTGGAATTAGGGGAGCGAAAAAAAACTACATAAACAAAAAGACTCGGAGGTCCGCACGGATTTCTTGGGGATTTGCGCTCCCTGCGCGGAGCGCGCCAGGGGCGGCGCCAGAGGCGCCGCCTGGGGGCCCAGCGCCGATCCGAGAAATCCGCACGGACCTCCGAGTTTTTTGTTTATGTCATTTTCGTTCCCCCAGGAATTGCTGATGAACGCCATGCCCGCGTGCATGGGGCAGGCCGGGCAGATCATATACCCGATCTTCCAGACCGTGATGCCCCAGGCTGGAGTCGGACATGTCCCTCTACAGGAGGAATGTTCGAGACTAGTCAGGCAATAGTCTGGAGAAGATGCTTCTATTATTTTCTGAAGATTGCTTTCAATTTTTTAGGGGGCCTATGTTCTATCTTTCCCGCAAGGTCCGCCTGTAGGAGGACATGTCCGACCTACCCCCAGGCCCCCGGTGCCACGGACCGCGCGCTGGGTGCCCTCGACGCACAGGCCTCGGCGGCGCGCAGTGAGAAGGGGGGGGTTGCTTGCGGGGGGGGGGGGGCGGCATTCCGCATACCAAGGAGGCAGAGGGCCTCCTCCTCCTCCTCCTCCTCCTCAGCTCCCCTGGCTTCTATGAGGCCTGCTGACGAGCCTCGTGCCTCTTGTCCATATAATCGGCAGGGTATTTGGCTGCCCCCGGAGCAACCGAGTCGTACCATGCACCTTGTCGCGTGTCAGCTTCGGCGTCGGCGACCCGCAAGATGGTGTCGTGCCAAACGCGCTTCGTATGATGCCAAAGTGGCGCGCACGAGGTTATTTGACACATTCGTTCAAGGCCGAAAGGCACGCGATGCAGTGCCAGAGAACCGGGTGCGATGCTGGAAACCGTTGGCTTGCGTCTCGCAGACACGGACACTCGATGCGTCTGCAGTTGCCATGGTGCGTGCGTCACTGGGGATCAGTGGGCGTTGAGGGAAAAACGCGATATTGGCTGTGTACGGTACGGCACCCAGCCGCGTCTGGGACAGTTGATGGGCTTGTTTTCCACCACCACCACCATAAGTGAGAGGGGGGAAGGAGGAGGAGGAGGAGGAGGAGGAGGAGGAGGAGGAGGAGGACCACCTCCCCCTCCAACTTATGGTGGTGGTGGTGGAAAACAAGCTCATCAACAGTGCTCGGGAGCTCCATGGCTCGGGGGGCGCGCCACGAGAGTGGGGAAGCTCGGTGGGGGCACGCCGATCGTCTGCCGCTGCGCACGTTCGCGGTCGCCCCCCCCCCGCAGCAGCGCGGCGCTATTGCCTAGCGTTCCTTGCCCGCGTCTGGAAGCGAGGGCGGTCAAACAATCGAGAGCGAGGGAGGTTGTCCTGGCTCCTCTGGAAGGGCCGCCCCATCCCCCCGAAACCACGGTGTCAGGCTTAGCTCGGGCATGTCCCTCTACAGCAGGAGTCCTGAAGCATTGCCAATCATTCTCAGGGGACGATGTCTCGACTGTTTTGGAGATGTCTCGAGTATTTGTTGGCTTTTTTTAGTTTCCTTTTCAAATCCGCCGGCAGGAGGCCATGTCCGACCTAACCCCTGGTGTTGGGTGTTCGAGCACGAGCCGCTTGTCGAACGCCACCGCCCAGCTCTCGCGCCGAAGCGCTCGCGGGAAGCGCCGGATGCCGCCACAGAGAGACCGCCGAAGCCCGCCGACAGACCCCTTGGCCGAAGACCACCGAAGACCGATACAATGGAGACCCACGCCAAGGAGCACCCTGCTTGCCTCCAAGGCGCCCTGGGTTTCCAGGGTTCCGATGGTTTTGCTATGACAAGCGTGGCGTTTCCACACCGCAGATCGATGGACATCCTGGGGTCTCAGGTAAGTCGGGCGTGTCCCCCTACAAGGGGATTTTCGACGAAAAATAAAAATACCCCCAAAATACCCCAAGAAGGTCAAACAACACTCAAACATAGTTCCCAGACTCTGTTTGGATTATTTTTGAGCATTTTGGTTTTTTTTTTCGTCGGAAATCCCCCTGTCGGGGGACAGGTCCGACATAAGTCTCAGGGTTGGGTTTCTTGTGGGAGGTTCCCTGCGGACTGGCCTCCGCTGCGCGGGCCACGCGGGGGGTCCACGGCCGAAGACGTCACCGGCTGCGGCGCGCCGGCGGAGGCCGCCTGGCCGCAGCCGCTGGCCAAGGACCTGGTGGACCTGGCGCTCGCGTGCAGCAGCGCCCACGAGTCGCGGCGGCCCACGTTCGTGGACATCGGTCGTCGGCTCTGGGGAAGCCGAAATCAACGAAGAAGAAGAAGAAGAAGAACTAGAAGGAGAAGAAAAAGAAGAAGAAGAAGAAGAAGAAGAAGAAGAGGGAGAATAAGAAAAGCCCCCGCAAACAGAAACGTTTGTCGCTCCGCGCGGATCTCTTGGATCCGCGCTGGACCCCCCCCCGGGCGGCGCCGCTGGGGGGCCCCAGCGCGGAGCCAAGAGGTCCGCGCGGAGCGCCAAACGTCTATGTGTATTGCGTTTTTTTCTTCTACCACTCTGCAGCAGAGGTATCGGTGCCGCTGCCTGCTCCTTGGACCTCTCCTGGTGAGCAGGACCTCTCTTGGCGCAGCCGGCCGTGGCGACCACGGGCCCCCCCCGGGCGGCGGAGGACGGGGACCGCCGGACGCTGCGAGGCACAGCTGCAGCCGCGGGAGGCACGACCCGAGCCCTCTTCGGCCCGAGCTGTCTGCGCCACTCTTCGGGCCGCGTCGATCTGTGAGGGCCCAGGGCGAACCCGCCTCCCTCCTCCCTCCTCCCGCCTCCCTCCTCCCTCCTCCCTCCTCCCTCCTCCCTCCTCCCTCCTCCCTCCTCCTCCTCCTCCCTCCTCCCTCCTCCCCCTCCTCCTCCCTCCTCCCTCCTCCCTCCTCCCCTCCTCCCCTCCTCCTCCTCCTCCTCCTCCTCCTCCTCCTCCTCCTCCTCCTCCTCCTCCTCCTCCTCCTCCTCCGCTCGAAGCGAGGCCGAACCCGCCTCTGTGCCAAGATGCACCGCGGTCGTCTTCTTCTTCCCTGCTTTGCCGATCGGCGCGGGCCTTCGCACCCCCCCTCCCCCTCCGCTCTGGAGCAGACCTCGGCTGTCTGTGGCGCCTGTTTCACGCAGGTGGGGCCTCCCTCATGGGACGGACTGCTGCGAGCAGTCGCACCAAGCAGGGGCCCGGAGCCAGACCCCCCCCCCCCTCCCCTCCCCCTTCCGCCCCATGTCGAAACGCCGAAGGAGGAGACGCGACACATGCCAGCACCTGAGGGAGGGTAGAGGCGGCGGTACCCTTTTCCGCCTCTGAGGCTCCGGCACCTCTGCGAGCAGCACTGCCGGGGCCAGCGGCCCACTGGCGGCGCAGCGGCGTGCTCGGGCCAGGCCGCCGCGGCCGCGGCGGGCCCGCCGACCGCCCCGCAGATGCACTCGCAGATGGCCCGCGGCCAGGGCGCGGCGGCGGGGGAACCGCCTACGCGGCCGCAGGTGCTGAAGCGAGGGGCGGCGCGATCGTCGGCGGCGAAATCCGAACTAGGCCCTGGCCTCAAGTCGGGCGTGTCCCTCTGCAGGAGGAATATTCAAAGATGGGCCAACAGTAGTTTGGGGACGATGTTTCGTCTGTTGCCGGCTATGTCTGGGCATTTCTGGAATATGTGTCACTTCTCTTCCAAACATCCGCCTGTAGGAGGACATGCCCGACCGAAGTCTTTGCGGCGGCAGGTGCTGAAGCGAGGGGCGGCACAGTCTCGAAGAGAAAGAAACGCCATAAACATGCACTATTGGCGCTCCCCGCGGATGCTATTTGGATCCACGCCGGGCAGCGCCAAAAGTCTATGTTTCTGGCGTTGTTCCTTCTTCTACAATCGTCGGCGGCGAAATCCGAACTAGGCCCTAGCCTCGCCGATTAACGATTCAGGCAGCTCGATGGGTGGCGGGGGTAGGGTTCGGGATTCGTCGAACGGGTGGCGAAATCCGAGCCCTATAATTACCCCCGCCTCTCATCGGTTCAGGTGAACCGATGATGGATGGGGGAAGGGCTCAGATGCGGCCACCAAAAAAGTAAACGTTCGAATCCGCGATTACTTGGGAACCCTACCCCTGCGTTGGAGCTGGAGGTCTGAGGTGGCCCACCACTAGTTCCCGTTAGCAGGAAGGGAGGGCAGGTTCGATGTTCTGGGTTCGAGAATGTTTTTTGATTGTTTCTGCATCGAGGGGCCGTTTTCAAGCCCCCGGGCAGTCGAAAACAGATCCGGGGAGAAAAATTACACCAGATGGATCCCCGGAGGGATGGGGACCGACGTTGAGTGGATTCGCCTTGATACCCTCGTCGTGTGCGATTTTCTCGGGGCTCATCCAGCTCAGACCCTCTGGTTGCCTCGAAGCGGTGCAACGTGCACGTTTGGTTCTCCAGGCCTTCCAGCTGTGGTCGGAGTCGGTGGAGTCGTCGATTCTGCCGCATCGCCGAGGCATCGGCGATGCGGCTCGATGTGGAGGCCGAATTCCTCCGCGCCGACGGCGCCGATGCATCACCGACGTCGCCAGAGCATCGCCGATGCATCGGCGAAGCGGCCCGACCCTCCGACCCCATCTGCTCGGACCCCATCCAGGAGGCCTCCAGGGTCTGCGGTCGATTGCGAGCGCTACCCCTGCGGGCTCGATCGGCGCTGGGGTGTCGGACACCCCCGCAAAACAGTTGATCGGATCCAGCGCGCACTTCGTTATTCGTTGTTTTGCCGATTTGCGCGGGCCCTCGCACCCGCCCTCCCCCCTCCTGGAGTAGACCTTGGTTGTTTTTGGGCGCCTCTTTCGAGCAGGTGGAGTCTCCCCCATAGGACGCCCTGCTGCAAGCACTCGCATGAAGCAGAGGCCCTGAGCCTCCCCCCCCTTCCCCCCCCTCCCTCCCAATGTCGCAACGCCGACTACGGAAACGTTCACCTTGGTGCTCTCTGAGATTTTCTCCTGTCCCCAGACCCCGACGTCGTGATTTTTTCCCAACGCCGACCCCCTGAGGTTCGGACCGCTCCCCCCGTACCCGCTTTTCCTCCCAAGTACTGTTTTGACGCTCCCGAGGCCCGGGGCGGGCCCCCCGAGGCCGACAACGGCCGAAAACCCGCCGTCCACATTTTTTTACGACGCGATCGCGTCTGGGTAGATTCCTCTCGCTTCGCGGGGTGCACGTCCGGAGCACGTGCAGTCACGTCGTCGCGGGGCCTCTTGGGAGCCTCTTGGGGGCCTCCTGGAGGCCTCCTGGGGGTTTCTTTTGGCCTCTTGGGGGTTTCTTTGGGACCTTTCCCCCCTCCCTCCTTTTCATACACCCTCCCCCCTCCTTCCTTTTCATACACCCTCCCTCCTTTTCATACACCCTCCTTTTCATACACCGGCTCAAATCATGGGCGCCGCAGTGACCAACTTCCACCTGGCTGGCGCTGCGCCGCAGTTCGCCCAGAGGGGGGAAAATCACATTACACTGCAGTCGCTGTGCGTCCTTTGGGGGGGCTTTTTGGGGGCCTTTTGGAAGCTTCTGGGCGGATTCTTGGAGGCTTCTTGGGGGCCTCTTGGGGCCTCTTGGGGGCGTCTTCGGCCGTCTTGGCGCTTTTGCGCGGTTTCGCCCCCTCGGAGGCTGTCTTGGGGGCCACTCGCGGCCGCATTGGAGCCCTCTTGGGGTCCTCTTGGGCGGTCTTCGCGTCCTCTTGGACCGTCTTGGGGGCCGTTTTGGGGCCCTCCTGGGCCGCCTTGGGGCCCTCTTGGGTTTTTCTTTGGGCTGTTCTTGGGCCATTCTGGAAGCTGGTTGGGCCGTCATGGATTTTTGAAAGTCAAAAAAAAAGAGAACGCTCAAATATTGCAAAAACCAAGGGGAAATCAATGATTTCGGCTTCTGGAGGCGCAGTTGTGGGCGCTCTGGGGGCCCTCTTGGGCCGTCCTTGGAGCTTTTGGGGCTCTCTTGCGGCCGTCTTGGGGGCCTCATGGGCCCCCGTTGGGAATATCTTGGGCCGTCTTGGTGGGCCGTCTTTGGGCCATCTTGGGTTATCTTGAGGCCCTCTTGGAGCCCCAAGAGGCCCAAGAAGCCGAATCTGTTGATTTTTCATGTGTTTTTTTTATAGGTTTCTGGGACCCCAGAAGGGGGGGGGCCATCTTGGTCCGTTCATGTGGCGCGACTGCAGGGGGGGTAGGGGGGAGACATAATAATGTAACACAACACAGCATGTGGGGAATTATGCAAACATTGGACACATTGGATCCACTGCATTACAGCATCCGCAGAAAACGCTGCCGCTCAGCACGTCACCTCCGGACGTGGATTCTTGGGCTCGCGCCGCTCCGCCGACCCCTTGGGGGCGCCTGGTGTGTCTCTCGGGGGCCCCCTGGCAGCACTCTTGAAGCCTTGTGGGGGCCGCTTTTGGGGCCTCTTGGGGCATTCGTGGGGGCTCCGTGGGGCCGAGGGCTCGAAGTTTCCGTTCGGGCCCCCCGCCCGGGTCGACTTTCCTCCCGTCGGACCCCCGAGGTGGGCGGCTACCCCCCCGCCGCCGCGCCGCCGCCCGGCGGCGAGCCGCCCACGCGGCCCCAGCTCGGCCTCGGCGGCGCCCCGCCGCCGGCCGGAGGCGAGCCGCCCACGCGGCCGCAGCTGGGCTCCGCCGCCGCCGGCCGGGGCGAGCCGCCCACGCGGCCGCAGCTGGGCCCCGCCGCCGCCGGCAGGCACCCCAGAGGAGGAGGGGAAAACACACAGCCACAATTAGTCGTCGATTCCCCAGAAAATATAGGAAAATATGGGAAGTGGGGGGGAGGCAAAAAAACTGAGAAAATATATGAACATATCGGGAATCCTGTTATTTGTGTCTATTCATTTGTGTGTCCCAGGGCCCCTTCACCAGAGGAGGAAGAGGTTCGAAGGTTGATGTAGACCCTCTGCTCGGGCACGCCGATGCGTGAATTGGCCGTCTTCGGTTCGCGAGGGGGCGTCGCGGCCGTCATTTTTGCGGGTCCGGGTCCGTCTGTTTCGGTCCTGGGCCGTTTTCACTGAAGGGTGGCTTACTAGAGGGAGGTTTGTCCACCGCCGAAATCTGCCCATACCGCGACCCTTGCGTCGGGCACGTCCGGACTATTTCTTCAAAATCGCCAACAAATAGTACGCGGACTGTTTTTGTTGGGGTATTTTCTTTTTGTATTACATGTTCTTCATTTTTCGTCCAACATTCGCCTGTAGGCATGCCCGACGTAACGCTACCCTTCGCCCGTTTTCCCCCTTTCGGGCCTCCTGGGAGGCCCTCGTCGTCACCGCCGGATTCGCTTCGAATTCCTGGTCAGAGCACATCCTGGGAGGAGAGAATCCGGGGAGTGGCAGCATCGGTGCCTTTTGTCGGGACGATCGAGACGGGTACGGCAAGCATGGGTACGATGCCCAGCAGCAGTTCCGGTTCACTTTTAGCAGGACTCGCTGTCCGCGCCGCCGCGGACGTTGCTCTCTGACGACAGGGGGCCGCCTGCCCAACAGCGGCCGCAGTCGGCTCTGGACAGCATTCGTGGTGGGGCATCGCACCCCTCCTCTCCGCACCCACTCCAGGCGTCCAGATCTTGGTCTCCCCAGGTATCGGGGGCCCCCAAACGGTGCGGTGACCACACCGTGGGGCGAGTCGGTGGGGATTCGGGGTCACCGCACGCTCTTTGGGACTCGGGCCGCTCTCCGAGGACGTCTCGGGCGACAGGGGCCTCCGAGGTCTCCCAAAAACCGTGCGGTGACGGACCGTGCGGTGAGGTCTCGGGGGACCTCGAGGCCCCCGCGCGGTCCGCCACCGCACCGCTTCGGGACTCCCAGAAGGTACGGCCCGGACGGGCAGCCGCCGACGAACCCGCAGGTGGCGCCCCCGGCGGCCGGGCGCGGCCCCGGGCCGCCGACGCAGCCGCAGATGGGCCTGGGCACGCCGGCCGCCGCGCCGGCCACGAGCCCGCAGGGCTACCAGGCCGCTCCGCCCCCCCGTGGCCGTGCGCGCGCGCGGCCGCCCTCTCCCTCCGTTGTGTTTTTTTTTGTGGGGAGGCGGGGAGCTCTCTCTCTCTCTCTCTACCTCCTCCTCCTCCTCCTGCTCCTCCTCCTCATCCTTCTGTTCCTCCTCCTCCTCCTCCTCCATCTCCTCCTCCTCCTCCTCATCCTCCTCCTCCGCCTCCTCCGCCTCCTCCTCCTCCTCCTCTCTCTCTGCTTCTGTCCGATGTGCTGTACTCTCCCTTCTTGGTGTGTTCTGGTTCCTCGCAAAGCCTGCGATGTCGGGCCATCACCGCCCTCGCCGCGCCGCGCGGCGTTTGTCTCCTTCCCGCCCTCTCCTGCCCCCCTTATGCCCGACCCCGCCCCCTGTGCTGTTGGGTCTCCGTTTTGAACCCGCAGCGTCGTGCCCGGTCTCCTTCTCCCTCCTCCCGCCTCCCCCTCCGCCTCCGCCTCCGCTTCTTCCTCCTCCTCGTCCTCATCTTCGTTTTCGATTGCATTTTTAGATGACTCACTCAGTCGTCTGGCACACCTCTCATACGGATCATGCCCAATAGGAAGCCCTACCGTGGCTCCAGTGGGTGCGCTCGCATGGCGGCTCGGCGCCCTGTTCGGCACACTCCTCACGCGCCTCGTACCCTACAGGGAGCTCCACCCATGGCCCGAATGGGTGCGTTCGCATGGCGCCCCCGCATCTATTTCAGTGCATCCCTCACGCGGATCGTGGCCCCACATGGGGCTCCACTTTTTGCCCCCTTTGGGTGCGTTCCCATAGCGTCCCGTGCCCATTTCGGCACATCTCTCACGCGCATCGTGGCCACGCAGGGGAGCTCCACCCATTGCCCCAGTGGGTGCGTTCGCATGGCGTCCCCGCGCCCATTTCGGTACACCCCTCACGCGGATCGTGGCCAGACATGGAGCTCCATTTCTTGCCAGCAGGGGGTGCGCTCGCATGGCGGCTTCGCCCCCCTCTCTTCGGCACACCTGTCCGATCATCCTTCGGGTGATTAGGAGGTTGTGAGGGGGGAGCCAATTGATGATAATATGCGATGGTTGTGATGGTGACGATGCTGGCGATGCGCCCGCGAGCTTGGGACGGTGTGTGAAGACGATGCTGGTGACGATGCGTGATAGCGATTGTGATTGTGACTATCCATAGATTTTAATATCTAATTATCTGTCGATCTCACGGGCCAACCATCGGGACAACCATCGGGACACCATCGGGACACCATGGGGGCACCATCGGGACACCATCGGGACACCATGGCGACACCATTGGGACACCATTTCGAAATCATCGGGGCACCATCGAGACAACATCGAGACACCATCGGGATGCCTCCGGGCCACCGTCGGCCAACTGGGGGGAAGGGCGCAGCACCATTTGGCTCTCTTTCGCCCTGGCAACGGGACGCCATCCGAACACCACGGGGACACCCCTGGGCCACCCGACGAACCGTGGGGAGGGCACAGCATCATTTGGTCTGGCTTCGCTCTAGCAACGGCTGGCTCGTTCCTCTCGCCCGCGCAACCAGCTTCGCTTCGCCCGCACGTGCGACACGAACACGAGTGCAAAACCGATTTCCCGGTGGGGGTCTCCGTTTCATTTCGACCTCACTCCCCAATCTCCGTCATTCGGATCGTGCCTAAAAGGGAGCTCCCTCTGCCCCAGTGTGTGCGTTCGAGTGGCGTCCCCGCGCCCACTGAGGTACACTCCATCACAGGCTTCGTGCACCATATGGCGCTCCACTCAAGGGCCCACGTGGACGTGTTCGCATGGCGTGGCCCCGCCCACGCCAGATTGTCATGGCCCCCCGTTTGCGCTTGGCTGCACCGTCCGCCTGAATGGCACGGCTCGCCTGCTGTCATCGTTGTTGCTTCCGCCCCTTTTTTCGCGGAGGAGGAGGAGAAGGAGGAGGAGGAGGAGGGAGGAGGGAGAGGGAGGAGGAGGAGGAGGAGGAGGAGGAGGAGGAGGAGGAGGAGGAGGAGGGGGAGGAGGAGGAGGAGGAGGGGGAGGAGGAGGAGAGGAGGAGGGAGGAGGAGGAGGAGGAGGAGGAGGAGGAGGAGGAGGAGGAGGAGGATAGGAGGAGGAGGAGGAGGAGGAGGAGGGAGGAGGAGGAGGAGAGAGGAGGAGGGAGGGAGGAGGAGGAGGAAGGAGGAGGAGGAGGAGGAGGGAGGAGGAGGAGGAGGGGAGGAGAGGAGGAGGGAGGAGGAGGAGGAGGAGGAGGAGGAGGAGGAGGAGGAGAGGAGGAGGAGGAGGAGGAGGAGGAGGGAGGAGGAGGAAGGAGGAGGAGGAGGAGGAGGAGGAGGAAGAGGAGGAGGAGGGAGGGAGGGAGAGGGAGAGGAGTTCCGCGAGGGGGGCGGCCTTCCTTGAGGAGGCGGGGGGGGGTCTGGGAAGGCGGGGCGGGCACCCTTCCAAGCCTCGTGGCCCTTCCGAGACGGCCTCCGCCTCCCAAGGAACCCCTCTCGCCTTCTGAAGAAGGCCGCCGGGCCGCCGCCCCGACGCTTACTAAGAAGCTCGGAGTATGTTCGGCGCTCCCTGCGGCAGCGCGACGGCAGCGTCCGCAGCCGAGCTCGACGATCAGGCTCGGCTGCCGCTCTCGGCAGTCGCGCCCGCCCCCCTCGCGGTTCGCTGGCGCGCCGAGTGGGCGCCAGGAGTTGCTGCGGGAGTCCCGCCATTCCCGGGTTCTGGACGCCCGAAATGGGCACGGAAAGACCAACAGCAGTTTCTGCTCATTTCGAGCAGGATTCGCTGTCCACGCCGCCGCGGCCTGTGTCCATTTGAGGCGGAAGGCCGCCTGCCCAACAGCGGCCGCTGCTGGTTTGGGACAACATTTGTTGTTGGGCATTGTGCCCATTTTTTCCGTACCTGTTTCGGGCGTCCAAACGGGTGCTCGCCGCCACATGCTGGGCCACCCGTTGAGCGTACTATTATGATGTCTCCCGCTGCAATCGTCGACGGCCTCCAATCTGCACCGCCTAGTGCCAGGGGCGGGCACAGGCCCAAGCTGCTCCAGCCGCCTTCCTCCCTCGCGCGCCTCCGCGAGCCTCTCCCGATCGGCCCGTGCTCCCTCTGCGCCGCGTCGGGGGCGTTCACTGCCGGGAGCGAGCACTTGAAGGAACAGCAGCTCATGGATAACGACATAGGGGGGATAGGATAGGCAAGGTGTGTGTGTGTGTGTGTGCACCGACCTCCAATCGCCTATTGATCGCCGATAGGGGCCACATGGCCCGAGCCTGCCCAGGAGCGTGCGGATTCACCATCGGGGGCCTATCAGTATCGCCGATGTATCGGCGAGTTATCGCCGATGCTAGGTCGACGTGGCCCCCCCCCCCCATATGCCCATGTCCCCTCCCTGTCGCTGCCCCTCCGCAGCCAGCGCGCCCGACGGGCACCTCCTAGAAGCGTGCTCGCCCGCGCGCGAGAGAGTCCAGAGAGAGGCCCGGGGAATACAGCGGAGACCCGTGCCAAGAAACACCCTGCTTGCCTCCGGGGTGCCCTGGGTTTCTTGGGTTTCGATGGTTTTGCGAAGGAGAGCGCGACCTTCCCACACCAACAATCAATTTACGCCCTGGGGTCTCAGGGTTGGGTTTCTTGTGGAAGGTTTCTTGCGGACTAGTATCCATGGGCGCGCCCCCGGGGCCCGGGCCGAGCTCCCCTCGAAGGCCTTCAGGCGCCGTGCTTTTTGTTCATTTGTTTTGTGTTGGTTCCGCGGCGCGGGCAGCCCCGCCCCCCCCCCCGCAGAAGCCAGGCAGACCCGTTCCCCAGGTGGCCGTCCGGCGTCCTCAGAGGTCCGCGGCGCTCCAAAAGCAGATTGGATTAGGTCGGGCATGTTTTCCTACAGGCGGACTATTGAAAGACAATTTTGAATAATATAGTCAAAACGTTTTCAAAACTTGTCAAACACAGAGGAACATCGTCTCAATATTTGTTTGACACTATTCTTGAATTTTCCTCCTGCAGAGGGACATGCCCGACTTGAAGATTGGAGCGGGCGGCTTTTGGGCTGTCGTCGGCCCCCATATGGAGGCCCTCGTATGGAGGCCCTCGCCGGGCCCACCAGGGAGCGCACGCAAAGAACACGGCTTGGGACGGAAAAGCGGCCCTCTAATCAGGGGAAGCGGTCCAGGCCTCTGGGGCCAACGCATCGCACAAAAATCAGAACAGCCGGATGTCCCCAGACCCCCGACGTCGTAGTGTTGGCATGGCGTGCCCCTCAGAAGTGAAGCCTGGGCCCCTTCCCCGAGGCTAGTCTTTCGCTCTGCGTCGTTTGCTGACGGCCCCGAGGCCCGGGAAGGGCCCCGCCGGGATGCCGAACGTAGCGAAAGACCTCCCCCCCCCCCGCCTCTGGCGAGGCCGCGGGCGGCGCAGTTTTGCGCCGGCGGCGAGGCAGGGACAGTTTTGCGCCGAGGAGGAGGAGGAGGACGAGGAGGACGAGGAGGAGGACGAGGCCCGGGAAGGGCCCCGCCGGGATGCCGAACGTAGCGAAAGACCTCCCGTCGTGATTGTCGTCGCAGTTCGCGGGGGGGTCCAGGCCTGGGTCTCGCCCCAGAGTCCGTGCTTGTTGTATGTTTTTTTTGTTTCCGGGCAGGGCGAGGTGCGACAAGGGCGGTAGGCCACCCTCCTCCTCCTCCTCCTCCTCGACCTCCAGATTCTCCTCCCTCGTCCTCCAAATTCTCCTCCCTCCTCCCTCCTCCCACCCTCCTCCTCCTGCTCCTCCTGCTCCTCCTCCTCCTCCTCCTCCTCGTCCTCCCTGCTCCTCCCGGGGAGCCCCCGTCGGCGCCACGGCTGCACGCGCGGGAGAGCTGGAGCTGCAGCGTGGTCTCCGCTCGCTCCAGGGCCATTCGCTCTCGCTCCTCGACCCCCGTGCGGGCCCGCTCCGAGCCCCCCCCCCCCGCCTCTGGAGAGGCCGCGGGCGGCGCAGTTTTGCGCCGGCGGCGGGGCAGGGACAGTTTTGCGCCGGCGGCGAGGCAGGGACGATGACGAGGAGGAGCAGGAGGAGGAGGCGGAGGAGGAGGAGGAGGAGGAGGAGGAGGAGGAGGAGGAGGAGGAGAAGATGAGGAGGTGCACGAGGACGAGGAGGAGGAGGACGAAGAGGAGGAGGAGGATGAGGAGGACGAGGAGGAGGAGGAGGACGAGGAGGAGGAGGAGGACGAGGAGGGGGAGGAGGCGGGAAGACTGCGCTAGCGTGACTGGAGCGCTAGCGCAGGCTTCCCCTGTAGAGGGACAGGCCCGACTTGATGAATTGGGCCTGTCCCTCTACGGGAGGAGCATTCAAACAACAACTCCAACAATAATATGGGGACGATGTTTCGACTATTTCTTAATTGTTTCATCCAAAGTCTGCCTGTAGAGGGACATGCCCGACCTGACGCTAGCGGAACGGCCTAATCGGGGGTGCCGTTAGGGCAAATTGTGCCACCATGCAAGAGGGGGAGCGGGAAGAGGACGCGGCCGAAAGAGGCCGCTCAGGGGGAAGCCGAGAGCGGCGCAGGGGCGCCTCCGCCGTGCCCTGTGGTGCCTGCACGGCGCGAGCCCAGACGCACTCGCGCTGTGAAAAAGTCCCGGCGGGAGGTTTTTCGCTGTTTTCGGCCTTTGGGGTTAAGTCGGGCCTGTCCCTCTACAGAAGGAATCTTCAAACATAATAAATCAATGCTCAGGGGACGATTTTTAAATTATTTGAGGCATGTTTTGGGGGTTATCTTAAAACATGTTTCGCCCAAAATCCCCCTGTAAGGGGACAGGCCCGACCTAACTCTGGGGGCCGTCATACCAGGCCCCAGGACCGTCAAAAAGCAAGTCAGGATGAACAACTGGTCCCGTGGAATGCAGCGGAGACCCATGCCGCCCATGCCAAGAACCACCCTGCTTGCCTCCAGGGTGCCCCGGGTTTCTTGGGTTTCGATTGTTTTGCTATGTAAAGCGCGACGTTCCCACACCAAAAGTAAATGGACGTTCTGGGGTCTCAGGGTTGTGTTTCTTGTAGAAGGGTTCTTGCGGACTAGTTACCGGACCAAATGTTTCTCTTCCGGGCGGCCGGTGCTGCGCGGTGTCCCGCCGGTGTCCCGCTGGTGTCCCGTGTGGCTGAGGCGCGGCCGGACCAAATGTTTCTCTTCCGGGCGGCCGGTGCGGCGCGGTGTCCCGCTGGTGTCCCGCCGGTGTCCCGTCGGTGTCCCGATGATGATGTTGATGATGACTATGATGATGATTATGATGATGATGATGATGATGATGGTGATGATGATGGTGATGATGATGATGATCTTGATGTTTGCGATGATGATGATGTTGATGTTGATGTTGATGATGATGATGATGCTGCTGCTGATGATGATGATGATGAGGATGATGATGATGATGATGATGATGATGATGATGACGTCGATTGTGAGATCGATTGTGATATCGATAGTGCGACCGAATGTGAGATCGATTGTGAGATCGATAGTGAGATCGATTGTGAGATCGATATTCAGATCGATTGTGAGATGATGATGGTGATGATGGTGATATCGATAATGAGATCGACTGTGAGATCGATAATGAGATGACTGCGAGATCGATTGTGATATCGATAGTGAGATCGACTGTGAGATCGATAATGAGATCGATTGTGAGATCGATAGTTAGACCGAATGTGAAACCGAATGTGAGACCGATTGTGAGATCGATTGTGAGATCGATAGTGAGATCGATAGTGAGACCGAATGTGAGACCGAATGTGAGATCGACTGTGAGATCGATTGTGAGATCGATAATGAGATCGACAGTGAGGCCGAATGTGAGACCGAATGTCAGATCGATTGTGAGTTTGATTGTGAGATCGATAGTGTGATCGATAGCGAGATCGATAATGATATCGATAGTGAGATCGACTGTGAGGTCGATTGTGAGATCGATAGCGAGATCGATTGAGTGAGACGTTGGTTCCCCCTCCCCCCTCACCTTATCACCCGCAGGGTGGTCGTATAGGTAGACATACCTTTATACACATGTTCACATAGATATATCGGCGCGCGATCTCGTATCCACGGGGATCGCGCCTTGGAGTCCAGACCGCGGGGGCGTGGACATGCTAGGACGCGACTCTTGGGAGGTTAGGTTCTGCATCGGTGCTGGTGTACCCGTCGTCAGAAACTTGCCACATCCGGCATAACCCCGCATAATCCAGCGTAGTCCCGCTTCATCGGGTTAATTGTGGATCCTGGGCTTAATCTTCTTAATCTAGGCCTTTGCGGCCTAGTGGCCCAATGATCGGGCTCCATGCCCGTGACCGTTCATACGAAGACCTCCCAGTAGTTGCTTCCAAGGAATGTAGACCGCGAGGGGGCGGATATGGACATGCCCGCGGACGAATTGTTTGCACCGTGCCGCATTGACGTCTCTCGAGGCTTCGTCGATCGTCCGCCCAGGAATGATACGGTGCATTCTCTTTCCGCTCCCAAAGCCGAAGCAAGTATGCACCGTACCGCGTTCGAGCGGGGCCTGAAGGGAGTCCAGACATGGTACGGTGCATGGGTGCCGTTCTCGTAACATGGTCGCCGCTCGAGGTCGTCCTCGCGTGGCCCTAGACACTTAGGGGTTAGGGATCTAGAACTCTAGAACCATCAGGGTCTGGCGAGGGCCCCCAAAGTGAAGTCGGGCATGTCCCTCCACATGAGAGAAATAGTATCAGGACGTCGTTTCGAGTTTTTCTTGTATGTGTTTGAATATTTCCTGTATGTTTTTCATTTGTCTTGCAGAATCCGCCTGTAGGGGGACATGCCCGACCTAGCCCTAGGGGTCTGCGGGGTCCTTGCTTGATCGCCCCAGGGTCCGGCGACGGCCCCCGGAGGCCGCAGACTGCCACGCACCTTCCGTCGTGCTGTCGTTCTCTCGACGCGAGCACGTCGGGGGAGACACGCCCGCCGCTCGATGCCGCCCTCCGCTGAGGCCCCCCCCCCGCCCCCTTCCCCGCGGAGGTCCCCGCCGTGCCCCGCGCCGCCGGGGGGCCGGGCGGCGGCCCGGACCGGGTGCGGGACTTCTTCGGGGCCGTGCAGGAGCGCCGCCTCCCTCCCCCCTCCTCCCTCCTCCCTCCTCCTCCTCCTCCTTCTCCTTCTCCTTCTCCTCCTCCTCCTCCTCCTCCTCCTCCTCCTCCTTCTCCTCCTCCCCTCTCCGTCCTCCCTCCTCCTCCTCCTCCTCCTTCCCCTCCTCCTCCTCCTCCTCCTCCTCCTCCTCCTCCTCCTCCTCCTCCTCCTCCTCCTCCGCCTCCGCCTCCATCCCTGGAGCAGGGACCGACCGTCCCGGCCTTCCCGTAGGCCTGCCACGGCATGTTCTCAGAACCCGGACGTGTGCTAAGAACAAGAGCACTCTCAGAACGGAGGCCCGATGCGTCAAAGCAGGACTGTCTGAGCCAGAGCTGCTTCTCAACAACATTTCGTTCAGACCACGGCATGTTCTCAGAACCCGGACATGTTTTAAGAACAAGAGCGCTCTCTCACAGAACGGAGGCCTGCTGTGTCAAAGCAGGACTGTCTCAGCCCGAGCTGTTTCTCGAGAGCATGTCGTTCAGACCATGAGAGGCTCTTAGAACATTCTGTGGTGGCCCTGTAGGCAAGCCAGGACGCTTCGCCACTGCTCGAGTCCCTCGTCCTTGCCCAGAGTTCCGACGCTCCAGAAGCATATGGGAGCGGACGGTTCTTCGCTTCGGCCTTCCAGGGCCCTCGCTGGGCCCCTGGAAGCGTGAGAGAACACGACTCAGGACGAACAGCCAGCCCCAGGGAAGTGGTCCAGACTTCCGGGGCCTGCGCATCGAACAAAAAGTGGAGCAGCCAGATGTTTGGGTATGAACAACTCCTCCCTGTCGCTCCACGAGGCGGGTCGAAAGGGCGGGCCGGGCGTTGTCGCTTGAGAGCTCTTCGCCATGTCTGATCCTGAACTATGAAGTTTGCAAGAGTTTCACGGATGGAGGACATGTCGCTTTCAAGATGTGGTTTTCGCCTGAACGCCGCGCACAATCATTTGAAACATTTGCAAGAGTTTCACGGATGATGGGCGGATCGTGTTCGAAATGGTGGTTCTCGCTTCAGCGCCGAGCGCATTTGTCTTGTACTTTTGCGAGGGTTTCGCGAATTGAGGGCGGGCCGTTTCCAAAATGTAGCTCTCGCTTCAGCTCCGCGCGCATTCGCTATAAAGAATGTAGGAGTTCCGCGGTTGTAGGACGGTTCGTTTTCAAAACGTGGTGTTCGCTGCAGCGCCGCGCGTATTCGTCCTCAGAGTGTGCAGCAGGTTCAAGGATTTGCATGGTTAATGCTCCAGAAATTCTGTTTTGGCACGATTTCTGACTGTCAGGGCGCAATAGTCACGTCGATTCGCGGTGCCGAAGTCCCAGGACTAGTGTTCTGGCAAGTTTCAGCATCTTCAAGACCCAGTCGTAATTATGATTCGCGGAGTTGAAGAGGCCTAGGAATGGTGTTCTGGCGCAGCTTCCGATTCTCAAACGGTTGTTTTCCAAGGGGGCCGTTCCATCTTGAGAAACAATGTTTGTAGGGGCCAATGAAAAGGGAATTCGGAAGGAGTATGTATTCCGATCTCGTTGATGAGTCTTGGGTTTACACAGGTTTCACCTCCTCCTTCTCTCTCCTCTTCCTCCTTCCCTCGTCCACAAGTGCTCAATCTGAGTACTACTCTCCTCTCTCCCCTGCAGCTGTCTGGATCATGGTCCCGCCCCCTCCGCATAGTCTTTGTCCACACACAAGGTTTCAAACGTTGGTGTTCCCAGCGCTTTCCTTTACACTCCGATGGTCTTCGGTTGTTCAAGATGGTGCTCCCGCCGCAGCGTGGGCCTCACCTCCCGCCGTTCACATTGGCGCTCTCGCCCCAGCGCGGGCCGACACTGGTCCCACAGGTGTCGCATGTCTCGCAGGTCCCCCCGGCCCCACAGGTCCGAAAGGTCCCACAGGCCCCAGAGGTGTCGCAGGTCTCGCGGGTCCCGCGCAGGTCCCCAAGGCCCCCCCAGGTCCCACAGCTCCCACAGGTCCACCGGGGCTCAGAGGTCCCACGGGTCTCGCATGCCACGGGGGACCCACAGGTCCCACAGGTCCGACAAGCCTCACAGGCGCCGCAGCTCCCACAGGCCCCACAGGCCCATCAGTAGCCCAGCTCGCACGTGTCCCGCACAGCCCGCAGGTCTCGCAGGTCCGCGTGTCCCCCATGTCCCACAGGTCCCACAGGTCCCGCGGGTCCCACAATTCCCACAGGCCGCAGAAGTCCCGCAGGTTCCACAGGTCCCACGAATCGCACAAGTCCCACAGTTCCCACCTGCCCCGCAGGTCCCACAGGTCACCCTTGCTGCTATTATGGTGTTTTTCTGGGGTAATGGAGTTCCAGCTCTTCCATGAGACGCGTCCGCGGATAGAGACACACCTGCGCAATGCGAAGGACTGGGAGGGAGGGATCTGATGTCAGATGTGGCGCGAGCGCACCTAGCTTGCCTCTGTCCTCTCTCCGCTCTCCTCCTTCTCGTTCTCTTCCTCTCTCCGTATCCTCTTGCCCATTTTTTCCTCATTACCCTCTTCCTCCTATCTACCCTCCTCTCTCCACCTCCTCCTCCTCCTCCTCCTCCTCCTCCTCCTTCTCCCTTGCCCTCCTCTCCACAGGTCCCGCAGGCCGCCCACAGGTCCCGCACGTCCCACGGGTCCCACAGGTGTCGCAGGTCTCACAGGCCCCATGGATGCCCCCACCCCACCCCCACGCCCGGCAGGGCCCACGGCTCCCACAGGTCCCCCAGGTCTTGCAGGTCACGGAGGTCCCGCAGTTCCCACCGGCCTCACAGGTCCCACAGGCGTCGCAAGTCTCACAGTCACAGGCCCCGGCAGGCCACGGAGGTCCCCCGGGCCGGACAGTTCCAAGCGAGTCTCGCAAGCCCCACAGGTCCCACAGCTCCCACCTGCCCCACAGGTCCCGCAGGGCAGGTCCCACAGGCCACAGAAGTCCCACAGGTTCCACGGGTCCTTCAGATCGCACAGGTCCCACAGCTCCCACCTGCCCCACAGGTCCCACAGGTCACCCTTGCTGCTATTAGGGTGCTTTGCTGGCAGGTCGGCTCTAACACGCAGTCGCGGATAGAGACATTTTCGCACTGGGAACGGATGGGAGGGAGGGATTTGATGTCAGATGTGGTGCCAGCGCACATAGCTTGCCTCTCCCTCTCTCGTCCCTCCTATCTCCCCCCTCCTGTTTACAATTTCACATTCTACGCTTCTCTCTCTCTCTCTCTTTCTCTCTCTCTCTCTCGCCTGACTTTGTCCAGAAGAGATCTAGCCCTCTCCGCGTAGTGTTGTTTATGTACAGGATCTCAAACGTTGATTTTCCAAATGTTGTTCTGCAATGTGATTGCTTTCGGTCCTTCAGAATGGTGCTCCCGCTGCAGCGCTTGCTCAATTATCGAAAGAGCGTGTTCTACCGCTGCTGGCGGAAAACCGGGGGGGTGCCACTACCGGTTCGAACCCCTCCCCCCCCCCCCTTTCGGAAAACCGGGGGGGCTCACTACCGGTTCGAACCCCTCCCCCCCCCTCCCAGCTCATCATGAATCATGAAAAGGAGGGGGGGGTCACTACCGGTTCGAACCCCCCCCCGCCCCCCTCGAACTCGAAAACCGGGGGGGGTCACTACCGGTTCGAACCCCCCCCCCTCGAAAACCGAGGGGGGGTGCGGACAGTGGTGGGGACGGTGGTGGTGGGGACGGGGGTGAGGGGACAGCGGGACAGTGGTAGGGACAGTGGGACAGTGGTGGGGACGGTAGTGGTGGGGACACTAGTGAGGACAATGGTGGGAACAGTGGGGACAGTGGGACAGTGATGGGGACGGTGGTGGTGGGGACAGTGGGAATGTGGTAGGACAGTGGAGGGTACAGTGGTGAAGGCGGTGGCGAGGACGGCGGTGGGACAATGGGACAGAGGTACAGTGGGACAGTGGTGGGGACAGTGGTGGGAACAGTGGGACAGCTCAGTGGGACAGCGGAGGAGTCTGTGGGACAGTGGGGACAGTGGGGATAGTCGGGCAGTGGTTTGGGCCGTGGAGAAAGTTGGGAGAGTGGAACCGTGGTGGGAACAGTGGTTGGGGACAGTGGGGACAGTGCGACAGTGGTGGTGGCACTGGTGGGGACAGTAGGGGCGGTGGTGGAACCAGTGGGGACAGTGGTGGTGAGAACAGTGGTGCTGGGAACAACAGTGGGGGATGTGGTGAGGACGGTAGTAGGGACCAGGAGTCGTTTCTGGCGGTGAGAGGGGGGGTGGGGAGGGGTTCGAACCGGTAGTGACCCCCCTCGGTTTTCGAGGGGGGGGGGGGTCTCGAACCGGTAGGTGACCCCCCCGGCTTTCGTTTTCGAGGGGAGGGGGGGGGGAGGGGTTAGGGGAGGGGGGGTTTTGCCGGGGGAGAGGGGGGGGGGGGGGTGCAGCAGGGGGGGCGGGATTTTCGGGGGGATTTTCGGAGGGGGGGGGGGACCCCCGGGTTCCGGAGGAAAAAGTTTGTAATTTTCCATAATAAAGCGGCTGTGGATCACGCTCTCTCCAATTATCGGATCAGCGCTTTGCTCCCGTGTTCAGCTCCAGCGCGGGCGACTTTTCTGGATCCCATCGGCCTCGCAGGTCCCGCAGGTCCCGCAGTTCCCGCAGGTCTCGCAGGCCCCACAGGTCCCACAGGTCTCACACAACCCACAGGTCCCGCCGGTCGTCCCACAGGCCCCCCGTGCACCATAGGTCTGACAGGGTCTGACAGGTTCCACGGGTGCAGCAGGCTCCACAGGTCCCACAGGTCCGGCAGGTCCCGCATGTCCCCTGGGTCCCACAGGTGTCGCAGGTCCCTCCTCTCTCCTCATTTCCTTCTTCTTCTATCTCCACTCCTCTCTCCTCCTCCTCCTCCTCCTCCTCCTCCTCCTCCTCCTCCTCCTCCTCCTCCTCCTCCTCCTCCTCCTCCTCCTCCTCCTCCTCCTCCTCCCTCTCCTCTTTCCTCCTCTCCACAGGTCCCGCAGGTCGTCCCACAGGTCCCACATGTACCACAGGTCTGACAGGTTCCGCAGATGTCGCAGGTCCCGCATGTCCCCGAGGTCCCACAGGTGTCGCAGGTGTCACAGGTTCCACGGATGCCCCCCCCCCAGCCCAACAGGTCCCACATGTCCCGCCGGTCCCACAGGTGTCGCAGGTCACGGAGGACCCGCAGTTCCCACAGGCCTCACAGGTCCCACAGGCGTCGCAAGTCTCACAGGCCCCGGCAGGCCACAGCGGTCCCCCGGGCCGCACAGGTCCAAGCGAGTCTCGCAGGCCCCACAGGTCCACAGCTCCCACCTGCCCCACAGGTCCCGCAGGGCAGGTCCCACAGGCCACAGAATTCCCACAGGTTCCACAGGTCATTCAGATCGCACGAGTCCCACAGCTCCCACCTGCCCCACGGGTCCCACAGGTCACCCTTGCTGCCGTTGGGGTGCTCTGCTGGCAGGTCGGCTCCAACACGCATTCGCGGATAGAGACACATCTTCGCAACGGGAAGGGATGGGAGGGAGGGATTTGGTGTCAGATGTGGCGCCAGCGCACATAGCTTGCCTCTCTCCTCTCTCCTCTCTCCCTTCTACCCTTTTACAATTACACAAACCACGCTTCTCTCTCTCTCTCTGTCTCTCTCTCTCTCTCGCTCTCTCTCTTTCTCTCTCTCTCTCTCTCCCTCCCTTGACTCTGTCAGGAAGATATCCAACCCTCTCCGCGTATTGTCATCCACGCACAGGATATTCCCTAGTTTTCCTCCCTCCCCTCTCCTCTCTCGCCTCTCTTCCTCCTCGCTTCTCCTCGCCCCCTCTCGAGCGTGCACGTTGTTTTTGCCCTGCTGGCCGGCCTCTTCGTCCTCGGGCTGTCTTGCCGAGGCGTGACGCCATCAAGGCTCGCGCTTCCGCACGGATCAGTTGCACCCAGGCTGTCCGCTGCTTCTCCCTCCCTTCTCCTCCCCTCCCCTGCCCTTCCCTCCCCCTCCTCGTCGTCGTCCTCTTCCTTCTCATCTTCCGCATCATCACCATCATCATCATCATCATCATCATCATCATCATCATCATCATCATCATCATCATCATCATCATCATATCATCATCATCATCATCATCATCATCATCATCATCGTCATCATCATCATCATCATCATCATCATCATCATCATCATCATCATCATCATCATCATCATCATCATCATCATCATCATCATCATCATCATCATCATTATCGTCATCAACATAATCATCATCGCATCAACGTGTTCATCATCATCCTCATCCTCATCCTCATCTCATCCTCATCCTCATCATCATCATCATCATCATCATCATCATCATCATCATCAGCATCATCCCGCTCCCCTCCCCTCCCCTCCCTCCCCTCCCCTCCCCCCCCGCCCCTCCCTTCCCCCCTCCTCCCCTTCTCCCCCGTACTTCTCCTCCTCCTCCTCCTCCTCACCCTCCTCTCCTCTCCTCCCCCTCCCTCCCCCTACCCCTTTCCCCTCTCCCTCCCCTCCCTTTCCCTCCCTCCTCCCCCCCCTCCTCCTCCTTCTCCTCCTCCTCCTCCTCCTCCCACTCCTCCTCCTCTTCCTCCCCCTCCTCCTCCTCCTCCTCCTCCTCTTCCTCCTCCTGCTCCTCTTCCTCCTCGTGACATGCGGAGCCACCGCGGGGAGCGCGAGAAGGCTGGGGGGGAGAATGAGGGATGTCGTGCATACTTCCAGCAGGGCCCCGTGATAGCAGCAGAGGTGAGGAGGCAGGTCGCGGAGCAGCAGGCCAGCCGGTGAGCACGTGCGGGGCCCGGGGGTGAGGGCACGGCCACGTGCACCGCAGCACGTTTCCCATGCAGTGCTTGCAATTTGGGGTTCCTTCTGGTGGAGCAAGGAATCACCACCCACCAAACCACCCCAACCCAACCCGAAGGCTGAGATTTTCCCTCGATTTCCAGGGGGGGGGGGGGTTCGGGAAACGTCGAAAAAACACATGTGGAACCCTTACCCCCCCCCAACCCGAAATTCGGGTCTTCGGGTTGGGTTGGGGTGGTCTGGTAGGCAGTCAAGGAACTGAGCCCGACCGTCGGTCTGGGGGCTATGTTGTCGCCGCCGCCGCCCCGTCGCCTCTTCGTCGCCGCCCGTCGTCTGGGCCTGGACGTCGGTCTGGCGGCTACATCGTCGCCGTCGCCGCCCCGTCGCCGCCTCGGCGCCACCCGTCGTCTGGGCCTGCATCGCTTCGCACTGCTCTGCATTGCCGTGCCATGCTCTGCACAGCACTGCTCTGCACTGCTGTGCTTTGCCTTGCACTGCGCCCTGCTCCACGCTGCCCTGCATCGCTTTGCTTTGCTCTGGATTGCTCTGCTCTGCTCCTCAGTGCTTGGAGTTGCCTTCGACTGCTGGGTCGGCCCGCCACGGCGCCCCCGTGCGACTGCCGCGCCTCCGACCCCCGGGCAGGCCGGGGCATCCGCACCGACATCCCACACGCATCACGCGCGGCGCCTCCGCCACCCGGAGAGGCGCCGCACACGCGCGCACGCGGCGCTTCGGCCATCGAGCGAGCTTCGACGAACAATACAAGATACCCCAAACATTGTCAAAACATAATCCAAAAATAGTCTGGGGACTAGGACTGTTTTTTGAGTATTTTCTTTCCTTTTTGGAGGAATTTTAAGGGTTTTTGTTTTTCATCGAAAATCCCCCTGTAGGAGGACAGGCGCGATTTAAAGCGAGGCGCCTGGCGCACCCATGCAGGCGCAGAAGTTGGACAGTTCGCACTGCACGCGCGAGCACTGCTCAAGAGGGACAGCAAAGTCCACCGACACAATTCATCGTCGATGCCCCAGAAAATATGGGAAACTATGGGAAGTGGGGGGGAAGACAAACACCCAGAAAATATATGAAAACATAGGGAGTCCTGTTATTTGTTGTGCATTTATTTGTGTGTCCCAGGGCCCCTTCTACTGCGTCAACCATGCCACGGCACCACACATCACGAGAACCACACCAAAGAAGCAGCACACGAGCGGCGGAAGTGCCGGAGACTGCACACATACATCCGACGGAGGAGTGATCAGCGAGTGCAGCGGCGGCCGCTACGGTGCGCCCGCGAGCGCCCACGCCGCGCTTGCTACAGAGCAGGGGCTGGCAGGGTTGCCGTGCTGGAGTGGCGAGAGGCTCATCCGCGAGTGTTTGCCAGTTGTCTCAGCATCCCAGGCGCGTCTGACATAACAACAGCTGCCACAGGGCTCGGGGAAGAAGCGCGGCGACATCGCGCAGCGAGTGGGCAACCCTTCTTCAGGGAAACAGGCCAAGACCGCGGCCGCTGCGACAGAGCTCGACGTTTTTTTTTTTTTGCGTTTGTCGTTTGTTTTCTTAACAAATCATTGTAGGATGCTGTACCACATATTTGTCACCACAACGGCTGCTGAACGTACACTGCAGCACGTAAATTGCACCACAAAGATTGCACCAGGCAGATTGCGCAGCATAGACGGCACAACGTCGAGTCCAGAGCATAGGTTCCACGACATGTATAGCATCACATCGGTTGTCCGGCATATATATATATATATGTATATAGACATACAAGTATAGATATGTACATACAAACATGTATTTTGCAGCACGCATATTGCTAGGCACGCAGTTTGGGGTCCACGCTGGATGACATGTTTACAAGTTGTTGTGACCGTCCGGCCGTCCGGACCAAACATGCAGTCGGCAATGAGGCGATTCTTGAATCTTGAATGCTGTGAGGCAGTCCGGACCAAGTGTGATTATTGAATGCTGTGAGGCAGTTTCAGGCAACACGGTTGCCGCACGTGCTGATGAACCAAGCGTCCTCGGGCTCCCCGCCCCTTGTGTGGATTTTTCCCAACCATCCTGTGGTGTTGGGTCCTCGTTTTGAAGACACAGCGCCCCGCGTCTCCTCTCCTTCCTTCCTTCCTTCCTCCTCCTCCGCCTCCTCCCCCCTCCCTCCTCCCACTATCACGGCACACCCCTCACACGTTTCGTGGCCCCATAGGGAGCTCCACCGAAGGCCCCAGTGGCTGCGTTGGCTTGGCGGCGCCGCACCCATTTCGGCACACCCCTCACACGTTTCCTGGCCCCATAGGGAGCTCCACCGAAGGCCCCAGTGACTGCGTTGGCATGGCGGCGCCGCACCCATTTCGGCACACCCCTGACACGTTTCGTGGCCCCATAGGGAGCTCCACCGAAGGCCCCAGTGGCTGCGTTGGCATGGCGGCGCCGCGCCCATTTCGGCACACCCCTCACACGTTTCGTGGCCCCATAGGGAGCTCCACCGAAGGCCCCAGTGGCTGCGTTGGCATGGCGGCGCCGCACCCATTTCGGCACACCCCTCACACGTTTCGTGGCCCCATAGGGAGCTCCACCGAAGGCCCCAGTGGCTGCGTTCGCATGCCTCCCCACCCCCATTTCGGCACACCCCTCACACGTTTCGTGGCCCCATAGGGAGCTCCACCGAAGGCCCCAGTGGCTGCGTTCGCATGGCGGCGCACCACCCATTTCGGCACACCCCTCACACGCTTCGTGGCCCCATAGGGAGCTCCACCGAAGGCCCCAGTGGCTGCGTTCGCATGGCGGCCCGCCCCCATTCGGCACACCCCTCACACGTTTCGTGGCCCCATAGGGAGCTCCACCGAAGGCCCCAGTGGCTGCGTTCGCATGGCGGCGCCGCACCCATTTCGGCACACCCCTCACACGTTTCGTGGCCCCATAGGGAGCTCCACCGAAGGCCCCAGTGGCTGCGTTCGCATGGCGGCGCCGCACCCAATTCGGCACACCCCTTACACGCTTCGTGGCCCCATAGGAAGCTCCACCGAAGGCCCCAGTGGCTGCCGTTGGCGCAGCGGCGCCGTCACCCACTCGGGAACATCCCTCACAGTTTCGTGGCACATAGGAGCCCACCGAAGGCCCCAGTGGCTGCGTTGGCATGGCGGCGCCGCACCCATTTCGGCACACCCCTCATACGCTTCGTGGCCCCATAGGGAGCTCCACCGAAGGCCCCAATGGTTGCGTTGGCATGGCGGCGCCGCACCCATTTCGGCACACCCCTCACACGTTTCGCGGCCCCATAGTGAGCTCCACCGAAGGCTCCAGTGGCTGCGTTGGCATGGCGGGCGCCGCACCCATTTCGGGCACACCCCTCACACGTTTCGTGGCCCCCATAGGGAGCTCCACGAAGGCCCCAGGGGCTGCGTTCGCATGGCGGCGCCGCGCCCATTCTGGCACACCCCTCACACGTTTCGTGGCCCCATAGGGAGCTCCACCGAAGGCCCCAGTGGCTGCGTTGGCATGGCGCCGCCGCACCCATTTCGGCACACCCCTCACACGTTTCGTGGCCCCATAGGGAGCTCCACCGACGGCCCCAGTGGCTTCGTTGGCATGGCGGCGCCGCACCCATTTCGGCACACCCCTCGCACGCTTCGTGGCCCCATAGGGAGCTCCACCGAAGGCCCCACTGGCTGCGTTTGCATGGCGGCGCCGCACCCATTTCGGCACACCCCTCACACTTTTCGTGGCCCCGTAGGGAGCTCCACCGAAGGCCCCAGTGCTACCGCGTTCATGCGTCCCGTACGCCCAGGACAGCGTTTCGTGACACGCCTTTCCTGGCCCCATAAGGAGCCCCACCGAAAAGCGGCACCCACAAAGCGTTATTCACAATTGCATGTGGTTGGGTCCTTCGCCAGGATAATTTCTTGTTCCCAACCATCCTGTGGTGTTGGGTCTTCGTTTTGAAGAGACGTCGCCCCGCGTTCCTCCTTCCTCCTCCTTCCTCATCCTCCCCTTCCTCCCCCCTCCCCCCCCTCCCACACCCATTCTGGCACACCCCTCACACGTTTCGCGGCCCCATAGGGAGCTCCACCGAAGGCCCCAGTGGCTGCGCCCGCATGCGGTTCCACCCCCCATTCTGGCACACCCCTCACACGTTTCGTGGCACCAGAGGGAACTCTCCACCGAAGGCCCCAGTGGCTGCGCCCGCATGCGGTTCCACCCCCCATTCTGGCACACCCCTCACACGTTTCGTGGCCCCATTGTGAGTTCCACCGAAGGCCCCAGTGGCTGCGCCCGCATGCGGTTCCACCCCCCATTTTGACACACCCCTCACACGCTTCGTGGCCCCATAGGGAGCTCCACCGAAGGCCCCAGTGGCTGCGCCCGCATGCGGTTCCACCCCCCATTCTGGCACACCCCTCACACGTTTCGTGGCCCCATAGGGAGCTCCACCGAAGGCCCCAGTGGGTGCGCCCGCATGCGGTTCCACCCCCCATTCTGGCACACCCCTCACACGTTTCGTGGCCCCATAGGGAGCTCCACCGAAGGCCCCAGTGGCTGCGCCCGCATGCGGTTCCACCACCCATTCTGGCACACCCCTCACACGCTTCGTGGCCCCATAGGGAGCTCCACCGAAGGTCCCAGTGGCTGCGCCCGCATGCGGTTCCACCCCCATTCTGGCACACCCATCACACGCTTCGTGGCCCCATAGGGAGCTCCACCGAAGGCCCCAGTGGCTGCGCCCGCATGCGGTTCCACCCCCCATTCTGGCACACCCCTCACACGCTTCGTGGCCCCATAGGGAGCTCCACCGAAAGGCCCCAGTGGCTGCGCCCGCATGCGGTTCCACCTCCGATTATGGCACACCCCTCACACGTTTCGTGGCCCCATAGGGAGCTCCACCGGAGGCCCCAGTGGCTGCGCCCGCATGCGGTTCCACCCCCATTCTGGCACACCCCTCACACGTTTCGTGGCCCCATAGGGAGCTCCACCGAAGGCCCCAGTGGCTGCGCCCGCATGCGGTTCCACCCCCCATTCAGGCACACCCCTCACACGTTTCGTGGCCCCATAGTGAGCTCCACCGAAGGCCCCAGTGGCTGCGCCCGCATGCGGTTCCACCCCCCATTCTGGCACACCCCTCACACGCTTTCGTGGCCCCATAGGGAGCTCCACCGAAGGCCCCAGTGGCTGCGCCCGCATGCGGTTCCACCCCCCATTCTGGCACACCCCTCACACGCTTCGTGGCCCCATAGGGAGCTCCACCGAAGGCCCCAGTGGCTGCGCCCGCATGCGGTTCCACCCCCCATTCTGGCACACCCCTCACACGTTTCGTGGCCCCATAGGGAGCTCCACCGAAGGCCCCAGTGGCTGCGCCCGCATGCGGTTCCACCCCTCATTCTGGCACACCCTCACACGTTTCGTGGCCCCATAGGCAGCTCCACCGAAGGCCCCAGTGGCTGCGCCCGCATGCTGTTCCACCCGCCATTCTGGCACACCCTTCACACGTTTCGTGGCCCCATAGGGAGCTCCACCGAACGCTCCAGTGGCTGCGCTCGCATGCGGTTCCACCCCCCCATTTCGGCATACCCCTCACACGCTTCGTGGGTGGCTCCATGGGGAGCTCCACCGAAGGCCTCAGTGGCTGCGCTCGCATGTGGTTCCCCCCATTTCGGCACACCCCTCACACGGTTCGTGGCCTCATAGAGAGCTCCACCGAAGGCCTCAGTGGCTGCGTTCGCATGCGCTTCCACTTCGTTTTTTTCGGCACGCCCTTCACACGTTTCGTGGCCCCATAGGGAGCTCCACCGAACGCAGCAGTGGCTGCGCTCGCATGCGGTTCCACCCCCCATGGCACACCCCTCACACGTTTCGTGGCCCCATAGGGAGCTCCACCGAAGGCCCCAGTGGCTGCGCTGGCATGCGGTTCCGCCCCCCATTCTGGCACACCCCTCACACGTTTCGTGGCCCCATAGGGGGCTCCACCAAAGGTCCCAGTGGCATTGCCCGTTTGCGTCCGCCACCACCCAGCACAGCCCTTGTTCCCTGCGCTTCACCCACCCAGAACAGCGCTTCGTAGCCCTATAGGGAACTCCACCAAAGGTCCCAGCGGCACCGCCCGCATGCGTCCGCCACCACCCTGCGCAGCCCTTGCTCCCTGCCTGCGGTTCACCCACCCAGTACAGCGTTTCGTGGTCCCATAGGGAGAGCTCCACCGAAGGTCCCAATGGCACCGCTCGCATGCGTCCGCCACCACGCAGCACAGCCCTTGCTGACCGCGTCTCACCCACCCAGTACAGCGTTTCGTGGCCCCATAGGGAGCTCCACCGAAGGTCCCAGTGGCACCGCCCGCATGCGTCCGCCACCACCCAACACAATTGCGGCATTCACAACTGCATATGGTTGGGTCCTTCGCCAGGATAATTCCTTGTTGTTTTTCCCAACCATCCTGTGGTGTTGGGTCCTTGTTTTGAAGAGACAGCGCCCCGCGTCTCCCTCCTCTTCCTCTTCCTGCCCACTCCCTCCCCTTCTCACCATCATCATCGTCATCGTCATCATCATCATCATCATCATCATCATCATCATCATCATCATCATCATCATCATCAACATCATCATCATCATCATCATCATCATCACCTCCACCAGCATTATCGTGGGCACCATCGCCATCATCGGCGTCATCAACGCCGCCATCGTCATCGTCGTGCCTCTGTTCTCCGCGTTCCCACCAATTCGACACAACCCTCATACGTTTCGTGGCCCCATAGGGGGCTCCACCGAAGGCCCGAGTGGCAAAGTTCGCATGGCGGCCCCGCCCCATTTCGGCGCACCCCTCACACGTTTCGTGGTCCCATAGGGAGCTCCCCCAAAGGCCCCAGTGGCAGAGTTCGCATGGCGGCCCCGCCCCATTTCGGCGCACCACTCACACGTTTCGCTGCCCCATAGGGAGCCCAACCGAAGGCACCAGTGGCACAGTTGGCATGGCGGCGCCGCCCCATTTCGGCGCACCCCTTACACGTTTCGCTGCCCCATAGGGAGCCCCACCGAAGGCACCATTGGCAAAGTTCGCATGGCGGCCCCGTCCCATTTCGGCGCACCCCTCACACGTTTCGTGGCCCCATAGGGAGCCCCACCGGAGGCCCCGGTGGCAAAGTTGGCATGGCGGCGTCGCCCCATTTCGGCGCACCCCTCACACGTTTCGCTGCCCCATGGGGAGCCCAACCGAAGGCCCCAGTGGCAAAGTTCGCATGGCGGCCCCGCCCCATTTCGGCGCACCCCTCACACGTTTCGGGGCCCCATGGGGAGCTCCGCCAAAGGCCCCAGTGGCACAGTTGGCATGGCGGCGCCGCCCAATTTCGGCGCACCCCTCACACGTTTCGCTGCCCCATAGGGGGCTCCACCGAAGGCCTCAGTGGCAGGGTTCGCATGGCGCCACCGCGCCCATTTCGGCACACCCCTCACACGTTTCGTGGCCCCATGGGGAGCTCCACCGAAGGCCCCAGTGGCAAAGTTCGCATGGCGGCCCCGCCCTATTTCGGCGCACCCCTCACATGTTTTGTGACCCCACAGGGAGCTCCATCGAAGGTCCCGCCGGCAGGGTTCGCATGGCGCCATAGCACCCTTTTCGGCACACCCCTCACGCGTTTCGTGGCCCCACAGGGAGCTCCACCGAAGGCGGGGCTCACGTATGCGGTACCCACAATTGCATATGGTTGGGTTCCTCGCCAGGATAACGTCATGTTTGGTAGAACCTTTAGCGAAACGCCAGCAGGGAAACGCGATAGGATGCCTAGAGGATGGCACCAACATCAATATCAGCGTGTGCTTCACCGCGGGACGATGACCCCCGACCTCTTTGGTGGCCGAAAAGTGCCACCAGTACTTCTACCTTCTCCCTCCGTGCCCCCCCCCCTTCCGCTGGTGCTGGTGTCCATGTCCCAACGCCTCCAGAACGACGGCCTGTTTTTGGCAGTTGTCTGGCTTCTGGGGGCCCCCATGCCGGGCCCCCGGGCCGAAGCAGAACGGTTCGGGATGAAGATTGGTAGTCCCCAAACGTGGTGGTGACAACACCTGGCGGTGAGTCTCGGGCGATTTGGTGTCACCACCCGGTTTGGGGACTCGTGCGGTTTCCGAGGATGTCCCGGACACTGGTGGGTCCAGGAGTCACAAAACCCGGTGGTGACCCCGCGTCCCCAAACCCAGCGGTGACCTTTTTGGGGATTCCAGGTCGCCACCTGGTATCTCACCACCCGGTTTGGGGGTTCCCAAGAAGAGCCAGCCCCGGGAGAGGGAGCCATCTCCGTAGCCATTTTGGCTCAGCCGTTCCCATTCTGCTCGCTCTCGTTTTGGGCCCCGCGGGAGGCCGCAGTGATCGGAAGCTTGGGGAGATGGCTGCGGGCGGCGGCCAAGCAGCCCGTGCGGCTGCTGAGCCGCCATGCGCTGGGGGCTCCCTCTGGCCCGCGAGGCGCTCCAGGCAGGCGGCGGCTCGCGCTGCCTGCGCTGGGCGGCTGCAGGCGGCCCTGGCGCGGGTGACCGTCCTCGAGGCGGAGTGCGTGCGGCTCCAGGCGGAGCTGGGCCACGCGCTGGACGCTAGCCAGGCGGTGGCCACGGCTGCGGCGCGCGCAGCCGCGCAGGAGGCCCGCGGCTCCGCGGCCCCTGCGGCGGATGCTGTCCATGACGGTGGTGGTCTTCCTGGTGCTGGCTCGGGCGGCGACGTCGACAGCTTGTGCGAGGACTCCGCGGACCTGGACGGCAAGAGGGACCCGCTGCTCCGCGCTGCGGTCCCCGAGGTCGTCGCAAGGCTGGCGCTGGTCGCGCCCGTCATGGCGGCGGACCTCCTCAACGAGCCTGCAGCCACCCTGGACGTCGGGCGTCGGAACGTGGTCAGCCACAACCCGACGATCTCGGCGGCGGAGGTGCGCAGGCTATCTCAGCGGGCGCTCAACCGCCTGCAACGCTCGGCTGCTCCGAGGGCACGGCGGGGTCGGCATGGGGGGCAGCCTCGTCACGGTCGCAGCGCTGGTGTTCGAGGCCGTGGAGATCTTCCTCCTCTTTGCCCTGCTGGTGCTGGGCCTCCGGTGCGGCTGCGGCCGCCTCGCGGGGCTTCCGGCGCCCTGCCCCACCGGCGCCAGCCCGCGGCTCGCTCGGCCGCCGAGGGCGTGTCGGATTCCTGGGAGGTCGCCTGCCGCCGCGGGCGCAGCCTCCCAGCGGGCGCCCGCTTCGCTCTCGCTGATCGAGCGCGTCTTTCGGCTGCCCCCGTGCCCGCCCCGCTCGCCTCGGGGCCCCGCTGGTGGAAAGGGGACCTCGAGCATGCGGAGCAGGGCTCGGCCAGGCAGCTTGCCTGCCACGAGTTCGGAGGCGGCCTGAAGGAGCTGGACGGCTTCAACCACTCCGCGGCGGGCGCGAGCGCGGCCTCGAGCGCGCCCCCTTCGGCTTGTGACGCGGACTTCGTGGTGGCGGAGGGCCCCGAGGCTCTCACCGTCGGCGCTGCGGCTGACGACGTCGACGACGGGCAGGGAGACGCCTCCGTGGTGTTCATCTCTGCCGACGGGCTCGAGGAAGGGCCCGAGGAGGAGGTCGTGGAGGAGGTGCACGGTGACGTGCTGGAGCTGGTGGTGGGGGACGCCGCGGCCCTCGCGCCCGCTCCCCAGCTTGGTGCGGCGGTTCGTGCTCGCCTTCGCCTCGATCGACTCCGACTTCAGGTCGTCAAGGGTGCCGCGGTGCCCATCGACGACCGCGACCTCCGCAGACCTGGCTGGCAGGCCGCCGATGCCGCAGCTGGGGTGGAGGTGCCCCCGACGCCTGCCCAGCAGCGCGAGGGGCTCCGCTGGGTGAGACGGCTTCTCGCTGATCTTGGGGCCTGGCACGGAGGCGCGGTCTGGGAGCCTGAGTCCATCGAAGAGGCGGCCAGACGCATCGACGGCGAGGGCTCGCGCCGCGCCCGCCGTGCCGCTCGCTGACCCAGCGCGCCCGCTGCCGCGGCGACACTCCTCGAGCTGTTGCGGTAGCCTCTGGGCGCTTTCTGCTTCTCACCTTTTGTGGGAGGCGCCGCATTGCACACCCACGTGGCGTGGCGAGTGTGCTGCAACTTGGAGGCCGCTGTTTGCGGAGCCTCCTGGCCGCATTTTGCGGCTCTCGCCTTGTTGGCGGCAGGATCGGCTCGTGCCGCACGGGCTGCCTTGGTCATAAAAAAGGAGAGGGAGCCATGCCTCCCTGGGCCTGCGCTGCGAGCACAGCACGCCGCCAGGGCACCGGATGGGAATGCCTCAAGCTCCAGGTCTCGGAGATCGAGGGCCGCTCATTTGGGTTCCTCCTCCTCCTCCTCCTCCTCCTCCCCCTTCCTCCTCCTCTTTCTCCTGTCCCCCTTCTTCTCCTCCTCCTTTCCCCCTTCTTCTCCTCCCTCCCTCACTCCCAGCTCTGCCTCCTCCTTCTCCTCCTGCTCCCTGCCTCCTCCTCCTCCTCCTGCTCCTCCTCCTCCGGTCTCAAGATCGGGGTCTCAGGGTCGAGGTCTCGAAGATCGAGATCGAGGTACGGATGGCCCTGCTCTGGTCTCCTGGGATTCTTCCGGGGTTTCGGGGGCCTCCAGTGGTCCGGGCTTTGCCGGCGATCGGGAGCCGAACGACAGCATGAAACCGTTATCGCTCAACATGTTTATGCGATGTATAGGCCGGCCCGGCCCCGCGGGAGCGACGCGAACGCTCAGAAAGGTTCTAGTGTGTAGTCAGTCGCGGGCGCTGTCCAGCCATGCCGCGTGGTCAACGATGTACTATAGCATTGTTGTGCCATGTACATTGGTCGAACGTGCGGCTACAAGCGGAGTGCATACTTTCAGTATGTCCTTAAGCCTTGTGCGTTCCATAAACGTAGATTCTCGGAGGTCCGCGTGGATTTTCTTGGGTCGGTGCTGGACACCCTCACCACACTTCGGGCGTTGCCAAAGGTGTTCTTGGCCCAGAGTGCCCCCCAGCTTCCCGCTACCTTTTGGAGCTCCTGGGGCCCTTTGGGCCTCGTGAGTGCTGCTCTGGGGGTCACCTGGGTCACCCTAGGACCACCATACGGTCACCTTGGGCCAGGGAGCGTGGAGGGAGGGTGGAGGAGAGAGGGAGGGAGGGAGGGAGGGAGGGAGGTAGGAAGGCAGGGAGGGAGAGAGGAAGGGAGGGAGGAGGATGAAGGAGAAGGAGGAGGAGGATGCGAGATGATGGACAGGGTCGGGGAGCGGCCGCGTGCTGCCTGGGAGTTCTCCCCCCTGTCTTGTTGGCATCTCGCGCGCGGCGGTGCTCCGAGGAGCTGTGGCATGGCGGCTGGGAGGGCGCCACGGAGGGGCAGGTCGGGCAGTGCCAAGCTTGGGGGGCCACCAGTGGCGAGATCACCACCTCTTGGACGTCGAGGATCGAGGATCGAGGTTCGATAATCGACTAGGAGGAGGAGGAGGAAGAGGAGGAAGAGGAGGCGGATGAGGAGGAAACTCAGGAGGATGAGGAGGAGGAGGGGGAGGACGAGGAGGAGGAGGAGAAGAAGGAGGAGGAGGAGGCAGAGGAGAAGAAAGAAGAGGAGGAAGAGGAGGAGGACGAGGACGAAGAGGAGGAGGAGGAGGAATAGGATGAGGATGAGGATGAGGATGAGGATGAGGATGAGGATGATGATGATGATGATGATGATGATGATGATGATGATGATGATGATGATGATGATGTGATGATGATGATGATGATGCTGAGATGATGATGATGATGATGATGATGATGATGATGATGATGGTGTGATGCGATGATGATGATTGATGATGATGATGATGATGATGCTGATGATGATGATGATTGATGAGATGAGATTATGATGATGATGATGATGATG